>WHYT01016628.1:0-42787 GCA_009806455.1 Tetrax tetrax | reverse complement strand
TCCTAATAAAAACAGAGATTCAGACCCTAGGCTGGAAAGAAATCATGCAAAGCTTGTGCAATATCCCCCAACGGGTATCCTGGGGAGGGTCACAGTTGATACTCAGAGATCAGTGCTGGCCTTGGCAGTCAGAGCCTGGATTCGAGCAGAGTTGCAGGTCTTGCAAAGGATGTGCCCGTCCAGAGGGTAACAGCCTTGATTGTCCCCTTCAGACAGGAGGCCGCCACAGTCCTAGGAAAGAAGCAGACAGAAAAAGCAAAGTAAATATGAAAGAACAACAAGATTAATCAGAAAATCTATTAGTCAAAGTAATTATCTCCTCAGTCTCCACCTTGTAACAAGATCCAGCCTGAGTCAGCGTAAAGCATGAAGTTGAGGTACGTGATGTCTTTCATGATTAAGCCATTTCCTGATAAGAGACAATACAACAGAGAAGATGGGTTCCCAAGCTCTTTGCTGAATCTAATCCAATTGAAAATAAAAGGAGATTATTCCCTTCACATTTCTGAGGAAGGAAACGTCTTTAGCATTGTAGAAAACATAAAACTTAAGTACATATTTATTAATGCAAAAAAGGATAAAAAGAACCATCACTGGGAAGGAAATTTGGTACCAGTATCTGACTACAGGTAATCCCCTTTGGAAGAGTTAATGCCACAGAGCTATAGCATCCATTCCAGGGGTGACAGCTAAGCAAACTCCCTGCCTGTCCCCCCTTGCCGGAACTGTCACCTGTGTTTGTTATCAGAACCATTGGCCCAAAAGGTGTGGCTGAAAGAGGATGTCACTGAGACAGGCACACGGAAACCCCACTAAAAGAATCAAAACCTGCTCCAGAGATCTCAGCCTCTAACTACATAGGGGCTAAGTATAGCAGCTAGCAAATCTGGGAATTAACCCTCACTGTGGGATCAAGTAGTCACTTGGCCAAACGCTGCTGATGGAGCTGCACTGCGGGGATTACAGCTTGCTTAGAGGCTATGCCTCTCTATCATAAATCTGTGTTTGTAAACACAACTGGCATGCAAGCGGTGGAAAGAGGAATATAATTGCTGTTCCTTTTGAGACAGTTGAGGCACATGGAGATCAAGGCCAAGTGAGTGTCTGTGTCCTGGGCTCTCTACTGAATCTACTTCTGACATTCATGTGCGTGAAGCCTAGGTGTCTCAGCAGGGACATGCTATATGATGAATTAGGCTCTACAAAATGTAGAGCATCTTTAAAAAATTGGGCCTAAGTAACGGGCTGACATATACCCTGGAAGCCGGGGTCAGATTGAGAAGTGAACCAGATGCCTCATGTCTCAGCCTAGATCTCTAAGCCTTAGTCCATCCTTCTTTCCGGTTAAAGTTATTAAAACCTGCAACTGCAGTAAGAAATATATTTGGTCTCATTTTCTTACCCTGCCATCTGGCTGATGTATTATCCAACAAGTAACACTTGCATTGAAGAATTCTTGAAGGTTCCCTAACACAGCTGTTACCACATGTTAATTGCTTTAAGGTGATTTTTCTTCTTTGTCTTCAGATTATTACCATCAAAATTATATGAACTGCGTAATGAAACCGAACAGGAAAGTAGCACAAAAAGCATTGCACAAAACAAGAATGATCATGTTTATGTGTCCATTAAAATTCTTCAAGCCAGAGCCATATGTTGAGTTTCCTGTACAATCTTGCTCAAATTCTAACATGCATTAGCTTTCATTTTAAGAACATAAACATGAGCAACATTTGTGTCCAAGCTATAATTTATGATGTTCTCAAATATTAAGCTCTAATTACCTGAGTCACGTTCTCTTACTCTCCTAATGAACCTGTTACAAACAAGGGACCTGATTTTCTTCTCATTTGTACTGATACAAATGAGGAAAAATTCCTTGCATGCTGAAGTCAATGAAGTAATTTGATTGTAGGGCCACTGTTACAATAGGGTATGCCTGTCATATGTATAACACAAGGCAGTGATGAAATTAAGGCAACCTTTGCTTTCCATCCTTCACGTGATTAGACTACTAACCTCACAACGGTAGCACTGGACATGGAAGTCACGATCCAAGGCGACAATGCGTACAGTCTCCTCTTGTCCTGGGGCTGGCATGATGGGCTCTTTACACACTGAACACCTTGGTGCAAATTTCCTGAAGAAAGAAGAGACGGTCCCAGTCATCCTCAAACTCAGAGTGAAAGTTTTTGTTAACTGCACCAGCAAGCCAGAAATACGTGCATTTGTACAAACACAGACACACGTATGTACACATATATCATGGTTCGCAGCTTTGCACAGCTGCTTCCTTGGAAAGAAGGCAGGAAGGAGCACTCCTAGTCTTAAAATGCAATTTCAGGCTTGCTGGATATTAAAAAGCATTTTGCAGACTATTAGGAGAGGACTTCAGGAATACCTGACAGGCAGGAAAGCATATTCTGCTTGCCCTAATTAACAACTAAAGTGTCTGTTGAGTGACCCACCATCATGACGCCTATGCACTGCCACGACCATCAGGTTCAACCCCCAGTGTAACTCTAAGAAAGTCCATGCAATTCCTAAAATTAGAAAGATGACCAGGATCTGCTTCAAGAGCATCTCTTGAAAAAACAAATCAAAATACTAACAATTGGAGCTTAGAACGAATAGGTAAAAAGTCTTTATAGAGATGGTAAAAAGATTTGCCTTACACTACACTAATTTGTTGAGGTTTATCCCCATCCATTTCAATCTTCTGAGCCATCTTTCCCACTTACACAGGAGCACGCTCCTGGCTGTGCTCACTCTCAAACAAAAAGCATCAACACTGATTAGCTGCGTTTTCTAGCTAAAACCAACTCTCAGTTATCCATTAGTAGGTTGCCCAGGCTTAAAAGGGAACAGGTCTGGATGTAGACACACCAGCACTCTTCCCTAGCCAGCCTGAGTCAGAGCTGTATGGTGATAATCACTCACTGTGTGAAGGGACTGGCTTAGTCAGCTCAGGGATCCAGAGGAGCACAGAGCTTTCTTTTTCCCCTTATATTGCCCACTGTACGCCCTTCTGGGTAATTCACATATGTTCTGTATTAGCTCTGGTTTTGATCCCCTCAGTTGCCCAGGAGAAGTGGCCCTGTCTGCTCCCCCAGCAGGTGGAGATGCTTGAGAACATTTAGCCTGTCGTGAAGCATTATTTGCTGTTCTTGTTCAAAACCTATGGGTACCAATTCCCTGGCTGCAAATTCTGCTCACAAAAAAAAAAAAGAAACTTGTACCTACAGAATCTGCTGCCCTGTAATTAGAGCTGGGGTCATGGGCTACGGAGTGACAGAGGGCAATGCTTATGGCAAATATCAGAACACAAGGAGATCAAAGACCCTTGTCTTCTGAAAAGCCTAGGAAAGATTGACTCTGCACCCAGTCTGTCACAAGAACCACCTCAGAATTAACTAGTTTAGAAAAGAAGAAGAAGAAAAAAAAATCTATCTGTACAAGGAATAAAGAAAAATATTAATTTCACTGGCAGCAGATGAAAGATGTCTGTGTAGCTACGATCTAACGAAAAAATGAATTAAACAGTGGCTATAGCGAGTGCTCTGAAAAATAACTTAAATGGATCATGGTATGACCGGAGCTGTAATCACAGTTAATTATATGCTGCTTCATGCAGGCGCTTCCTTGTGCCATTTAGCTTAAATGTGGTGCTTAAAAATACTTCAACATTTCTCTGTTCAGGCCACTGTGGGTAATTCATTATGAGCCACATAGTAACTCCCAGGACCCTGAGATGACTCCTGCAGATTTTAGGGGATGTGGATGTGCTACTGTGGGACTCAAGCTCTGAGCTACTGTCATAGCTAAGCAACAGTGTGAGCATGAGGTACAGTTTTGTAATCAAGAGGTTGTAGATGATGTAAAGCACTCAACCTCCAGACCACGAGGACACGTCATCCCTGATAAATTAAAACTGGGCTGGCTGAAGTGCTGCTGAAGCGTGGTTGGCCAAAGACATTCTGAGTGTCATATCAGGTCTTGTGCTATTCCCATCATCTTCCCCTCAATCTTTCACTCAACAATTGTGTCCTTTCCTTGGATTGACAGACTCCCACTTCCCACTCTTAGAGAGCCCTGAGGTCCACATTCAGTCCCTGCCAAAAGACTTCAACATGGGACATCAGCTCCTTTCCTCCTGAAGGCTTGTGAGCCCTTGGCTGTGGGGCTTGGGGAAGGAATAGTCTCCAGATCCACAAGTGGGTGTGAGGGAAACCCTTCAGGATCCTGAGTGGTGCATAAGCCTCCTGTTGGGCCAGTGCTCAGGACCAGATTTTACCTTACACACAACTGCTGGCACAGAAAAGCAAGGCAACACAGCAGCTGCCAATTAACCCAGCTTATCTGAGCCACAGGGAACATCCTCATGTTGGATTTTAACACGCTAGTTGATCATGGCTGCTTCCCTTTCTGTCAAGTCAACCTGCTTCTTTGAGCTTTCAGGCCCACACACTGATGTCACGAAGCTCTAATTAAGTCTACCCCCTTAGAAATTAAGAGATAAATGGTTGAGATGTAAACTCACATTTGTCAGTATTGATTTCCTCTTTTAATTGAGGGGTGTAATGTGTCTGTCTTTTCCATACAGTGGAAACATTTGTGCTCTGATTATATCTACCTGTCTTCCCGAAATTAGTTGTGATGATGGGGGTGGTAGCGTGGCAATGACAGAAACTACTCGCATCTACACCTTTCAACTTAATTTAAATAGCAGTTTCACTATAAATTATTACCATGGCTGTATTTTTAGCAGCTTTAAAAAGCTAATTAGCAACTAGAAACAAGAGGGGCTGTGAGCATCCTGTGGCCACCTAGATCCCCCTAGCTGGTAAGCAAACACCTGCAGAGTGCAACAGTACAGGACCTCTCTTAATTGCTCAGTGGAAGAAGGTGGGGGGGATGCTGATGTGGAGTCCAGGTACAGGCAGTAAGGAGAAATGTGCACGTGCTGAGTGCAGGGGCAGGCGAAGGAGAATACAGAGCATTTAAAATGGAGGAACACAGAGGTTATCCATAAATTCAGATCTAAGCAAAACTGAGATCAAGCAGCAGTGGCCCCTAACCAATTTATCTTGTGTGCTATGGTGTGCCTGCTTGGAGCAAAGCCCTGCCTACTATTTAAAAGTCCTGGGAGGAAGTGGCAGAGGTTTGAGATCTTTTTGGACGCTCAGAATAAAAAAGGAGGATTTTTAGGAACAAAAGAGAAAGACAATATGCAAAGCCACTGAGAGCGGCTTGGGCCATACTTATGGAAATCCTCGATGCAATGGATGTTCCCACCGGCATCCACGGTGAAGGGGATCCCATCCAGGCTGCGATGGCACATCACGCAGGTGAAGCAGTGGGGATGGTAGGCCTTCCCGGTGGCTCGGAGGATCCTTTCCATGATGGGCTTTGCGCAGACGCTGCATTGCTCCAGCGTGTTCTGCAAATAAAACATACACAACAGATGTGAGCAGTATCTCAGCAGGACATTTACAAAGGTCAGTTGGGTTGGAAGCTGCTGCAGGTCCACTTAGAAGCTTTAGGCACTTTATTTTAATTTCTTCTAGATAAGCACAGT
The DNA here is from genome assembly GCA_009806455.1 of Tetrax tetrax. Lineage (NCBI taxonomy): Eukaryota > Metazoa > Chordata > Aves > Otidiformes > Otididae > Tetrax > Tetrax tetrax. The sequence goes on along the minus strand of WHYT01016628.1, from coordinate 37,209 downwards.
ACAGTTAACAAAGAGTCTGATAACAGCACAGGGCCTGGGTCAAGTCTTCAGCATAGTGCGAGAACACAAACCAGAGGCTTCTCTCAGCAGCTCTGATAAATGATCAGAGACGGTCCATCCGGTGGGTGTATCTGAGACATCGCAGCTTCTGCAACCAAGAGCACATGAAGGAGTTACGCAGCATGGACTCCTGGGTTTTTGCCTCCAGACTGCCCAATCTGAATGACCTTTTGCAGCTGAGTTGATTAGAGAGAACCTACTTGATGTGCAGTGCAAAGCTCAAACCCCTGGGGCTACACAGAGACCCCCTAACTACTCTGCCAACACAGCTCCCATAAAGGATCTTTATGTGCCTTGTAAGAAAACCTTCATCTTCCTCTCCCACCATGGATACTACTGTTGAGTCTGGGGAGAGAACAAAACAGTGTCTGCAATGAAAGCATGGCAAGTACAGGAGTTCAGGATGACTTAAAATGTTCATTTATCTCCTGCCCACGACGTTTGAGATAGTGACTGTGAAATGCCAGCTCTAAGGCCATGATCCTTGCCACACAGGTTTTACATACTGGCCTGCTCCTGAAGTGCTGGAGCCAAAAAAACCCCTCTCACTTTTCAAGTGGGGTCCATTGAATGATTCATCTCATTTCAACCCTCACTCACACTTGCAGTTAGTTATAGAAACACCAAGATAATTTTGCTTCAGATGGTTGTCCGTGAGCCAAACCAGCCCTTCTGACACCAACTGTGCAACTTACCCTTTCAAACCAAGCACCTTAAAGACGCGTGCCATGAATGGAAGGTGCAACCCACATAGATGCAAACAATAAATCTGTGGCAATGATTTGGGTCATTTCACTGGACTTTAGGAAAGCAAACTTCACCTGTTACTCTTGCTTGATGCATCTGGACTTATCAAATAATGTTATCAACGAGTGTTTGAATCTTGGATGAGGTAGGAAGTCTATGATTACAATATTGATTATGATTAAGATAGACAGAAATAAGGAAGGGGGAAAAAGGAAAGAAAAAAATCTAATGGGATAGAAATAGAAAAAGCTGCTGGAAGGCAGATCATGTTGACAAACACAGGAAGGCTAAAGTTCTCCTGCTTCCTCATGCAACAAAATTCCCAGGGAAAGCAGTGCTTTGACTAACCGCATTGTTATTGCTTCTTTGAGCCAGTATTCTCAGGGGCAAGATCCAGCCCTTACATGTGCAGCCAAAATGTATTGTCAGGAGATGAATCACCCAGGAGCTTAAAGACGGTACTTCTACACTCACATATTTGCTATCGGACATGATCTCTGGGCTGCAAATTACTGGTAAGATATAAACATAGAAATACACAGGTTCATATCAGAAGATCAAAAGGATTGGTTTTGGAAAGGTCAACATGCAAAGTCCTGAGTTTCAACCCATATGAGAACTGCTTCACACATTTGTAAAGAGAGAACAGACAGACTACCATTGGTTTCAGGCTGGATTTTGCTCTATGCCTTGTAATAATGGGCAGGAAAGAATTATTGCTGGCCTTTCTCTCTGGTTGCTGTCACTATCATCATTATTATAACAGTAGCTAGTATGCCAGAAAAAACCAAGGTCAATAATTTTCCCCTTGGTGAAATAACCTAGTAAATTTACCATTTTGCCTTGCATAAGCAGATCACACAATCTCAGTCCGCATCCACGCTGCTCTCTATATTGCCAAGGAAGGAACGCAGCATACCTGCAGATTTCGATGGAAGATTGTGCCACTCGTATGGCATTTGCTATGATACCTTCTGGATGGAAACGCATGCCTTCTGCTCCTGAATCTCAGCTCAGTCATACTGTTTGGCATTCTCACAGCTAAGTAAGACAAGCGTTTTAAATTAACCAACTCCTGATTAAGCCTTCCATGCAACCTGAAAATCAGACCTGAGAAATTTATTCTTTTCATCCTTCCAAGTCTGTACCAGTGAGGAAAAACAAAGTGATTAGTTTCAGACTCCAGCTCACTCCCTGTCTGGGAGTATATTTGCTTAAGCTTCTTCCCTTTCTAGAACCCTGGCTCAGACCCTTCTCTTCAAGGTGTTACCAGAGGATGCCAAAGGGAAAGCTTCCTTGATTCACACCCATTTGACATCAGGTTGCTGTAAGGCAGGATTTTGCCTGTGGAGCTAACAGGGTTTTCTTTGATTCCCTAATCAGGTTAGCCCACATGCCTAAGTGCTGCTCCAGCAGCTAACAACCTGCACAAAGGTATTTCTGCACATTATGGGAATAGCATCCCTGTAGGATTATAACTTTGGCTTCTTGATTTTGCTCTCTTTCACAGTTTAGCTAACTCTCCTAGCACCTCCTGGAGCTTTCAAGACCTTCAAAAAGACAAACAAGATGAAGAAAAAAAAAAAATCTACCTAACAGGCCTATTTTTCTTCTTTTCTCCCAAGCTGCCGTTGCCAGCCCTCTCTGTAATCAACAGGTAGAGCTGAGTGCATCTGATGAGCTACACAGAGGGTCAAAGCAAGGCACAGAGAAGATAAGAACCAACTAGAAAATATTAGACCTAGGGGCTGGGGTCAAATTCATAATCTAAGAATATGGACCACAAATCCAGCATGGGCCGAGAGGAAAATTTACCATCCTTTTCCCATATTTTTGGCTAAGAGGAAGGGAGTTGCTCTTCTTTTTTTTAGAGACTCTTGCATCTCCAAATGCAACTCATTTTTGGGGTTTGAAAAGGATCGGGAAGGAACCGTCCATTTCTAAATGGAAGGTTGTCCCAGTGTTAAAGGCTACATCTGGGTCCACGTCTCTGGAGGGCAGAACTGCTCATCCATGGCAAAGGAAAAGAATATCACCTAGGGAGAATAATGCACCCAAATATATCAGTAAGAAAAATAACCCCAAGCAAAGACGCACTAAAACACAAGCAAAGAACTGAAATGAACAGGACATCAAGCATCAGCTTGCAAGTAAAAACAAAGAGACTTAAATATCTACAGCACAATCAGCAGCAAAGTGGGAACAAGCTGCTTGGAAACAAGTATCTGACAGCAGGTGGTGGGGGAGTTGTTTGATGGCCTCCCTATAGCAATACTTGGCCCTTCAGAAACCACAGGGAGTCAAAGGGAGTTCCTCTGCAGATTTTAGGTTTAAACATGGGACCCAAAGTGAAAATCCAAAAACTGCTGGGAAAGACTTCTGGGGTGCAAGAGCCATTGAAGACTGGAAGTAGGAGGTGAATTCCCTCCTGAAAACTTCATATCTCAGATTGAAAGCTGGGAAACAGCTTCGAGGAGCACATCTGCAGTGACAGCCTCTGGGCTGCAGCTCATCCTGCTTCCCTAATGCTGGAGATTATAACCCCCCGTAACCAAATTTTGGGTGACAGCCGATAGTGCAGCACAAGTGCCCTCCCACAATGAGCTAGCAATGAATGCAGAAGAAAAGCCACACAGAGATTAGTCATTTTTTCTTTCATATTGGCAATTCATCCAGAGCTCTAATGAACATAAATAATCTTGCCTGTACCCTGAACAGCAGACCAAGGAGAGCTCATGCACGGGGAGATGAGCATGGTATAGCTTATTTTGCTGGGAGAGGGGAGGGAAGTTGCTGGAATAAATTATACTGGCAACTCACGTACAGGGACACGAACTCACTTTGGGCGAGCACCACAGAAGAAACATTTTTTGGAGTAACTGCACAGAGGAGATGGTATTAGCTGCGGGAATCAAAAGTGACTGTTGTGCTAAAAACAGGCACATGGTCAACTTCTGTAGCTGCATTGTAACTTAGTAAAGTGTGGTAAGTGAATTGCTTTAAATCTTGTGACTCCATCCTTCATTTCCTCAGACTGCGAGGAGAGCAGAGCAGGAGACATTTTCCCCATTGTGGAATAATTTTTGAGGCTTGAAAATGTTTCCATACTTAAGTGAAGACAGAACACTTGAATCTCAAGAAGTCTGGTGAATTTACAAACCCCAAATTAGATCAGGTCAATTGAAACACTGCACTTCAAATAATTCCAAATTGTTTCATTTAGGTTTTGGGTCTGCAAATATATAGTTGGATTACAAATTAAATATAAAGCAGACATTGGTGGAGGGGTTAAGTGTCAAGATGTAATTTCAACACTTTCAAGCTCTTTTTTTGGGCATTTTTTCTAGAAAAGGAAAATCCAAGACCCAATTTCAATCCCCCAAATCCCCAGCCATTCCCAGTAGCTATTTCCACAGATGGGTAAATCTTGGCAAACACAACATTTAATTCACTAATGGCCAGCATTAAATTCTTTCCTCCATATTGGAGGACATAATTTGGTTATGGATGAGTTAATCTTTCTTACTTAGCTTGACCAGCTGGGCACACTATTAGCAGTGGGTGACACTCCTTCCCTTCCTGCTGCTCTCAGAGGGGCAGGTCCAAAAAGGGAGAGCCCTGAAGAAGCACCTTGGACAATTCTCTGATGTTCAGGCCACATTGCCATAGCTGCCTCAGTGTGTTGGGGCAAGAGACATTCCCCCTTGACAGCCCAAAACATCCTGGCAAACCCCCGTAATTCAGACACAGTGGTACGCAGTGAGGGTGGTGTTTAGCTGGTATAGCTAACCAGGAGAGGGGAGGGAAGATACTGGGATGAATTACATTGGCAACCCTGCAACATTATCAGCTTGATGTGGGTCTGATTTGGGCACACAGCTACCAGCTGCACAGTGTAGACTCAGGCCTTGGAGGCTGCTGTATTCAGTGGCTTTCAAATAGTTCTTCCATTCAGCTCAGTTTTTAGCGGCTTTCCCAGCACAGTAGCAATACCACGGTTGGCATGCTTCCCCTCTGCTGGAATTTGCTTTTCTTGTCAGGAAAACAGAATTAAACTTTGTATTTTTGGACTCAGAGCAGCTGGAGGTGAATTGGGCAGAAAGTCCTCTCAGCATACATAGTGAAGGAGTCCCTTCCCCTTGCCCTGTAACTATTACAGACTTGATATATTTTATGGCTTATGTCAGTGGCAAAGACGATAACAACATGCAATTGAGTCCACAAATGTGCAATAACATAAAGGCCATGATGAAAATGGAACAGGGCTTGAGAAATGCTTCACAAATGATATGCAGATGTCAAAATACGCTCTACAATGAAAGGAGGAAGGAGTTTAGCTTGCTGCTTCTTAAGATAGTTGTCTTATCAAGTGAAGGCTAAGGGATGGGTCTGCCATTGTCTGGAGAGGGAACCTAGAGAAGGCTGCTGGATCCAGCAGGCACACGAGCTGGCCATATTACCTGGAGAAAGGTATATACTTTTTGTAATTAATGTTCAGAACAGCACAGGCAGGGACAAGGTGACTTCTCTGTTGCTCAATGCCAGTTTAGATAAGACCCACATCCATCTCTAGCACCACCAAGTTTAAAGTGATGAAGGAACATCAGGGTTAACTGATCTGCTCTGCATTAGGCTCAATGTCCAACCACAATCACGCTGACTCCTTCCAGCTAAAAATCCACAAGAAGCCTGAAGTTGGAAATTACTTAACCACTTTCTGGCACTCAAAGCTACTCATCTTCTGTACATTCCTTGCTCTGACAACACAGAGATCTTTGTCACTTTAAAACAGCGATGCTTACGAATGTAACAAATGAGGGATTAGTTCTCTAAACTGGTGGGCTGGAAGATAAAATGCCTGGATTTTACTTCTGGCTTTTCAACCAAGTAACTGCCAGAGGCAAACCACTCCCATGCTCTGTGCCTCAGTTGGCCTGTAAACAAAACGGCTGCAGAAGTCACATATTCCAGTAAGAAACTGGATGCTGCTACGTTTAATAAATATTTGTTAGGTAGTTCATGTGCCCAAATAGTTACCTGACGGAAACGCGGTATTTTTAACAGCAAAAAGTAATTTTTTTGTTTTTAATCTATAATGATTGCACACATCTCAAAAGTCAACCAGGTCTGACTTTGGGAGGCAGAGTACTGGGGAGCAGCATCTGCGCTGTTACTCAGAGTGCTCCAATACGGCTACAGCAATTTGCAAGAGTAAAGAATTTTAATACTGGGGAAATGCTTCTAACTTACAGTTGAGCATACAGGATAAAAAAGCCTATGCTTATGAAATTTTTTCATCAACAATAATTATAGTCATATGCAATACTACAGTAAGCCAAGCAATCGAAAGCATCCTTAGCAACTACTACGTAAAAGGACATTGTTATAGATCTCTGTAATCAGCTCCTGCTCCTTCAGTAATTTTCTTCAAGTGAAGCTGCATTTCCAAACCTTCCAAAATCTTGGCTACTGCCACCAGAAAGGAGCTGCACATTGCCCACAAAACTGAAACAGTACATTGTGTGCACACTAGTGAGCAGAGCTAATACTTATTTTTAGCACTGCCAAGCACACCTCACGCCAGGTATGAACCCCAGTATAACCACGTGAAGTTGGTCACACCACACCAGGACTGCACCTGGTCCAGAAAACATCCAGTCACTAAGATGAGGCTGGCTTTCGGAGTGCTGGAGAGATGAGCATCTGTAAAGCACAGCAGCGCCAGTGGAGCACAGGAGACGAGCCTGCCTTGGCCGGGAGATGATCTGGTAAGACAGTTTCCATCTCTGATTTCTTCAATTCAAGGAGATCTTGAGCTCATGATCAGACCTTTGGCCCTTGTTCCAAACCACTGCATAATACAACGCCTGGCAGAAGATGTTGATTTCCAAATATTTCTAATTTGAAGGAAATCCTTTAAAATCCCTCCCAGAATGCCAGAGGTGAACAGTTTGCTCAAGGCTTCTGCAGCTCAGGTGAACTGGCACAGAGCTACCACCAAAAAGCCTGGACCCCGTCACACAACAGCAGCCGTGCCTCGGCAGGTTAATATTGCATCATACCACTGGGGTTACTACCTACAAATAAATCATCTGCTCCTTTGCCGACTGCAGAAAGATGGGTTTGAGGATTTGTTAGGACTCCTTTTTCCACTGGAGTCAACCTTGGTATCTTTATAAACTATGGTATTCTATTAGCTTTCTCCTGAGGGACAGGGGGGAATACATCGCAGGTTTTGACAGCCTGCACTTTTAACCTATTATTAACACCCACACGTCAGGTGAAAGCACCTACAAACCATAATCATAACTCAGGGCTGTGCAGTAGAAAGTGCTCTGAGGGATAAAGCGCACCTGTTCCCTATGCCCAAGTGCTTCCACTCTTTGTACTATAGATGTAGTACTGCTTGCCCTACATGTTCTCGCCATCAAATCCACCTCTTCCCTCAAAACATGATGTTCTTGACCTTGTATGCCACTCAGAGTTTTGCCTAAATAAAGAGAGAAGATCCTTCTCAGGATCAGATCCTGTCCTGTTCCAATTACTTTCTGCACAGACAGCAGAATCACATGCAGCTGGGAGATGTGGCAAACAGTGAGCAGATACTGTGCTCCTCGTTTAGATACAATTGTGGACAACATAGATATTTCAAGCTTAATTAGCAGTGCCAAGGAAGCTGTTAGAGAGGGATTTCAAACTGTTTGCAGTTTAAACTGATTAGAACTTTGTGAAAACAAAATTGTGTAGCAAATTGTTAGGCTAAAATTCAAGTCAAACTGAACCACATCAAAGGAAATACAAAGAAGTGACTATCGGCAAGAAGTGGACTTTTTTCTTTTCTTTTGGTAGAGAATTTAATTTCATAGCCTTTAATAAACCTGATGCTCCAATCCAGGCTTGCCACTCTGGCTAAGAGCTTAACCAAAATAACATTGGAACTCATAGCTGGCAGTCCAAAGAGACTCTACATTGGTCAAATCTGGACAGAATACAAGAAAAAAAAAATCCAAAATTCCATTCAATCTTCCTGTTTTAGAATTTTGATGTAACTGACCATTGACATGGAAATGTTATCTTGACCTTAACTGCTAAAGCTGACTTGTGGAGGAAAAAATGACTGACTCTGTGACATCTCGGTGGTTATTTATAGTTCCCCTCACCCTCCTCTTTTTTGGTATTTTTACATTACAAATGAATTCTTGCCTGCCATGCTTTTCCTGAGGACTGTCTGAGCAGTGCAAGAATTTGTGACATAAAAACCATCAAGAAAATGGAATCTTGTTGATTAACATGGAAATCAAATTTTAGTTGGAAACTCTGTCAGTAAAGTAGCATCCAGCAAAGCTAAACTTTTTTTCGGTTACATATTGAACCCTACCAGCCTTTTAACTACAACCTGTTTAAAACTGGCATTTTGTGCTTCATGTGCTCTCCAAGAGAGATTTCCTGGAGAAAGCAAGGGAAGAGACAGGGCTACTACTTGAGAGAGTCTGGGTACGTCTAAAGTTTGTACAAAAAGGAGGTGGGGCGGGGGGGGAAGACAGAATCCTTCCCCTTCTTTATTCCTTGAGAATAACCTCATCTCTCTAAGCCACAAGAAAAGGCACACAACCCATTTCCCCCTGCTTATTTCAAGTCACAGATAAGGGCATCTCTAAGTTGCTTCTAATAGCTACCAATGGTTAAATATTTCAGCTTAATATCAGTTTAACAGCTCCTCCTTCCACCTAAATTGCTCAAGCAAAGAGAACGCAAAGCTTCTTCTCGATCTCACAAGTCACACGAGAAAATTGTTTTCTCGTGGCAGGGGCAGAGCACTGCAAACTAAGGGTGCTTGGCTTCTGTCCTTGGGTCTCCCAATGACTCGGAGTTTCATTGAATTATCTTCCACTTCTCTGCTTCACATTATCTGTGGAATGAGTTTTGTAAACAAACTACTAAGAGGCCGGTGATGCCCTGACAGAAGTTATGTCTCTATTACACACACCAAAGTTGGCACCTAGAACTGCCAAGAAGTAAACAACACCCCAAACCAAACCAAACAACCAGCAAGAAGGTAATGAGATTTTGCACAGAATTTCACAGAGCTTTCACTGAAACACCTTTTGAATGCAAGATGATTTTTCAGTATATATGTGCAAGTTGTGAAATACAGGTCATGGCAACAGTTCAGCGTAAAAAATAGCTGCTTTTAATAGATAACATAATCCGGTATAAAGCTTGGAAAAAAACCCACCCCAAAACTCACAGCACTTGGATGCTGCGGCAACCCAAACTGACAGTGAGAATGATTCTCCCAAATCCTTGATGTGTCTTAAAGAATTGCCAAACACATTTGAGTCCCTGACGTGAGAAGAACGTATTGGAGCCTTTTGGGCAATGGGAGACTTATCTGTGCCTGGAATATGCAGGCTGAAAACTTTGTGGGTGCTCTGAGGTCCTTCCAAAAGAAGGGGAAAAGGTGGTTTCTTATTTCCTGAAGAAACGCTCTTCAGTGAAATGCACATTTTAAAGACTTTGGAAGAACATTGGGCAGGGACCACAGGCAACCAGCACCACTCACTATTAGGAATAACATAAAGCAGAATTTAGTGAGTCAATATAAGGCAAAAACTGTGTTTCTATATTCTCTCTCCTCCACACTATGACCAGTGTGTTTTGTTTTGTTTGTTTTTTTTTTTTGTTTGGCCAGGATTTCTTCAGAGGCTTGAACTGAGTTATACCCTGAAGTGACATCCGTTCTTCTATCTAGAGTCAGACTCTAACTGGAAATAAGTGCAGGCTGCTGAGTAAGTCCAGGGCCAAATATATCACCTAGCAGGTACTGGAATTATTTTTAGATGTAATGAAATCCCTATTATTTTCATTTAGGTGACCTGGAAGTTTGCTTCAGTTCCTGGTCTGGAGAAGCAAGTTTGAGTCACCTGCTGAGATAAGAGTGACAAAGAAGAAAGGAATACAAAAAGGGAAAATGGAGACAGCTGTCTAAGAAGAATCTAGGCAAGGCATGGCACAGATGAGACAGCTTCCCAAAGAAGTCAAGTGAGATGTGATAAAAGTGAAAATCTATCTGCTTTCTAGCTGGAGACTGATGTTCCACCCTGAGAATCCATCCATTGCCTTCCTTCCTCCACTATGAGATGATCTCATCCACTTAAACACAGAGAAGATGATTTGCATCAGCCTCTGCAACTCCAGCCCATCTCCAAGGGTGCTTCTGCTAGAACTTAGCTCGACATACAGTTGAGAGAAAAAGGATAACACATTATTCCTTCTAACCTTACAAACTTATACCCACACTACAGATCAGATCCTTCCTGGAACAATGTGTGAAAAGTAAATCAGAAGTTTTGGGGCACTCTTCTGTTCAAGACACTGTGGGTGGGACTGTTGCGCAGAAGATTCCTTGCAACATAATTTCTTACCTAGTGGATCTAACCTCTTGGCACTGTTCTTTTGCTCTCAAACCAGAAAAATTAAGGCTACTTGTGGGGAAAAAAAAAAAAGTTTTCTTATTTTGGACAGACAACATGGAGACTTGGATACAGAGATCTTGGATGGCAAAACCATTGGAATGCAAATAAAAATGTCTTGGGCTCCGTGTTGCCATCAAGAGCAGATGGGCATATCTGAGTAGGTGGTAATTCTCTGGTGTCAGCAGGGTTACTCGAGGATGTTCAGAGCAGGAAACCTGCACTGTAATTTCTTTCCCTTTCATCACCACAAGAAATTTTGGATTAATTTGGAAAATGAAGGACACTGGTCTGAGCTGTCAGGAAGGTTTATGTCAGAGCAGAACAGACTGAAAATCGAGCTGACAGTTGGCATTTCTTTACCAGGTCTTTTACATCACTTGAGGAGGCTGCCCTGGATGTTATTTAAAGTTGAAAAGCAGAGCCACTGAACACTGTGCTAGTCAACTAACTGTCAGTCCCCAGTATATACTAACCAGATTACTCCTGAGTTTGTGAAAGCAACACCAAAGGCTTTCAGCCAAATATTACATTAAAAAAAAAGAAACAACAGTTGAGAAAAAACAGCAAAACCCAGATGTGAATGGCGCTTTTGAAAGGAAGAAGAGATTCACTTGGGCACACAGAGCAGTAACACAGACTTCACAGTCTTGTGACAGCACTTGAGAATCAACAAGCAAAGCAGAGCAGCACTGGAAGGAGAAACCAACTTGTCCAGCTTCATGGTTTTCCTAGTGACAGATACATAAGAAATGTGCATTTATATAAATACACTTAACGTATAACAGATATTATACAACATGTCCATTCTTCAGTTGATAGCATGCTCTCAGTGTATGGACTCTCGGTCTGAAATTCAGTGGTTATGGAATACAGAGAAAAAAAGCATTATTCCAGGATCACTCTGTTCTGTAACTGTTCCATTCTGTTATGGAGATCTTTCCGTAACAGTGGAAAAGATCATGCTCTGGTCCTTCACACAGTATTTTAAAAGGTCTGAGATCACCTGCACTGATGGTTGTTTCTCATTAACATAACTGCTGAATTGCTCATCTCCATCCTACTACAAGTTACTTCCAACTTTCCTTTCTGAAGACCAAAAGTTGTCATTTCCCCAGCAAGAACGTCTGAACACCCAAAGTAATCTGACCCTCGCCTTTTGTCAAGCAGCTCAGGTGAATTAAAACTCGTGTGGCCCACATCTTTCCATAGCTGCTGATTTAATGAGTCTACTAGGAAGGGTCATTCTTCACCAGGCTCTAACTATGGACCAGATCCACGTACAAAGGGACAAGACAGTCTGGTAATAAGACTGGGCTCCTGTATCTGATTGATCCAGCTGATGCAGGTAATACAGACAAGTGCTAGTGGTCTCCTAATGAAAGAAACACATTTTGTTGCTAGTACCGTACTGCCCTACTCCCTCTCCACGTGCGCTGCCCCACTAGCTTCCAAAGAGATGAGGGAGAAGGACAGAGGGACAGGGAGTGGCAGTGAATGGTAGGGAGCAAGGAAATGATCTAGGACTTTGAGTCATGATCTTTTCCGGGTTTGCTGCTGGTGCAGCATAGCCCAACTCTGCCCTACCTGTAAGTTTTCCTACGGAAAAGTTAATGTTGGCTCCTTCACACACAGCGCGAGTCCAGCGAGCGTCCTCCTGCCAGTTCTGCAAGGGCAGCTAAGGAGTCTTGCTGGAAATCTGGCCCCAGAGAGAAACAGCAGTGGAAAGCAGCCATTTCAGAAGCACATTATTAAGCCATCAGACCAGTAGCTACAGGATCCCCATGGAAAAGTTGATCCAGGCACTTTGTATAATTACTTGAGCCCTCCCAGAGTCATTTATTCCCCTTTGTGGTTGGCACGGAAAGTCAATATCTTCTGGAGCTACAAAGTCATAGGGCTTTTTAAGATGCCAGGTTTGTAGGTGAAGACATTTCTCTTGCAAAATCTTCGTTCGAGTATGCTGTTCAGCAGCAATCCAGGCTTTTTTTTTCAGAGCTAAAGCAGCAAGTTCAAATGAGCATGGCACACGGGCAAGTTTAAGCTTTTCATTTGCTTTACCTACGTATGTTTTAACATTCACATTTTAGATGAAGAGGCATAAAAATAGCTTAATTGTGCATATTGCCTACAGTACTGCTGGACTCCACCTGTGGGAAGGAATCGGAGTTTAAATTTTCTTAAAGTTGCACATGTTTCCAGGAGGTTGCTAATTATCTTGCATGTTTTATACAGCACTTCTGGCTCCAGGGTCTTTCTGTACTTTTCTGAAAGAAACCCAACACAAAAATATTTGAGCTAAGATCTGGAATGCGTGACTGAAAACCAGGCACCTACTTGAGGGTTCATCTGACTCCACATATCCTTGTTCTTACCAGGCCTTGCTTTGGGATCTGCTGGTGAGAAAATACTGCCTGGATACCAAAGACTTGTCTTTCCAATTTAATTCTCCTGCTTTCATGCACTTTAAACTCCACTGTTTGCCTGGCATTCCTAGGACCACAGCTTGGTGTAGAGCTGATCTTTTCAGGGCCTTATGTGTGAATTAATTCACTTTGGGTACAACCCTCCTTTTAACTACCAATTGCTCACAGTCACACACTGCACATTGTCCTCAGGGATGGAGTGTTCTATATTTTAGGGTGGTTAATTCAAACCGCCTTTTCTTAAAGACGCTCCATGCCTGCAGCTTGAGTTAGGGTATGTTCAGCATCTTGGAAAAACAAAACCAAACAAAGCAGCCCATAGCGTCTCATGGAGAAGACAAACCACAAGATGGCTAGAAAGGAAGCCAATTTCTGAAAACATCAGCTTTTACCTCTTCTGATCTAGATGGCTGACCACCCCAAACACTACCTCTAAGTGCTTTTCTTGTGCTCCTTGAACAAAGGCAGACAAATCTCCAGTGGCCATAAATCATCATTCTTCAGTGGTATCAGCTGGAGTTACTGACAACTGGACCTGCCATGGCAGTGGTCTAACAGGAGGAACGCGTCAGCTAGCGCCATGTACGGGACACAGGGATCTTGCCAGTATATGATGTGCACGCTTCCCATCTTCCCACCATGCCTAGGCTCTCTGCTCTCTTTTGTGAACGTGACAAAAAGAAAACAAAACAAGGCACCACTCCTTCTACCCTAAATCCACAGTTTGTGAGGTCCTTGGCGCTATCACAGCATTGTTTTTCTGCAGAATCCCTGGCAACTGATCCATTTATGGTTTTTAGTGCTTTACAGGTTTGACAAAGTCAAGATTTCCATGACAGTGTCCAGGCACAGTCTGAAGACATCAAGAGATGGAGACTTATCGCTTAGTAGTCTTTTCTTCTACTAGTAAGAAGTCATACTCTTAAACTGTTTCTCTCATTTTTACTGCGAGTGTTTGGCCACTGTTTCCACCATTGTTCTGCCTTTCATCAGTGTAAAAGATTCTTTATTAGCCAATATATCGTCTTATACATTACATCACACCACCTCGAGAAGCTAAACTGTCCGAACTCACTTTAAAGTAATTTTTCTCCCATCTTTGGCTCTTTTCTCCACCTTCTTCAGTCCTTCAGTGCCCTTGTAAGGAACGGACAGCAGACTAGATAGGGGATTCCACTCTCTCACCAACACTGAACTTGATGCAAAGCCACTATTTGACTTAGTCTTTTGAGTGTTTACAAGCAGGCCTTTTGCAAGGGCTGGTTATCAGTCCTTTTTGCCACAACACTGGAAGGCTTCCTTAGGTGGCTGTACAGAAACCTCTGCTTCTTCCTAAGGAAGGTACTTTGCAGGATGAGCCTCCAGCTGTAGATAGAGCTGGTGTGCCAGAGGATGATGGGTTTGTTCCTGGAAAGTTAAGATGGCCTCACAGTTGGCTGCATCAAACCATTTTTGCTCAAATCAGTCCAGGATGGTCATCAGTCCATGCCCCTCCATTCCACTGTTCTGACATTTTACTAATCCTCTAATTTTATCAGCAGTTATTTTTTCCTTTGATGCTAATAACAGATTACAGATAAGCATCAAGTACTATCAGATGTAACAGCTCTGCAGCACCACACTAGAAATCTATTTCAGTCATGCTCTCTCACGTGGTTTCTCTTGTAGGGAGTGTTGCACTGGTCCTGAAGATGTGGTTGGGGGACAGATGGTTTATCCCAGACTGCCTGGTTACCATCACAGGGAGACTTAAGCAGAAGCCATTTACAAGCTGTGTGATTTAATGGCATTTCAAGGTTTGTATAATGTGTAGTAGTTACTCCACATGTCTATATGAAATAAAAACTTCAGTGTATAAAAGGTTTTCCAGAAAGATTTAAGAATTGCTTCAACAGAAGGAAAAAGTATTTTACCTTACTAGAGAGAAGAAAAAAAAAAAAAAATAAAAAAAAAAAAAAAAAAAAAAAAAAAAAAAAAAAAAAAGCTAATCTCTCTGACAAAGGCCCTAGAAAGCAACAAGCTGACTCTGGTTATTATTGTAGAGGCGATAGTTGCATTTAGGCCTGTCTGAGTGACAACAGTTTCAAAGCCACTGGTCAAGCCTACTTCTGCAACAAGGAAAGGACTCAAAATCACCAGGCAGAGATGGTCCTAAGGCTGGAAGCATGGACCTTAGAGACTGCCTATCCCCCAAAAGACAAAACTGCAGTATAAAAGAAAGTGCATTCCCAACGCCAGACTTTTAACAAACATAACCAGGAAAAAGAGATGCAAAAGATCCCTGGGGAAGAAACTGGGAAGCATCTGCGACAGCTGATACAGAGCAAGGTGAACCTCTGAAACTAATCTAAGTATAAAGGTAGTTTTATGCATCTGTAAGTCCATTTTTTGCAAGCTACAACTTCATAAGCTGTTTCAATTATTCAGTGTCTTTTGGATGTTACAATTATTTGCTGTAGTCATAACTCAGTTTGAATTAATTGTGATGATCTTACATTAAGGTACCTAAAGCAGAGTACTAACAGCCTCTAGTGATGCCCTCTGTCAATAATACACTGCTGCAGAGAAGAGAACACGTTTTCCCCAAGCTGCTCCAGCTAGCCTAGGAGATGGTAAGGTGTAGAAGAGACGTCCAGCTAAGAGAAGCTCTCAGGATCCCTGGACCACAGCCTTCCAGTCAGCTAAGCCCTCTGAAGTCACCCCATGCAAGTCTCAGTGAACAAATGATTAACATCAACCCATTTCTCAGGGAGGTAAAATCAAGGCACGGTGAAGCAACTCAAGCTGAGCCAAAAATAGACACAAGGCAGCAGAAGAATTCAGAGTAGGAGCAAAGGCTGTGAGATATGGACTCAGGACTGCATTCAAATAGTTTAGCCCCAGCTACTTTAAAGTTAACCAGATTTCTCATTTCCTCTCTCCTGCTTTAGGGCACTCTCAGCAGCTTGAGGCCAGCACACAGACCTGCTACGGGATCTAGTTGCTAAGGGAAGCACCACGGGGAACGACTGGCAGGCACCTGAACTGACATAACAGTGCTCTGGGCAGGAGGAGGAAAAAGCCATTTTCCAGCTGGCTCCCAGAGCTCAGACATTACAGTACAAGAGGTAACTCAAGCATCAGAAAACATCTTGGGGAAATGCAGACAGAAAACCTCAGGGTCGAACGCAGCTCTAGCAGCCTGGCCATGCCACCCCAGATAGACGGTGTCACAGATGGGCTTAGGGTAGCTCACCTGCCCATACATGCTCTATATGGGGTAAAAGAGCACCACAGGGACACTTTCCCATGCTGGGACCTCCTCCCCGTGAAGCACACCAGGAGTTCCTTCTTTCGGCAGACTTGAGAAGTGCTGGTTACGTTTTCCTCTCCTCTTCCTACAGGCACTGCCATTTGGCACATACAGCTAACCTATCAGCTACGTGTGCATCTGAGCTTTGTAAGTCCCCTGTAGGAACATGCTAGCTCAGACATGCAAGATAAACTCAATGCATAATGGAAAAAAAGTGACGTACGTAGACCCTCATTTTTTAAATATTTGGCAAGGATTTCAGAAGGTAGGGTAGTCTCTGCCCTCTGTTTTCATATGGCAGCATATTTTCCAAAATGGCTTGTGCTTTAGATTCCATTCATTTAAAAAAAAAAAAAAAAAATATATGTATTTTTTTTTTCACCAAAACCTGCTGGAAAAGAAATCTGTCAACAGAAAGGGGCAGCTGCACCTTGCAGATACGCGCAGCTGAAGATCATTTATGTAAGACTCCCCCTGACCGCGTGGAGAGCTGTTAAGATGTCAGATCATGGTTTGTTGCTCTCAGGGAGGCTGCTGCAGCACTCAGTCAGAACAAGTTTACGTCTTGGAGGAATTAATTTGTCTGAATAATGTCATCCTGGTTAAACAAAATGCTAGGGAAAATATTGCAGCGTTCTGGTGCACTTCCCTGAACTGATGCCTATATATGGGGATCAGCCAGCGTGAAAGGGATCCTGCTGAGTCAAACTGGATTATAGCAGTATTATTTTAGAGAGACAGAAGAAAAGGGGAGGGAGGGAGGTGCTAGGGAAACCTTGCAAAAATATCAGCTGTTTGACATGTTAAAGCAAACAGCATGAATGTGAAAATGCTGCCCGCTTACACGAGTGTATCAGAGCCAGATCAGCTGACAGCAGCAACCAAAAATAAGTTTTTACCCCTTTTAACTCTACAGGCAACCAGCTCCTAGAAAGTGAGGTGGACTTCAGTCCTTTCCCAGGCATCAGGAGATGTGTTGGCTGTTTCCATCAGGCACCAGTGCCGTGGCAGCACCCCAGTGGTGGTGATGTTCCTCATCATGGGCAGGATGTCTCTGAGCGCCTCGCTATGCCTGCCCAACTGCCTGAACAGCACGTAACGGAGCAAACGAGCTTGCAGACTGAGCTCTCAGAGCCCTTGGGGAGCTGGTGCAGATGGCAGGAAGAAAAAACATGTAGGCTTTCAATAACGTCCCTGAGATGCCTCTATTTTTCATCACCAGGCATTCACACAAACATTTACGCGCTGATTGTTCAATGCTGGCTGGAGACTTGGTGCTGGTGGCATGTCACAAACGGGACGTTCCCTTGTACATCTTGTTTGCAGAGCTGGATCTGCAGTGTGTAGTTAGAGCATGCCTGGGAGGCTGGTGACCCCTCTTCTCCAGCAAACAGCTTGACCTTACAGTGATAGCATCAATTCCTCTGCCTGTCTCTCTCTAGCCCAGCAAATATTTACCTGTGCAAAGCAAAAATGCTTGCCCAGGAGAAAGCAAGAGATGCCTACACCAACTATCTGCACCCTGCAGTGCTAGAGGGGGGAAGATTGGGGGCTGCCTTCCAACTCTCACTTCAAAATCAGCCCTAAATAACCTACATCTCAGGTCAGTGCTCTGAACAGTGGGATGCTGCAAAGGGCCTGAGGGTGGGTGACCCTGATGATATCATTAAAAGACAAGCCCTGCTTAAGTGCAGAAGAGCAGCAAAACTCAGGCAGGTGAGGAGGTGGTACAGTTCAGGCCAGGAAGAAATGCAACAGTAAGAGGCAAGTCTTGTGCCTCTCCTTGTAGTGCTCCTATTCAGCAACGCTGGCCTTGATGGATTAAAATCCTCACGCCTGCTCCTCCTGGGAAGTGTCAGAGCCTAACTGAGCATGGTGGTTTGTGCTAAAAATTGTGCTTTGAAACACTGAGCTGAAGACCGCTACGGTAGCAGTGGAAAAACACTCCTCCATCCTCCACTGCCCAATGTCAAAATATCAAATGCAATGCTAGACTAGTCAGAGCTTGCAAACACATGGTTCAAAGGGAAAATTCAAATGGATTTGAGCCATGGGAGTACAAAAAAAAATTCTCAAAAAGCAAATTGAACATATCAGTCATATTGTAACTTGGAAAGCCAAAATTTCCTCTCAAAGCCAGCAGTGAAACAGTTTCCAAGATTCCCGGGCACATCTCTGTCTTGAGCTAATATAGAAACTTTTATAATCCAAGTTTCAAGCCCAGTAAAATTCATATCTGACAATAAGAACCCCTCCTGGACAGCCAGCCAGGTAAAGAAATCATGCCACTCCTCAACCCCTCCTTTTCCCCACAGGTAGCATTGTGGCTGCACTCCTCCAGCATCACCATGCCCATAGTGGTACCTACAAACACACCTCCCATGGAGCAAAACCCTTTTCCACTCCCTTTTTTCAGTCAGCAGTATTAGCCCTGTGCTTTTCCAAGTGGGGAGTTGGAGCAGGTTGGGAGCCTGCACTGGTAAGACAGACACAATCCTGATCCACATCTTCCACATCCCCATGAGGGATTTTCTGTGTGTTGGCGTCATCCGGACCTGCAATGAGACCTCTCCCCAAACAGCCGCTATGCTCACATCTTCCCTACATCTCAAAGAAATGGCAGTTTTGGGGTGGTTTTGCCCTTCAGTTGAGGAGGTTTCAGAGCTCAGGTCACTCATCGCCAGGGCCCATCTCCTAACCACATACATCTCGTAAAACAGTTCAAGCGTACTGCACCTCCACTTTCTTTTCCTGGCTGTGTCATCAAAGAAAATGGTCAGAACTGCCTTTTCTGGTGGAGCCAGCTCTGAACGAGGGTGAATTAGAGCGTGACTGAACAACCAGGCCACTCGGGACCTACAGGTGGAGAAAAACCTACTTTCTAGGTACTCAGATGAGGCTTGCCTTAAATACACTGAGCAAAAGCAACACCAACACCAGGGTGATTGCAGAAGAGTTGTAGGTAGTGCTGGGTAAAATATTCTCCGCTGAGAGGTACCAGCAAGTCTCCATCATCACTCCCAAGAGCCATGCATGTCAGACCAAGCATGTGGTTTGTAGTTAGATGAAGTTATCTGGGATGAATCCCACCACAGGCATCAGACCCATTTAACAGAAATCCAGTTGTCTCCAAATCAGACAAAAAGTGTGCTCCCTTAAAGAAATAGCCGTAAAAAACAAAACAATTCCCCCACAATTCCCTGTGTGTAAACATCAACAAAAAACAAGTTAATACATTTTGCAAAAGTAAAACCAGATTAAACGCCTTGCCTCCAAAACATAAGGAACATATTATTACCACATTGTTTTCAGTGATTATTCAAGCAATGCATTTAAATGTTCAGGGAGAAGAATGTTTGGTAAAATATTGTTATGTAACATGGGGAAAATGACTAATTCTGCTCTTGATCTTGTCATATTTTACTCCAAGTAAGAGTGACTAGATCTTATTCTCTGGTTGAAGCAGTAGCACGGCTGAATTCTGACCTGAGTCCCTCAGTGGCTTTTACAGTGGGCCAATCCTATCCCCTGTAGCTGAGTTACTCCAGACAGAACGGGCGTAACTATCTTCTGAATGAGTCCTTCAGGGTGGCACATTTCCAAAGACAGGTGGAATAAACAGTGCACATTTCTCCATGCTCCCTGCTGACAGAGATCAGGGATCGTTTACTTCAAGTTCCTCCTGAGTCACACGGAGTCTGGAGCCTTACGCATACACCAAGCAGGGCCAACTCCACTGAGCAGTAATAAACATACTTTAGCAATTGCTGATTCACAAAGCCGTTTTGCTACATGAATTCCTCTCCTCTCCTGACAGCAGATGCAGAAGTTACTGAAGATCTGTCCGGTGGGTATCCGTACTTCCAGTTCACTAGTGTCAAGAGTATACATAAAAACCAGATAGACCTGACTGTTCTTAGATACCTACTAGAAGCTGCCATTTTCCTATCCTAGTTGGGGGGGGTGGGGAAGAGAAATTTGGGGTTTGTAAACTTTCAATAGCCTTTTTAAAGCTGTGACCCAATCCAATGTGTATATGAGTGAAACTTGTCCCACATACACAGAACAAGGGTGATGCTAACTCTGTTGGGTATTGTCACATGAGGTGTAGCTAGGGCTGGTTTAAAAAAAAAAAAAAAAAAAAAAAAAAAAAAAAAAAAAAAAAAAAAAAGTAGTTTAAAGCTTCAGAAATGGTCCTGACTTCCCCTACCAAAGGGAGATTTCCATGTGAAAGCTTTTAGATTCCATCCTACAAAACATATAATTAAGATCTTCCAGTTTGGTCATAAGTGAGATGAAAACAGGAATTCCCAATCACCTTCAGCTGAAATCCATTTCTTGTGCAACTCTGAGTACATGTTGCTAAGTGACTGGAGAGGTCATGATGGCTTTTAGACTTAACAGGGCTGTGTTGCCCCACCAGATGATGTATCACATCTTGGGTACCTGCAGTCCTCATCAGGCTGGGATTGTGATTTTCCCTCCCTATAACCTTCAAGTAGAAGTACAATGCTATGCATGATGAGATGGGCTGGGCAAGTCTAGGTCTTGCTTAGCTTGGATTTAAGAGGGAGGAGAGTTAATGAAATCAAGTGTTTGGAATTTATCCAGATATTCCCACAGACAGAATCCAGCTCTTCAGAGCTGATGCTGTAACATTCTCCCTTTTTTCCTAAAGGCTTCCCCAGTTCGAGGTTCAAAGGCACGCATGAAGCTCTGTCAGCGCATTAACCTGTACCAGTGAGATTTACCCAATATGCCACAGAGGCTCTAATCATCACCCACTGAACACCTGTTAGAGCACTTCTATTATTTTTAATTAAGAACAGCCAAAGTAAAATTACCAGCTCAGTCCTCAGTGAGTCTGACTTGAATCCATGCCCCCTCAGATACAGCAAGGTCTGCTGTAAGCAGAGGAAAATGCATCAACCTGCTAAGGGATAGCAGGGTAGAAAGTCCCTAACCATACCAGAAGGTTTCAGAAGGCAAACAAGACTCCTTCTCCAGCTAGAACACCAGAGCTTATTTTACAATTAGGAAAGAGAAGATTATAGGGACAAGTGAATTTCCTGCTGTGATGGGGAATTTGCAATTAGTCCCTATAACTACGTCTTGTTCCTAGCGGTACCAATCTACACAGTGCTGGGTTATTATGTAGTGTCTTGGACTGCTTGGAGGTAATAAGCATTCACCAAAAATGGACTGCTATTAGCCACCGGCAAAAGCTGATTATAATAGTGCCAGCACTGGAATATGTTTTCCACCCATTTACAAGAGGAGTAAAATAACAGGAGGGAAAAAAAAAATAAAAATCACATTTCCCAGTGTTTGGAGCGTAGTGTGCTCTACATACAATTATCGAGAGAATGACAGGAAATTGACCCATTTACTCAGAAAAGTTCCTATCGTGTTCTGCACTATTTCATTTCATGCCCATTTGAGAACAAGTCATTTCTCTTCAGGGCAGAAGATAAATTGTCAGCTCATACACACATCTCTTTTCATTGCCAGGCACAAAAATATCACAAAGAAACATTTCCCTGCCCTCTGCTTAATTTTCTTCTTCTTCATCTTCTCTAATAAATGGTGCTAACTATAAAAGTCAACGGACTGTAAATAAACTCAAGTCTATTCCTACCTTACCTTATGATTGATTTTTGGACATAATGTATTCCACCCACAAGGTCTCGTCTGATTCAACTGCTCTTCTTAGTACCAGAGAAAAAAATCAGATAACAACCTCGGTGGAATAGCTTTATGTAAAAACAGAGACATTTGGCAACTACAGTTTTCTTAACAGCACACTGTAATACATGCTACACCACATTACGGCCCAGCGGACAGGTTTTGTGACAGTACCGAGAGGTCATGTCCTGTGGTGGGAGTCTTCTGCGCAGGGCCTTCGCTGTGTAGTTAGTAAGGGAGACGTGCTGCCAGCATCGCTACTACAGAAAAAGCAGCATGGAGTGGTGCTTAGGTTATGGTGGGTGTCTGGGGGACCCTAGCCATCTTCCCAGCTCTGCCCTTGCACTTCACCTGTCATTTGACCCAACCACTTCTCTCTCTCTGACCATGATTGACAGAAGGCAAAAGAAGCAATTGGATCACCATAACAGAGAGGAAATTCACACAAAAAAAAAGGAGCCAGAGACCTGAAGACAGCAAAGTCCAAGGGAAGAGGTAGCATGTGCGTGTGAGAAGAAAAAAGGACATAGTGGGAATACCTCTATCTACATCTATATTCTGAGCTCAGGTTTCTAGAAAACTGAACTTTCTGTCCTTGCTGTTTTCAAGTAACAATGCTCAGTCCTGATTAATAACAAGGACATAAATGAACCCAGAATTAAATGGCATTCCTGATGGAAGTGCCAGTAGTTAGAGTCTGCAAGCAGAATGCAGGTGTCTCCCATGCTGTACAGCTGGAGAACTGCTAATGTAAGGATGAGCCTCGGGCACAGAAGAGCCAGCACGGCAGTAATTTTTTTTACTGCCCAGCTCCAGCCATATCCTTCAAACACCCTTCCAGTCCTTGTCTGCTGCTGCTTTTTTTTTTTTTTTTTTCCCCCCTCCAGTTTCTTGAGGTTTAAGTTGGAGCAGCCCAGCAAACCCTGAGCTCACACAATCTTTCTTGCAACTGGCATGCTGGCCAGCACGCCTCACCTTATCCTCCCAGCCCTTGCTCTGCAAGGTGTGACCTCGTCTTTTGTACGTCTGTAGTGCATACAGTGCTGAACACACTGTTCATTTGCTCCAGGACTTCACGTTCAAACTGATTACTCGCCACAGTTCTTTCACCTGGATATTAGCTTCCCCGAGCATCATTGGAGCATCATTGCCAGGAGTAAAAAGTATCAACCATTTGGAGCAGGAAACGAGATGGGGAAGTGAGCCCAGAATCAGCACCAGCCTCACTAGTTGCAACATTTCAATCCTAGACTGAGAGCAGCAAACTCATGTTTTGCACAGGAATTAGTCACGGGAAACGTTATTCTGACCACAGTTTTTTGATGGAGCTGTGCAGAATATGAGCTTGGGAAATGTCTTGTGAAGGAAAGAACAACCTTTCTTCACAAACAAGCAAAGTGTTCAAAGTTCTGCTAATTCACATCCAGACTAATTTTTTTTTCTTCTCCCCACTAAAAACTGTTCCTGAGTTAGGAGAAGGGATTAGCAGAGTAACAAAAGGAGGAGTTCCCAGGTCAAGAATAGCATGGAAATTCTAGCCAAACCCAAATTGCTGGGGTCTGCTGTTTGTCCCAGGGAAAAGCTGTTTGCTGCTGCTTAGTACAGAGCACAGCTGCCTCTGAAACCCAGAGTCTGCATATGCCTACAGGGAATGTGAAAATGAGGGAGAGATAAAGAAAGCAAGCAGTTCCCTGCCTCTCAGCGAGAGGGTTTTGTTCCTTGCTGGCTGACGGCACGGACCTTTGGACATGTGTGAAAACAGCAGAGAGCATTACCTGCTTGGGAACAGGACTGCTGTCCCACTCTGTGAGGGCAGCCAGATTCACTCAATTCCCTAGAAAAATAGTGAAAAGCATTAAGAGACACTTTTACCTTCCTGTCTTCATCATCTGAGGAAAGAATTTCCTGTAGCTAATTATGTATTTTAGCACCAAGATAGTGATTGTCCTCTAATGGCAAACATCTGCCTCCAGCCTGGGGTAGAGCCCAGCTCTGACCACAGGACCTTGGGCACTGGCATCGGGCAGCTGCAGGACAGGATGGTGGTCCCTCACCTCCTGCCCTACGATGCGGATGCAGTTAAGGGAACGTGAAACTTGCTGAAATGGGATCCAGCACCGGAGGTGCCAGCTGCCGATTGTGCAGCCTCCCACTACGTGCGAGCCCCACCTCCAGTTATCCTCCCAGCTGCCCTCCCTGCCTGCTCAAAGCACATGTGAGGAAGCCTGCTAGCTACCAGGAGGAGCTCAGCTCTTCCCTTAAGGTCAGACTCAAAGCCCACCAAATCCATATCTGTGGCAATTTTTCCACTGATGGCATATAACTCTAGCTTTTAGCAGGTAACTGGTTGATGAGTATCCACAAGCCAGGCTCACTGGGCTCACTCTTTGTCCCTTAGAAGATAACCAAATTCTTCCTAATATTGAAAAAAAGAAGACAAGGCTCTTCAAATGCATGCCCTACTACCTCTCCTTGCCTTCTACTCTTTTGCTTATAAATGTTGAACCTTGACTGTTGCCACAGCCCTGAAGTCATGTTGACTCCCATACAAGGGTGAGAGCAGGGATGTGATGCCATCCACCATCCAAGCAGAAGCAAACTCCTTTGCACATGAGGAACTTGGAACTTTACTTCCCTACTCTCCATCTCACTTTATACACCAATGCTCACCTTCTCTCAATACAACAACAACAACCAAAAAAAAAAAACCAAAAAAAAAAAAAAAAAAGGAAACAAACATCTTCCTCTGCCAACACATACATGCATAAGCATGTACAAATATTTTGGAAAAATTGAAGAATCTGTAGATGGAGGAGTTAGTGCCAGATTTTAAAAATTATTAAACATTATGTACAAAGAAAACATAATGAGCTCCTACGGGATGTAGAAAAAATTACCCATGAATGAGAGGAAAATGGTTAACCACTCCTGGGTTTGCCACTGGTGAATTATTTAATAATCACTCCCCAGCAGATGGAATATATTTTTCCACCCCATTCAAGCACACTTCGCAATTTATTTACACTGCTTTAAAATATGATTATTTATTTTAAAAAATGAACAAGGTATTCACAAGGGAAAAAGGAAGTAAACACAAGCTAAAGGGGGGAAAAAAAGAAATCTTTTTAGCTCTTCAGTTAGTTTTAGGGAATTTCCACTAAAATTCATGTGAATCTTCCTTACTTATCTTCAACTTTAAAAACTAGAAATTGAAAACTGTTAATGTAGCCAGTCTAGATTCCTCACACAATCAAGAGGGGCACTTTATGAGATGGGGTCTATGCCTCTTACATTAACCACATTATATTGGGTACCAGAAGCCTAATTCAGCTCCTAGTAATATGAAAGAAAATACTCACATCAGGATCAGTGGGAGCAGGTCCATACCTTGGAATAATTTGATTTACAGAATCAGGTCCCCTGTCTAATCCAGAGTGGCTCTACACCCGTAGCCTGCCAAACAGCGCCTTGCCATTTAATTAGCTACCTATTCCACAATGCAAAGGGTGCCATTTAGCAAAAATTGAAAATGCAAAAGGTACCATTAAGTACTGTGTAAGTGCAGGAGTATACTGCCTCCTCCCAAAATTAAAATAGCAATTGTGAGCAAAAGACTTTGCCCACTCAACAGCAAAGCATGCTACTGATAACTGCAGAGTGATTTGGACAAACCTGAGGGAAAGTCTGTGAGAGGGAGGAATACCTTTTCTAGGCAAATGCCAAGTCATTTCAGACCAAATTCAGGCTTCCAGACTCTTCCTGTGCAAGTCTGTGTTTATGTACAGGTATACATTGGCCACAGAAGAGTGCACAGAACCTTTACTATCCAGTTGGGCACAGAAGCTTTTATGAGCCAGAAGTCATCTGGGAGAGGAGAGGTCAAGAGACAGACCCACAGTGCAACACACAAGTTTTCATACTTTGCCCATACAAAACAAAAGACAACCCTCAGTCCAGAACCACTGTCCCCTCACCAAAGAAAAGACTTCGTGCTCTTAGTGAAACCTCTTCGAAGTTAGTTTTTTAATACTTCATTGTGATTTTCTTTAAGACCACTAAAGGTTATTTATAGATCTCAAACGTGGGAGAGTTTCATGGCAAAACCACAATCAATGGCCATTGGAGAGACAACACTTTGGAGGCAACACTTTAAAAAGTGACTAAAGAATAAGATTATGCAGTAACAAGCGTTTAAGTCAAGAGTGGGTTAGCAGACCAAGAAGCAGCAAGTTCTTCAGTCATTTATGTGCCTTTGAAAGCGTTTCCCCAGGTCTCAAAGATAATTTATTTCTCATACCTTATTTCTTCTCCCCAGACCAAGAAATTCTGCAACTAATATAGATCAAAAAAACATATTTTGCAAAAGATATCACCTTAAAAAGCAGAGATATGATAGACTTAAATCCTACTGCAGACATGGATGTCAATGCCTTACCAGCTAGCTAGTTCAAGAAAAGGACTACTCTATAAATGTACTGATATAGTGAATGCTATACAACTTTAAAGTTAAAATAAATCACGAGAATACTATTACTTAAAGAGTTCAGACTAAGGAGAGCAAATCAATGTGTACTCCTTGCCAGGAAAGGGCTCAAATATAAGCAAGTCCTCTCATGAACTGGGAACGCTGCACTTCTCAACAAGCAAGCCAAACTGACCTCTAAAATAACAACATCCTGGAAAAATAAAAGCAAGTCCACTGAATATTATTTCTGGAAAGACAGATATCAGATTTTAAAAATTGCTTACACCACAACAATCCAACACATGATTACAGACACAAGTACAGATGTGCACTTCTCTGCCGAGATGCAGACGTTGCCGGCAACGGCGCAAAATGCTCCCCAACCAGCTCCCGAGAATGCAGAATGGACGTGTCAAACGCCTCAAGAGGAGTTATGCACCCATTTATTTTAAAGACAGAAAGGATTAAATACATCTACATAAAGTAAAGAAAAAGTGTTTAAACAACAATAAAAAAAGATTTAGTGGTATTAATAAAGAACTCCCTTAAACCAGCATGTCACCATTAAAGTAATTAATAGGGCATGGAAGACACTTCAGTGGAAAGTGAGCGGTGCTCACATTAGAGCTTTTAAAGTTTTCACATGACCTCAAGACAGACTACGGCATTTCTGTGCAAAAGTACCCTCTAAAACAGAGACAGGGGCATTCAAGTCTATAAAAAAGTGATTTTAAAATTTAACTAATATGGTCTAAGTCTAAAACGCAAAGGTTAAGGGAATATTAGAAGGGTAATAATTCTATCTGATTAAACTTTCATCCGAAGTGATAATAAAATGTTCAAAATGAATTAAGGATTTTATTAACAGATGCAGAAGCTCTATAAAAGAGTGAAATCTAACAGAGAGGAGAGGTTTTATGTTTTTTTCTTTTGTCTGGATAGAGGTGATATTGCTATAAAACTTTAATCTTATTGCCATGCCACAATGAAAGTAAACCTGTCAGAGGTAATAGAGCAAATCAGGACTTCTTTCTCTATATTGCAGGTCTCTTTCCAAGAAGAATGTGCACATTCTATGTGCGGCATTGATACCATGGGTGACACGCACATGCTGACAGTTTACGTGCTGGTGATTCACCTGGGCTTCTGCTGGCTGCAACAGTCCCAAGCTGGTAAGTACAGGCAAGTTATATGGACCATTCCAAATGAGTACTGAGCAAAAATTGGTGCTACGCCGCTGGGGACTCTTCAGAACATTTCAGCCTTTCCAAAATGGAATTAACCTTTTCAGGACTGTTTCATATATTTTAGTTGTTTATTAGTATCTTCGTGTACTAAGAGGATCGCACCAATTTCTGAGCCCTTGAACAAATGCATTTCACTACCTTAGAATGATTATGTTTAAGCAAGCCATAAATTTGTGTAACAGGATAAAATAAGACTTTTGTGAAAATTATTACTAAAAGCAGGGCATATATTACTTAGAGCAGAACTCACTCCCATTAGGGCAATTTAGGCTCAGTAGCATTTGCCATTACTTATTTTTCCTTCTGCCTTGCTGCCGCTAAATTCTGGCAACTTGGTTGCCTTGGTGATGGCTGCAGTGTTTGTGGCAGATGCACTCGAAGACATCTTGCAAAGTGGTTTGGCTTTTCTGGGAACTCTTGAGCCTTTTCCACTTTGGCAAAAGCACTGTGGTGATCACCTGTGCCTCAGTGGCTATTCCATCACCCTCCGACCCATCAATGCCAGCAGCAGGCACAACCTGGACCCCAACCTGCCTCTGCCCCAGACCACATCCTCCATGCAAGGATCCAGGGCTCTAACTCTCTCACTCCCTACAGAGCCCCATTGTGTGTTACAGCTGCCCCTACTTGCTGCTGGGGAGCCCAGAAGGCAGCTTCAGGGATCCCCATACCCTTCTTTTGCCCTACACTACCCACGAGAAAAGCACAGCTCCTAAGAGGAGCAACTGACTGCAAATTGCCAGAGAGACTAGGATGTCAAACAAATATTCTTCTTTTCATAACAGAACATAAATATTTGGCAGCACATTTAATTTTAAAAGTCTAAAAGTTACTCAAATAGAGTGGAGACCGTTGCTATGATGCTCGCTTGCTTCCTAAAATATGACCAGTCACAGATGGCTTGCTGTAGGAAATATTAAATAATTTTTTAAAAGTGTTGTCTGGCTTTAACACAGATTGCATTTACACAGATACCTCCGTTGGTGGGATGCCAAGATGGTGTATTGGTTCAAACATGTTCTTAAACAAAAACCTACATTGTCAGGAGCTAATGGAATATTCATATTTAAAAACTCAATTCCTGATAACATCTGAAAGTTATTTTACATTTCAACACATTCCACCCCCCCCCACCCCCCCTTGCTATATTACCCTTCAAAAGAAGGGAAGATATCCAGGTTTGGCCAGTAGCAAGTTTCAGGTTTTGGGCACCATAAGCATTATTTGTTTAGATTATCAGAGTAGTTTAAACAAATACCTACATAAAGAACATGAGGTAACATGAGAAATGTGAAAACCCCAGAAGGCCACTTCGTGTTAGAGAGTCAAACAGCAAGGATGTAAACATAATGAGCCGCAGCATTAAACTATCACACGTTAACTTCAGCAAGACAATAAAAATCAAAACAATACAAAGATCTTTTCCAATCCCCAGGGTCTGCAGGGGCACATTCCTACAGTGCCTGAAGCAGCCTTTCAAATCTCTGCTTTATACCTGAAACCAAAGATGTGACAGGGGTTCTTGGTTTGTTCCTTCCCCCCTCTCTAATGAAGCTCCATTTTTGCCAACAACAAAAGCCTTTGGAAACAAGGGCATGTAGCTTAAAGATTGACACCAGTTTCCAATTCCCTGCACTTATTGCACTGCCTCAGAGAGCTGGGCAGTAAATCTGCTTTGAGAGTTACAGCATCAGGTTGCTGTGAAAAACCCTTGTTGTGCTTCTACATCAAACATTTGCCAGGGAACGGCAGCCAGGGAAAAGCAGGGGCAATGTTGTGCAGATCTCATCACTCGTTTTAAACTACCCATCTGCCCCACCAGCTCCTCACTGGCCAATGTGCATGGTGCCTTCACTGCCTCGACTCATACGAACAGTCCTCGCAGGGACGGGCGCAGACACAGGGACCGCAGCTCTCGCTGGCCCGGTGCTCTGCTCCTGTGCAAGCTACTACCTACCAGCGCACAATAATCTCTTGTCCCCAACAAACGCTACAGCACCAGAGTCAAGCTATAATCTGGTTTTACTTCTGCCCAAAATACCCCCGGGGACGATTTACCTCTGTCAATATTGTATTTGACCCACAGCTTTATAATCAATGCAGCTGAGAAAAAAGAAACAAACATACTTGCAATTTACTTCGACCCTCCACAAGCACCAAACAGTCACCATACTCTCAGAATCAAACTTTTTCTCCTGTCATCATTCATGCTTGTTGCGCTTTCCCTAAACTGGTGTGATTTTGTTTTTTCTAACCAGAAATCTACCGGGCCCACTGGGGTTCCACGCGGGCGAGACGGCGAGTTGAACAGTTTCCTCTACTGCAAACAAACCTCGCGCGCAGGCAAACTGACATCCCGGTGCGAAGCGGCAGCGGCAGGACGCTAGAGGGAGGATCGGCTCGCAGACGGAGCTTTTGCCAGAGCAAATTCCTCTGAGTGTGGCTTCCCCAAGGATACGGCTGAAGTGATGCACTGCAAAAGCCTGCTCACCTCCTTGGCACTCGGGCTCACAAACGGCTGCTGGACCCGAGCATGAGCGCATCTGGAACCAGAGAGCGAGCGAGACAAGGTTTTCTGTTCTCGGCCAGGCTGCGAAGGGGAAAGTGTGCTTGCTAAACCCAAACACAGCCCTTCCAGGACAGATTCAGCTCTGTCACTGGCAGGCATCACAGACTGGCTGCAAGGCCTGTGCTTTAACAGCAGCTCTGCTAGCACAGGAACAGGGTGCAAAATATCAATAGAGTTTGCTAAAATTATTAACTCTGTATTTACTTCAGTGAGCTCCGACTTTTTTTTTACCTCTAGACCCTGTGTAGCACTTCGACATCACTGCATTAGAAGGGACAGACAAACTCAACAATACACGGACCTGATGGAAATGCACATCTAAATTATAGGCCCTATTTCAAATAAATCACAGCCTTTCCAAAATAATTGTCTTCAGCAGTTTGAATTGACAAATAACTATGCTGGGTTACAAGCAAGCAGTAGGACACCATGGAAGGGAACACTGGCGTGGTACCTCCCACCCTTCTGGTTTTCCAAGAGCCCTCACTCAGCTCTTCGCTGCTCATTCACATTCATGCTCAGTCCCTAAGCAGCAGTGGCTTGAGCAGGGTAAAAAAAAAAGAAAGGTAGCTCCTTCACCTGAAGATCTTTGCAGGCTGAACTGCAACTAGGCAGAATATTGGGATGTGGAAAAATATGAGGTGTACACTGCAGGCCATGTTTGTGGTCCTGGACAGGTCGCTCAAGCTCATAGCTGGAGGAAGTGGGGCTAGAAAAGACCCCTAGGTCTGCCCTTGCCTAGAGAAGGCTCGACTAGATCTTAACTGTTCTTTACAGATGTTTGCCCTACCTGTCATTGAAGGCTTTCAGCAATGGAGATCCATGTCATAAACAAACTGCATTTAATCTTCACAAGGTCAGTTATCTATCTGCAACACAGAGGCAACGTCACTGCCTTTCCCCCCCACTTGCTGCTGTTTACCGGGAAGGTTTTTAGAGGCAGAGGCTATCGCCTGTCGTTCACTGACACACCACAATGATAGTTTATTACAGTGGGATCTCTAGATGCTACTCAGGTAGCAAAGGGTGAAAGCAGTAAGTAGTTTGCTGAGGAAGTGGTGCAGTACAACTGAAAAAAAAGCAGAGCTGAATGCTACAAACTCTAGACATGGCTACCCATATACATTTGACTGCAAATAAGGAAGATTTTCCCACTAATACAAAGATGCCGGTGCACAAGATTTTATTCTTTCCTTGTAAGCTGTTTCTGCAAGCTTTCAAAGGCAGACAAGAGTTGAGCTACCTTCTAAAGGGAAATCTCAACACATAGCTTGAAGTCATTGCTAGGTGACTTCACCATCCCCTTGACTGTACTATGATCCATAAGCAGATGCACAGCCAGAAGCCATAAAATCCCACTGATCATGCAGAATGGGAGACTATTTTCTTCCTATGAATATACAGCTAGTCAGTGGAGTTCACCCTGTGAGGCGAGAAATTTATGAATGGCAACAGCTGGTCCTTCACAATATCATATTTTTTTCAGTTACACTAAGAACTTCCTCCAC
Source organism: Tetrax tetrax (assembly GCA_009806455.1). NCBI lineage: Eukaryota > Metazoa > Chordata > Aves > Otidiformes > Otididae > Tetrax > Tetrax tetrax. The sequence continues at coordinate 5,737 of WHYT01016628.1, read as the reverse complement.
AATGCTTCCCATGGTATACTTTTTCTAGATTATACATGTCAAATCAATGTTTAGTTCATATAATGAAATATGAAAAACGCCTCTAATTATAAAAGTGCAAGGCAGAGAAAGAAAGACAATTCAAATTGTGATGGCTGCCAACACACGCAGGAGGAAAGAGCTGGATTCTAACAAGCCACCACAAGTCTCAAGTAAGGCCAGGTGTGGAGGAGGAATCTTCACCTAATAAAGACACATTCTTAAAGATGGACTATGGTACATGATCCATCCATCCATCCCCAGCAAAACTTTGACCTACCAAGACATCACTAAACTAGTTAATCAGCACTTCATGCCCAGTCTTCCAACACAGATATAACTATTACAATGCTGTCCAGCACTATGGGGACTTCTCAAAAAATAGCTCCCTCATAACACTGGTATCAGTGGTACCATCAAGTTGCTGTACCTCGAAAATGCATAGCTGGTCTTCCTCTAAAGCAATGCTCTGCTCAGCTTTCTGGAAAGTCAGTTATAGCAAGGTGTGGCCTGATCCTCTCACTATCTTCAATGTCAATGAGCTGCATTTGCAACAGTCATCAACATGAAGGCAAACAGCAACTGTAGGTTGAAAATAGGGTGCACTACACCTTTAACCCCATCAAGTGATTTGGAGTAGTTAGCCATGCACATCCTGCTGCACTGAAAAAAGAATAATTTCATCCTCTTTAAGCCACTCTGAGCAGACAAATGTCTGGTTTCACTCAAAGAATCCTCCATCAAGGTGAGCCCAATGCAATTCTTGGCAGGCTCTCCTGTCTTCCAAGAGCTCACTAGGAATTTCTCCTCTTACAGCCTTGGTTTGTAGACTTCTTGTCCTGTCCTTGTTGAACAGTGAGATTAATTGGCCTTGTCCTCTTTGATATGAGCTTCTGAATCTCTGCAGAGGAGTTCCTCTACAGCATACCTCATCATCTCATGGTATGCTTTCTCCTCTTTCTTTATCCAGTTTAGAAAGGAAGTTATTGACTCCTGCCTCCCCACAGAGGAACCTTTTCCTGCTGCCTAGTGACAAAATAAGAGGTGTGACCCAACCCCTTTAAGAGCTGGTAGGCCACTGAAAAAAAAACAGATGAAGGCTTCAAGAGGGTCAGCTAAGTTCAGCATCCATCCCAGTTTTGTCAGAAGCTGCTTCATTGACATATTCTCTCACACATGCATGTTTTTGTACCTCCTAGATTTGGACTACTGGAAGCTCCAGGTGCAGCTTATGCAATAGCACTCCATCTTCCTCTATTTTATGCCCTGATTGCACAGGTCACTAACCACTCAGAGCAGTAGCACTGAGTTATGGATGCCGCTCCTCCCCCAGCTTCCATCTAAATGTGTTATATCAGCTGTTGCTAGGTGGTCGTAATAGAAAGGGCTTGTTACAGTCTTAAGGGATTTATTCATTTTTCATATTCATTCATCATTACAAATGATGATCAGTTTACCAGGAACGAAAGTCTTCCCTTGCCACAATTTTTTTCCAAATAAGTTACCAACTGGGTCTAGACTAGCAAAATTAAGGCTAATGATCAACAGGAATTAAACATGTGAGCAAACAAAAACTCTGGACCCATTTTGCTATGCCCACAGACCTCTTCTGTAGTGGGTAAGAAATACCCAGGGCAGGAGCCCACTGCTGCCTGACGCAGCCAAGCTGTGTCTCTCCACTACGGCAGCTGAGACTTAATGCTTTTAGATCCACGGGTCACAGGTTCAGCTCCCTGCTGCCGATGACTCACACAGGAGCACTGAACTAAAACTAGCAACACCAGCTTTTTTCTAGAAGAGGATTGAAGAAGAGCATTGATCTCAATGAAACATTTCGAGGGCAGAAAAATTCCACCACGTAAAGAGTGCGTGACTTCTCTTTATTTTATATTTTTGTTCCAGTTGTCATTTTGAATTCAAACTCTTTGGAAAGCAGGCATAATAGTCTTAATGATCCCATTGAGCAGTTTAAATTCAAATTGTGGAGCACTCGCAATACCATGCTGGCAGCACTTTCCATAAATTACTCTCAAATTCAATACATTGCTTGACAAAAACAAGAATAAAGGGTTTTTTAGTTTAAAAAGAAGAAAACTTGTATCATAAAAAAAAAATCTTTAAATTATAGTTTCTCTTTTCTGGTCCAATTTAAATTGTTACATGGTTGCTAAATTAGTGCTGTAATCTCTGCTTACAAATTGCAGAATTATTTTTAAAAATAGATGTAATTTTACTGTAGGGATCAACCTTACACTTTAAACTGTATGTGCTGGAGGTAGCTGCTCTTGCACAGCTTTCAAACCACCACACCGACAGGCACACATGGGGCCAGGTTTACAATACCAGTCACACTGAGGCCGATAGCAGTTTTAGCAGAGATTTCAATGAGCACAAATTGAGTTAACACTGACATTTCAGAATGATTAGCAAATTCAAGCTTTCCCAGGATGCTCAGTGGTCACCAGCAGCTCTAGTCGTACCATTTCCTAAATTATCAGCATTTCTCTTGTGCTCTGGTCTGAACTATCTTCTCCTACTGAACTACAGCCTCTGATACACCGGAAAGTTAGAAGCCAGTAAGAGAGAAACCTTGACAATATGGGGTTTGTTTTTTTTTTTTTCACTCACAAACCAAATAATCGGGGAAAAAAGTGGAGCACTGCAATCCTGAGTTTAAAACTGGGGAAAACACAGTCATCAGAACGCAACTTCCATGTATAATTCTTCCCCCCCTTCAAGCACATCCACAGCTTTAGTACTACAGAAAGATGAACCTCACCCTGGAAAATCCTTGTAAGTGATCTTTGAGGTATGGTTTAAGGTCACGTCCTCAGTATCTTGCAGTGCACAGCAGAAACAGGAAACCTCAATCCCTGGGTCTTCATAGGGCACTGCAGAGCATACCCACCATCTTCCCCCACTCTAGCTAGACATGTAGATATGAGACAGTTTATTTCCTCTCCAACTGCTCATCATTTCTAGTCCACTACATCTCTGAACTCCCTTTCATCTAACCCTGGCTATTTTTACTTTGCTTGGTTAGTTGTTTCTGCTTTCTTGTCCCTTCCCCATCACACCATGGTCCTTCCCTCAGGGCCTAGCGGTGGGTCACATTGACTTGGACATGACAGAAGAAACCCTCAGGATCATCTGCAAGATCTTGTTGGTTTTTTGTGCTAACTGCAGGCGCTCAGCACCTCAGCCTCAGAGAGTTTATCTCTAACTGCAAACTACTGGACTGCCAAGAAAGGGGATAAAAAAATGGAGGAAATCTTCCATGTCCTGGAGAAAGTCATCAGGACATCAAAGAACATCCCGTTCACAAAATAGCAGCATCGTTCTTGCCAGACCAGTGTGTCTGGTTAACCTTGTGTTCAGTCCTTATGATAATACAGTATTTGGAAAGCAGACAGCTGGCACTGCTCTAACATCTTGCTCTTCAATCTTTTATAAGACTGGTTCCACTGATATTACTCTCAACCTTTTCTCCGCACTGAGCCCAGTGCTAAAATATCTTCAACTACTTAGAGGAAGCAGACCAAATGTTTTTTGTCAGTAATTTGCCCTGTAAGAAAGGGGAAAAGTATACTGATAACATACTGCAGACACAGCATTCATCACGTGTACAGCAATATGCTGGTTACACTGGAAACCCTATCGTGATATTTCAGATGTTACTTGACTGTCGTAACGACTAGGAGACATCTGTCTCCTATTAACACTTTATTTTTCACAGTTGCTTTTAGTTCAGCAGAAGTGTCTTAATGGAGAAGACTGGTACTCTTTTAGAAACAACATTAATAATGAAAGAATCCTTGGATACAGAACAAAACCAGCAAACACACTGGCAACAGAACTCACTGCATTCGTAAGATGTAACAGGAAATGATAGTGACTGGCTTTTGGGTCGGGGGATTTTTGCATGGAAGAATAACTGGTACTCAAACTCCTATTAGGAAAAACATTTTTTAAACAGGTGATTGATCTTACATGTTAATTCAAACTTCTGGGGAATTTCATCTTAACTGGGTCACTGATAAATAAAAACAGAAACAAAAACAAAAAACAACTCTTCTGCAGGCTATTTAGGCTTGGTATTGACTAACTAGTAATTAAATACAGCTCTTCACAGTAATCTTAATTATGGCTTCACTCTACCACAACTAAGAAGAGTCACATAATAAACTGACAAGATTAGTCAATTCTAACTGTTGAAAAACGTGTATTTTTATTTTTGCACATAGTTTTTATGCGCATATGGCCACAAGTCACACAAGGGAATTATTAAAAAAAAAAAAAAACCAAAGAATTCAGGAATTTATATATCACAACCAGGCAAACATTGTAGTTCATTTTCTTTATACAAATGAAGCAGCTTGCCTAATGGCTTCCACAATAGGTCAAGAGTTTTGGACTTGGGGAAATTGGGATGTGTGCTAGGAATCAGTGTGAATTAGGTACACCAGTAAACAAGCTTCATTGAATTACTCAGATTTATACCAGCTGAGAATTCTGTTTTCTCAGCTGGCCACAGCCACGGTTAGCTATGCAATCTTGGACTAGTCATACAGGCTCCACCTTTCATGGGAATTCAGGGCCACAGGAATCTGAGTCTGGGATCTTCAGTCCCATTGATTTCCTACAGAACTAGGGCTCCAAGTATCCCAAGGTCTTTTCTGATAACGGGACTTGGAAAAGCTCCAGAAAAAAAGAAAAAAAAAAAAAAATCTGAGGCCAAAATTCAGCAAAATTCTTAAGCATAGACTAGATTAACTCCCACTGACTTAAGTATGACTGCATCAAACATCTAAAAGGCAAAAGCACTCAAGATGGTGCCTCTGCAATTTAAGGGCCCCCAACCTATTTGCAAGAACAACTTGCAAACCTAGTTCAGGCCCTCAGCATACTCAGGCATTCAGGATCCTACTGAAGGCAACATTGACCTCAATTCATTGAAAAAAAAAAAAAAAAAAAAGGCGAGACATGCACTGTAGGACAAAAATTCCTCAGGCAAATGGCTAGATCCTGTGTAGATCTGACTTTTGGCATACCAGAGTCTTGAGCTTTCTGAAGGGTACTGAGACTTAGACTCCCAACACTTCCACACTGAAGAGCTTAATGTGTGCTTGGGTGTTTCTTTGCTGCATCAGATTGCTAGATTCCTGCTGTCCAGCTACACATATGTATCCCCACCAGCATCAACACCCTTTCCCCTGCATGTGCTGCAGCAGATGGGTCCAGACCTGTTCTGGGTTAAGCCATAACCAGGTTTTTGTGGACTGCATGGATAAACATTTAAAAGCCCCCTTCTGGTTATATAAAAGAAAGCTATCAAATGTTTACTCTTTCCTCTGTACTCAGAGCCGCAAAGCCGTATCATAGAATGTACAAATGCAGATGCAACCAGGCAATTACCGTTTGTTTATCCCTTAAATAGATAGAAGATAAATTTGAAAGAAAACAAGGAACAGAATTCTTCCCCCTTTCTTTTTTTATCCTTTTATCTCCCAATGTAGGAAGTTTACTGAACCCTTGCCAACAATTCACTCCAGCTAATGAAGTGTATAAGTAATGTGATTAAATAATCTTAAACCATTACTACAGTGGCTAATGCAGATGTTTTCCCAAACTAAAGCAGATGAGTGGTGAAGAATGTGTGCTTGATATAAAAAAAAAAAAAAAAAAAAAAAAAAAAAAAAAAAAAAAAAAAACCAGATAA
>WHYT01016627.1:532381-565329 GCA_009806455.1 Tetrax tetrax | reverse complement strand
GAACAGGGGGAAAGTATAAAACTCACTGGATGCCTTAATTGAGATTTAGTCAAAGTGCTGTTTAGCCGGCTACAATATAGTAACCGAGTTACAAGGTAACGTGATAGAATAGTAAAAGAAGCAAAATACTCTAATTGCCCTATAACTAGGCACTTAAACTGTTTACAGTTGAGATTTGTACAAGCTAGGGAGTAAATCTGAAGTTAAAGGTCTCATAGCAATCTTAATTCAGCTGTTTTATGTGTATGGAGTATTTCAGTGTTTCATCAGAAGAACCTCTGAAGTCCAAGAGCTCGTTTATTCTGTGCTGCCGCTGGTTGTACGCGTAGGCTTGGTGTCATTCACACTGTGGCTCAAGTTGTATGGAATTTAAATGGAATAATGTTTTCACATTTGGACAAAGAAGATGAGAAAAGACAAGATGCAAAGAGATGGTAGCATCAATCCAATACCCTTCATTCAGTTCTTTCCTCCACAAACCATAATTCAAGCCTTTTATGCCAATTAGGTGCAAAACACTGCTCGATCAAATGCGAAAAGCAGTGCCAAGAAGCAAGAACAAGCAACGTCTGCAACTGGCAGATACCTGCAACTCACAGCTGATGCCTGAATGAGTGGTTTGTGTGGAAGAAACCAGTGGAGGTCAAGGTTGCTCTTACTACCTTAGAGACTAGTATTTTTTTTTTTTTTTCATTAAAAATTATCAACGGAGAAGCTAATCTGGTGTTGCATCCTGTGATTTCTCAAACTTGCAAGTTGCGATTATATCCAGGAGATGTATAGAGCAGTGGTTGTACATTTGAAAGGGTGCATGGCACAATATCAACTGTCAACACCTGCACGAATACTAAGCCACTAACAAGTTAGGGTTTGAACATGTGGGGGGTTTTTGGATTTTTATTAAAACTCACTTTTCTGTAGGATTGGGAATTTATTTATTTATTTATTTTTAAGGTATCTCTTAGGCAGGGCTTCTGCTGTCCTCATAGGAAAAAGGTTGTGTAACAGCAACAAGGTGTGGGTCCCATTTTTTCCCCACCTATTTCATGGTGGTGATCACAGTTGGGATTCTTTAACCAATGTGCTATCTATTTTTAGCAGAACACAAATTTGCTGCTAAACTTGTGTGTTAACTGTTGCGTGTATTGCCCTGTCTTAAGCAAACCCAAAACCTGTGGTATGGTGGATCTGATCTTTATTTACTCTTTTAAACCACTTTGGTTTACTGTTGATGATTAACAGCCTGGAACAGCTTTGCTATCTCTTTTGATATCTGGGAAACTTTATTTTTCCCAGCAATTGTTGCACCAGTTTTACCAGTTCTACCAAATGATGAGAGAAAGAGGAGAATTATGTTATTCTTGCTTTTTGCTGTTTTCATTCTTTCCCCATGCACCTCTGGATCACACAGAGCAGACAGTCTAATAAGGTGCTTAGAGAAATTAAGGCTTCTTTCACTTGGATGTTTGTGTTACTGATCCGTTGAGTTTTCTAATTTGTTCAGTAAATGAGGACAGGAAATCCTCCTAATGCATCCTTCAAATCTGGGTATCGCCTTCTTTAGTTCTGATTTTGGAAATGCAGTTTTTGCTTTTGTGTGGAGAACACAATCAAAGCTTTGGCTCTGTATTCATTCCCCAGGCTGCAGCAGCCAGAAATTCCACTTCAAAGCAGCTCCTGAATTTGTTTTTCAAAATGTAGCCACGTAGCTGTCGTCAGATGAAAATTTACCCTTTTTTTGCTTGATGGCATTAAAATTCGAGATTTTTTTTTTTTTTTTAATTGAATATATCAAGGATCCAAGGAACAGAGCTTTGTAAGAAACTTCGCATTTGTACTTCCCAGCTGTGTAGGCTTCCCTTTAATTATAAAGGATGCAGTTTGGGAAGTAATCATTCCTGATTTTCCTGTTTTGCACTAGCCCATTTAACACTAGATTAGGCCACAGAGGAGATCTTTCCTTAGCGAGGAGATTATTAGATTTCTTTACTTGGAGTATTTAATTTCCAAGATGCAGGGGAACTTTCCAGTTTTCTAAAATATTTTTCTGTTGTTGTTAGACTGGCTTTTAAACCCCTTCAGAGCAAAGGCAATGATTCCAGTTTTGTCAATGAAAATCATTGTTGGTGCTGGTGTATGGAGAGGAGTCTGGGAAGATTCCGGGCAGAATATGGGTCGCTCAGCTGTTGTCATTTCTCACTCCTGCTTGCTTGGTCCTGTTACAAGCTATAAGGAAAAAAAAGTTCTGAGCTCAGCACTCTTAGGAATAGGAGGTTTTAGGCTGGGTTGGCTTTCAAGTTTCTTGTTAGAGCTGGTACCAACTGCGGACAAGCTGGGCCTTTGCATCCGCTGCCCGTTCTTTGGAAGCAGTTTGTGTGAGGGGAGAGCAGCAACTTGTGACAGTTTATGCGAGCTGAAAAGATCAGCTGCCTTTGAAATCCAGTATCTACAGCCTGATCCCAGCACTGGAACTGGTTGCCACCGCTTGTGGTTACGCTGTAGCACATGCCTCTATGCGGTAATGAGCTCCTGACCGAAGTAAGTGTCCTCTAGTTTTGTGCTGATGTACTAGGGAAGCAAACCTGGGTCTCAAGGACTGCAGTCATAGTGCTTCTCAGAGGCAAGCATTTCTCATCAGCATAGAAACGAGCCTGTTGCAAAAGGCACTCCACTCGCCCAAGTGATAAGAAACTGGTTCTCCTATTTCCTACCCAGATTTCGGGCACTATATGAGGAAATGCCTGTCCACCTCACCATCACTGCTTACAGCCCCTGGGTGATGGAAGAGACAGCTGAAAGACATCTACCCCTTCCACAGGAGGTCCTGTGGTGGGTGCTTTCCCTTTCCCACTCACTCTACAGGCACCTGGAAGAGGTGTTCTCAGTGTAAGATTGTGTGGCCAAAGGCTTACTGGCCTAACCTGTTAGGGTTCAACAGGGTGCCAAAAATCTTTGGCTTAAAACCAGAACTAAACAGTATAGACAACGTAATTTAGAATACATGCAAGTGCTTGAGGTTGGTCTACATGTAATATGCAAGAGCAATAGCCCTTGTGGGGGCAAAACCTTTTTTCCAGAAGTAGGAGCATGCAACAGCCATGGGAAAACGTTCTCTCCTGTGGTGCTGGCAGTGTGCCTTTAACCTGCTGAGGTCTGAAAGCAGAGTTTGCTCTCGCTGGCCATTCAGTCTCTACCTGGTGAATTGACACAGATGTGGGATTAAGGGTTCTGAGAAGTCACTCTGCCACAATTGTCCCAGGCAGCTGGTAATCAGGAGGAGAGATTAGCAAATGGCAGCTATGGTTTTTCTAACAAAGCTTGCCAGAAACAAAGGACTTGTGTGCTTTCTATCTGTCTCATTTTCTCTGGCCTCTTCTTTTATGATTTACACAGCCCTTGTTTAAAATCCAAAGGATTCAAAGTAAATAATTTAGAATGAAGCGTTTAAGTCATAGTGTGGAGAAGGCTGATGGCATTAGCATTTGGGACAGTGGTTGCTCTGGATGTGGTGAGTAAACCATAGAGCTGGGTTATTTGTACTGGTGATGCTGGGGGAACATTGAAAGAGCCTTTTTGGCAGAGGAGATGGGATAATAAATGGGTTCATCTTTAAAAGTGTAATTAGTTCCAATACTAATTTTAATCAAGGTCTCTAGGAAGTACCAAGTATGTATTTGTGGAGAAGATGGTAAGTAAAGCTACCCCTGAGTTATTCTTAGTTAGTTTGCTTTGAGTAGTGCTTCCTGAGATGGAGACTTCTGTCAGGTGTCAGCTTCCTTTTCCTACAGAAAAACACAAAGTACCTGTGGGTTCCGTGAGATATTTGTCAGTAAGCTGAAAGGACCACAGCCCGTTTGTAATACAGGAGAACAGAGCCTTGCTTGTACGTGATGTATGCAGCTAAGTAGTGTTTATGGAGTTCCTGTGTGTTTCAGGATCTCCATGATTTAAGGAGGGATAAAACTACTTAATCACACAGCCACGCCTGTCAGCTATTTAAGAGCAAAGGGAGAAGAAAGAGAAATTGTAAAAAGCTCAGCTCACTGCTGCTCAGGTGTGTTTGGAAGGACTTCTCACCTTCCAGGTGCTCCAGGAACCTCATGATGAGAACTGAAGCTGAAGGGAGACAGGAAAACAGCCCAGCTACTTCAACAGCTGCTATTATGAAGATGGAAATCTGCAGGATTGCCCAGGGAATGGCCTGATTTGCTGCAGTGAAAACATAGGTTGGATGTAGGGTGAAGATCCAATTTAAGGGTAATGAAACATAGGAATAGGCTGCAGACAAATGCGGAATCTCATCAACAGATTTCGAAGAATTATGAGAACGTTCATCAGGGATGGTCTAATCCCCTGCGTGCCAGGCAAGACCTGGTACAAATACAGGGGATTACAGAAGAAAGTTTCAGAGAACCCACCTTTCTGAGTCTGGTGTTTGTGAGGAAGGATTCCTACAGAAATCTGTGGACTCTGGATCAGACCCCATATCCCAGAATTCCCTTAAAATTTAAGATTAAGCATGTGCTTAGGAGCATGTCTTAATAGAAGTGTATTAACTAGTTTAATAAAACCTGAAAAGGTAATCATATGGTAAGGCATCTCTGTGTGGAAGGAAAACATAAATTAATGAGATCCCAATAATCCAGTACAAAAATATGCACTACTAGGTTTTTCTAGAGTTTAAGTGTTTTGGGTGCACATTCAGTCACAACCCACTTTACCACAATCCAACTGTTCGTGCTCTTTCCACTGTATTAGACTAGACTGGCCTATTTTTATTACAGTTAGTTTGACAGTTTGCAATGCAGTCTAGTTTAAAAATACAGATATATTAGGAAGCAGAACTGTGTAATGAGTCTCTCCGCTGGTTTCTAGGGCAGTTTGTCTGCAAAGCCTTTCTGTCTGACCTAAAATGTCATGTTTCAAAGCCCTGCTTCATTATCATGGCGCCTGCTAGCTGTAGTTAAGGGTCTGTTAGCAGCCCCGTTATAAATCCCTACTTCCAGAAGTTTATAATTCAGCAGTAAAAAATTGCTCTAGGCTGAAACTTGGCATATAAAGTCTGAGTGCAGGAACAATTGTGATTTCTCCCTCCTTTATTTTTGCATTCGCTTGTACACACACAACTCATTCAGTAGGTTTTTACTGTCCCCTTTTGGCATTTAAAAAGATTAAATGGCCGGGTTATTAATATTTCAGTAGTGACTACTGTGCTTGGCCAGTAAATTGATTCACAGGGGCTGTTAACCCAGCTCTGATGGATACAAGTCGCTGTTTCACAAACCCACTGCAAGGTTTCGGCTTCGTGGAAACGGCCCAGCGTGGATCACCGCAATTGTTCATTTAGCCGTTAATTAAAGTGGGCATCAGAGCCAGCTGTGGCCGGCTCTGGAAAGCTGCCGTGAGAGCGCTAAGTGTGGTGTCCTGACCCAGCACGGGTGGCTGCAGGCAAAGCTAAAGTGTGGCCTCAGATACGGAGGAGCGTGAAAAGGCCTGAACTACTCTGTCCTCAGCGCGGTTCGATCGTCTCGCATGATCCTGTACAAATACATTGCTGCGAGATCTTCCGAAGGTGTGCCCAGTGCAATGAGGAGACTAGAGTTGATTCCCCTTAGGTTGAAATTCTCTCAGCTCCACTGTTTCCTTTTTGAAACTAAAGTTCCGTGAAGTTATTTCTGCCTTTTTTTTTTTTTTTTCTGGTTTACAGAAAATTTTAGTATGGAAAAAGTTATTTAAATTTATTACTCATAGAAATTGTAGAAAAATTACTTATTTCAGCCTTACAGAAAACATTACAGTAACTCCTAATTTTATTCAATTTTAGAATATTTTTATAGGCCATATAACATGTTTGTATTGTAAAGTCCTTACAACTAAATGAGGGATAAAAGAAATTTTAAAATACGTAATGTAGAATGCAAAAGTTAAAAATGAGACTTTTACAAGAATGAAATGTTTTGGTTTAAATGAATTTTTTTTTTTTTTTTCCTTCAAGAACTGATTTAGACGCTTTGTTCTGATCTAGGATTTGGTCATAGTTAAATCGTAGTATTTCCTGCAAATCACCAAAAAAGCTTGCTGCGCGCTGTGATTTTTATACTTGGTCCTGCGCACAGGTGTTTGCAAAATCAAGGTCAAGGTGTGTATTGCCATTAGCTTATTAAGCGGAGTAATTCAACAGTGAAATGTCTTCATTACTACAGAACTGAGTCACCCTCAGGGCTTTCTAATTTCTTTTCCACTCTTCCACCCATTTATATTTAATTTACAAACGCAGCGTAGGGAAAATCAGTTCTCTTTAGTGTCTTTTGTGTATTGGTATGATAGATTATAAGTGGTGATTGCAAGATTTGACCAAGAACTAAGCAGTCTAGTATGGATGAGTGAAATGAGACAGCGGATTACTTCCCCTGCCTGCAGATTTCAAAGGCCCTGCCTTGGTTTATACCAGCTCAAACTTGACCTCTATTATTTTTTCTTCTGCTGGATTATAATCCCACCTCCATGCTGTAAAGCAAGGGGTTTTCAACTTCCTGTAACTGGGGTGGGGTTTTTTGTTGGTTGGTTTTTGGGGTTTTTTGGGGTTTTTTGTTTTTTGTTTTTTGTTTTTTGGTTTTTTTTTTCTTCTCCCCTGAGAAACCTGACTGCGCTGGCTAGGTCTGTTTGCTGTTAATTTAGTCTGGAGACCCCTGGGCATCTCTACAGTGTCTGCAGGTTCTCTGCCAGCAGTGCCTCTCTTGGACCTGCAGTACCAGTGTCACTCATGCAGGCCAGGCCAGCTTCCCTTGTGAGACCTCAGCCTCACCTGCTGCTTGTACCTTATCTTTAGGAAACGTCCTGCCAGCTGGGAACCGCTGTTCTACACAACAAGGTTCAATATGTTTTATTTCATGCTGTTCGTTTAATACATCTGGAACAATTTTTAATTTTCTCTTTATTTGCTTAGCATGGCGCACATATTAAAGACGCTCAACAGCTGGTTCTGGTGGGAGAATATCTGGATGCCTGTCAATGTCACATGGGCACATTTTGTAGACCGCGATGGACTTGTCTTCCCAAAACCACATCAGTTATATGCAACAATACCGTATGCTTTTGTATTGCTGGTTATCCGATTCATCAGTGAAAGGTAAGAAACATAAACGCAATTTTATGCTAATGTTAATCCTCATTAATTCTAAAAATGTTTGAAACATAAGATATCTTTAGATCAATGTTCTTATGTTTTTATAAAGGAGGATTAGTTAGTGGTTTGCTAGAAAGATCTAGTACAGATAATAACAGGTGACAAATTGGGAAATATTAGGAACATGTGGCTGTGGTCCAATCTAGAAGGAAAATACTTCTATCTAGCTTTTCTAGAACAGCATTTGGATAATTATCTCATTTTGCTAGAGATACAATTAATAGAAAACCATTTGGATTTCCTTTTGCTTTTTCTCCTTTGGTGGAAGGGCAGAGGTATTTGTCCTCCAAACCAAACCTCTCTTTTCATTTGGTCCTCCACCAGAACATTTGTGTGAGGCTGATAGATCCCAGGTGGCAGACTGGAGAGATCTCAAAGCTTCATGTGAATGTTTTATGGAGATCTAGTAATGCTGATTCCTTTTTTTTGTCACTTTGGCACTGAAAGATGGATTGCTTTTGCAGCTGGAATCTTATGGGACAGGCAGAGGTTGGGTCCACAGAAGAAAGCTACAAATATATTAAGATTTGCAATGCTTTGAGTTATTTATTTGTGCCTTTTTTGCTTGACTTTCTCTTTTTTTTCTTTTTTTTTTTTCTTTTCCCCTTCTCTAAAGAATGTGATTAGTAGGTTTTTATAATTATTTCAGGATAGAATGAGGAAATTTGGAATGTCGTAAGTTGGAGAGACTTAAAAAAGAACCAGATAGGATCATTCATTTTAGAGATCAAAAGTAATTTGGATCATATGTTTATAAACATTCACAGTGTCTCCTGAGTAAACGCTTGCCCAACTGTGCCTCCCTGTGCTGCCGTTGGAAGTCGCTTGTGTGAACAATTAGCCCACACATCTGGCCAGCAGTGAATCTGGCCGTGAGTGAGGCAAGCTGACTGCTGCGATGAGTAATAAGAGATCAATCGCTGATATCAGCAGCAGTGAGGGCAGCTTTTTTCAGAAAAGCCTGCCCAAGTAGAAGAGCGAAGCATTTGGGATGCTCTGCAGCAGTCTGTGTTGGAAAATGGAAGAGAAAGAGAAGGCTTTGGTCTCTGGGGGAGCTGCTGTGTGCCATGAGCTGGCGGCCACAGACCGGCTCCAGAGTCCTGGGCAGAGGTAGCCCGGTGAAGCAATGCGCTAAGTGGTGACCTGCCCCTAGAAGAAAGTATCCCAGTAGCAATCTTCCAGCTCACCCAGAGAGAGCAGCTGTTCTTGTTTCACTCTCCAGTAACTGTTGCTTAGCTCCAATATTCTTCTGAAAAACACAAGTACGCAAAAAACAGGATCTTTCCTTTAGTTTTGTACCATTTCGTGACCACAAACCTGAGTCCCTGGGCCTGCTTTTTTGCGTAACTGTTAATATGCTGTGGTTCCCTCTTGGGATTAGCTAGAGGGCACAGTGCACTATCATATCCTGTGGCAGATTAATTGCTTTTATTTTATTTTCTTCATATCCTGGCATGAGAATAGGTAAGGTCTTGTAACTGTGTTGTATTTTTAAAGTTTTTCATGGTATGTCTTTTCAGATATATTGCTATACCTCTAGCAAAAGCCTTAGGTATAAAGAATGTAAGACGTGTGAAGCCGCAGCCTAATCCTGTTTTAGAGAGTTATTTCCGGGAGTGCTCAAAACATCCATCCCAAGTAAGGATTCTCATTCTTTTAAACTACTTTTGGTTTTGGAAAATCCCAAGTCTTACTGTTTCAATCAGTTATGAGCAATGACATCGTGGGATGAGTTCCAGCTGATTGACAGATGACTTAATTTATTTGGGTTTTTGTTGCTGTTCTGCTGACAAGGGTATATAGCATCCAAAACAGAAAATATGTTTAAGATGTTCAATTTTCTGGCATACTGTTCTATGTTAAACTGTTGTTAATATTTCCAGTGAAGATCAGTGTTCCATCTTTAACTCATTCTGCCTGGAGAAAACATCAGCTGACATCTGTTGTTGGAAAGTGTTATCATATATATTGCAAGCAATAATATTGGAACTCTGGCATGGAAGCCTTTTTATCTGTTACTTCGCTGCATACTTAATCCTGGCTTATGTGAGAAAGAAAAGCAATCTTTCTATTACCTTGCTTTTGTCTTTAAAATTGAACAAGAAAACAACAATAGCCAATGTTTACCATCTCAAAATATGAGGCAACATGATTGTGGATGGGAAGCGGGTGCTTTGCTGTCAACGCAGCCTCAGAAAGTTCACTTTGCCTAACTACGGTTACCGAACAATTGCAGTGCTCCTGCGCCGTGAAAAGAAATATTTGCTTTCTAGTAATGAAGGATATTGATAATTATTGATACGTGGAACTTCACTTTCTGTCCCTAACTCCGCTATTCTCTTACTGTGTCTTTTGCCTGATATCACCAGAAATACCTGTGATCAGGAATAGACGTATTTGTGTTCACCTATTAGCTCTTCTCTATCTGAGCAGGAATCCCGATCTCTGTTTCATAGCTTTCTTCTTCAGGAGTTCAGTTTGATGATTAATCTGAAAAGACGTACCGCATTTTTATTCTCATCAGTACAACGGGAAGATTCAGGCTGCCTCCTTTAGGTGTCCGGCGTGCCTGGGAAAGCATGCGGAGGCCTGGCTGGCAATAGAGGACATCTAGGCTCCATTGTCTGTCCAAACAAAGTTGGTGTTCCTGCGTGGCAAGTAGAGAGCTCTCCAGCCAGCAGGATGGGCTGAGCAGAGAGGCTGTTGGCTCTCCTACCCTGAGGTGCCTTTGCTCACATACCAGAGCTTTCTCTGCGGGCAGGAGACTAACTGAACTGGACTTACCTTGGTGGAGGCAGCCCTGCTGCCACCCGCTATTTGCATACCAACCTTGCGGGGAAAGAGCTTCCCTGGGGTTGAGTCCAACGCCAGGTCCTCTCCTGCAGCAGCCCTGGGAGAGGTCAGCCCACGCCTTCCGCGCTTGGGGATGGAGGAGGGGGAGGAAGCCTACAGGCTGCTGCACTTGGGGCACTGAGCACCCAGAAATGCAAGAGAAATGCAGAGCCACTTCATCTTCAGAGCACACGTTGCTCTTGAATGGCCAGATGCATTTTTAGGCGATTCTCTCCTCCTCATTTGGATTTAGGTGTCAAAAAGCAGTCTGGATTTTTGCTCAGCAAGATTAACTGACTTGCCCTGCCCACAGAAGTACATTGGATTTGAGAACAGACCTCAGATCACTTTAATTCCGGGCCCGCATCTCACTTGCAAGACTCATTTAAATATAATCTAATAATTAATTATAATTAGGTAAAATACTAGGTACAATAGCCACGTGTGTTCATACATGGCACATTGCCTTCCAGCCCAACCTCTTGCTTAGCAGGAGAAGTTGCATCTTTGAAACTATGACAATGACACAGTTTGTGGATCTGTACCTACTTTATTTATTTAAGTAAATTGAATATGCCTACTTTATTTATTTAAATTACTGTAAAAATATCCAGGATTTCTGTGAGTGTCACTTAGAAATTAAACCAGGAAGTGTGCAAGGTAAACCCCCATAGATAGTTAATATTAGTAATATTTTTACATGAAGACCTTACAAAGTGGGAAGCTGATCTCTGAGATACAAAACAAATGAAAATGACATTGGAGTACCTCTCATTGCTAACACTATTCCATTTTTTTTGCAGTCAGAGATTCAAGGCCTTGCCAAAAAGTGCAACTGTACAGTCCGGTTGGTGGAAAAGTGGTTTAGGAGACGGCGAAACCTTGAGATCCCAACAGTGCTTCGGAAATTCCAGGAAGCTTTGTAAGAAAAGACAACGCTTTTGATTATTTTTGATTTTTCTGTTTTGAAAAAAGTGATTTGAGGTCCTCTGGTAACTTTTCAGGGGGACTTATTTCCAGAAAGCTGGGTCTGTCTGACGAGGGTTTTGGTTTGTGCGTAACAAACAAATGTAAAGGATCTAGTAGCATTTCTCCAAATGGTGTGACTTTAAAAGATCAGGTTAAAGTTTCTCCAGGAAAAAAAAACCTCAAAAGTATTTTACCATTTTCTTCATTGTGGAGTAATGGACTTCTTTGTAGGCTCCTGCTACGTAGTGCTTAAGGAAAACATGTAGAGAATAGGAAAGTATTTTTCTGTCTGCTGGTAATCACAGGGGAACATAAACATGCTTACTCACTCATGTTTATGTATGTACCTGTGCTGTCATTTTGGGATGTTATTATGTGTACAGAAGTCAGTTCAAGAGCAGGAATCGTGGCATCCTAACTAAATAATAGGTGTCACAGCTTGAACATGGGGTACTGTGCAAAACCTGAGTTCAAATATACTGATGAGAGTGGGCCATTGAGCACTGAGTGATAACAATGAATATGTAAAAAGTTTCAAAACCTCCTGGATATGATTGAAAACTGGAAAAGCGTTCAAGAGTCTGATTCTTCACAAATGTGTGAGAACTTCCCCATATCTGAACATTTTACTATTTAACAATTGCAGTTTTATCCAAAGTCTCATACAAATTGCAAATCCCCAACTGGGTATGGCTTTACTTGCATAGCCTGTCGCTTCTAGATACTGAAAATACCTATACCAGTCTAAACTGCTTTCCCAAGTGCTATGTATTTGAATTTTGAGTAGCGTAGTTACATTGGCAAAAAAATCACAGATTATAATATTTAACCTCTTTTAGTGTCGATTAGGTTAAAGAATGAGGGTTAAAAGTACATCTACTTTTACACAAAGCTCAAAGTCGAGCTTTAGCAAGATTATTTTATCAAGATTATTTTCAGTGTGAATCAATGTGGTAATGATTTGATGATGTCCTCTGTTGGGCATAAATTCAGTTGATAGACCTAGATGTGTCACTCTGAAGCCTAACTTGAGCTGAGTAAACTGTCCTGGCAAGCTAACATCCGTGATTTCTTTCTTCTATAGCTTTGTGGATCACCTAACTCTGTTTTTTTACAAGTAGCAATAAGATTTCCTGCTGTTGATAAAAGACCTATCTGCCATGGATGCAGTAATACACAGCCAAAGACTGAAATGGAAACTTGCTTGGCAGCTCGAGTGAGAATGAAGCAGACAGGTTTCTCTTGTGCATTTTTTTTGTGAACCTTGCTCTGCTCTTTGTCAGTGAGCTTAATTGGATATAATTCTCAAAGCAACAAACGAGGAACAGTGTTATTTCACATTAATAGTTAATGTTATGAGCGTTATGAAATTTTTGAAAGCCTGCAATCTTCAGATCATTTTTCTGAATCACAAGGAAAATCTGATGAGCCATATCTAAACCATACTTAAGCTATTAATGCTCCCAGTTAAGCAACACTGGGGGTTGGAAAGCCCTTTGCGTGAAAACTTCCCTGCCTTAAAAGATTTACCAGCTCTGGACTTCATCTACTGATTTTATTTTATTTTATTTTATTGTTGTTGTTGTTAGACTCCACTGAAGAGAAAAGATTCCTAAAGTTAAATAAGAAAATCCTTCTGCATAGCTGTTGCTTGGTCCTCTCCCTGATGGCCTGGTTCAGAGCTTAGAGGCACTTGTTTGGGTAAAACTTGGTGAATTTGGATGAGTTTTACTTTAAGTTTTATTCACCAAATTCATGAAGAAGCTTGGCTAAATGCAAAATGAGGTAGTGCTCTGGCAGTCTTGCCTGTATAATGAGTTCATCTGAAGCACGGAGTGTTTATTGTACATGCAGGGCTGGGGACTAATGGCACGGTCTTGTTAGGTGCTCTGTGCTTTGGGTCTGATTCAGAAAACCAATTACACTTTACAATCCATGCAGAATCAGTCCCAGTATATCCACTGGACTTCTCGTACCTCCCTTGCTTGGAATAGGAGACACGAGGGCAGAGCCAGCCCCTGTGTAAAAGTCTCCCCCGTGCCATGGTGGTGTTTTTCACAGCATCTCTTTGTTAACTCTGACCCAAGTATTACTTGTGGGTTCCACTCTCCCCATCCATTTGCTGCCCTAGTTTCCACCACGTACCTTTTTGAATTTTTCTATCTGTGCAGTGGATGTTCTGAAGTGTTATTTACAAATCACCTGAGTGATGATGCTTCAAAGGTAAAAAGCAAAATGATTGTTTATTACCAGTGTATCAAGTGGTAATTTTATAATTGTTTTCTTGACTTCTTCTGCAGGTGTGAAAGACATTATCTTGTTTAGCCTCTGCCATTCCATATACTCATGTCTTGTTTGTTTGTTTTTCTTGTAAAATGCTGGCTTAGTCTTTGAACATCTCCTTCTTTCACCTGGGATATCAGCCTCCAGGTGATGTAGGGCTCAGAAGGAGGGATGGCTTTTACTGGACAGGTTCTCATCATCTTCTCTCATTAATGTCTGCCAAAGACCACAATCCTATTTTTATACGTGTCTCAATCCATTCGTACAGTGTTCTTGAGGCACTCTCCTCTTTTTTTAGCAAACTTAGGTTTTCTGGGAGGCCGTTTGCTGCTCTCCTCTGGGATGCCTCTTGTTCTGTAAAATATTCTCACCAGGTCTGTGGCCATGTGCTTCTCTCTGTAATCACCACCTGTCTCAGTGTGTGAAGTCCTGTAGTGTTTTCCTACTGATCTTGAAGAGCTGCTCTGAGAAAGGTCAGGCTTGCTCCTGCCAAGGAGAAGAGTGGAAAGGAAGACGTTTTCCATCACCTGTAGAGGTGGGAGTGGGAATGCTCGGGCTGAGTCTCCAGTCACACCCAATCCCAGGGACAATACCTCCCACGCAGGCTGGAGAGTCATTACCACGCTGATTGCTGGCTCCAAATCACAGCATCCTGCTCTGGCATATATAAGCAACAACAAACACAGTTTCGGTTCGCTAAGATACACAAGAACTTTTTTCCCTTCGCTGACTTATCAGATCAGTGGTGGAAACGTGAAAGTTTTATCTGCCTTGCTGGATATCCATTTAAGCCACAAAAAGCTTCGATCGGGCTAAATGCTGGCAATCCTGGTCAAAGACTGAGGTTTATAGTTAATTCAGACCTCTGTAGCAAGACATAAACTAATCCAGTAGTTGTTAAAGTTTCGTAGGGCTCCCCTATTTTCAGCAGTGTTGAGAGATGAAAAGAAATTAAAGCAGCAATTGAAACAAATCACTGTTGGTGCTCACGGCATTCAGCGTTTGATCAGACCGGAAAGTATGTGCCCTGTGGTTCAAAGACCTTCTGGAGTCAGGAGCTGTGAGATGTTCTCAGTCCAGGGTGAATATTCTAGAGGGACTGATACAGCAGGAAACATGGGTGTTATCAGACGTTAAATTTTAGGGAATTTATTACTTTTACTGTGACCGTTCTCTTGATCAGCTCATGCCTGGGTGAAAAATTACTGCTGTAATCACAATCAAGATGCCTGTATTGTGATAATGTAAAATAATTTACTACTTCAGCAATTAGTCAAAGCTTAAGTATTTAAATATTAATAATTCAGATATGGTTAATACATGACAATCATTAATATAAAGTGTGAGGGCACTTTTATGTGAAGATTGTCTGTGATGTGCAATGATTTGCATTAATTCTGGCTCAGGATGATGCCTATAAAAATATAATGCTTTGTTCTTATCTTTTAATTTTGCAGCTGGCGATTTTCATTCTATCTTACATCTTCCATTGTTGGATTTATATTTCTATATGATGTAAGTTGATATTTTGAAGGATTGATACTCCTCCTTTTTTTTTTTTTTTTTTTTTTTTTTTTAACAAAATAAGAACTGACTTCTAGATCTTTTTAAAGTCCATTGAAAGACTCATTGGCTTCAGTGGCTCTTTGAGTCCAGATCTCTATATGTACGTAATCTAGATGATAGGCTGCAGTATGCACTTAATTTTTAAATTCTCTTTTCAATTTCTATGGTAAAAATGCTGATTACTCATAAATTACTTTAAGGAAATTTTTAAGAAGTCAGACAGATGGTTTTACAACATGCCTTATTAACACCTACAAACGCATCACGTGGCCATGTGTTCCTTCAAGGAGGCCATAAAGCTTTTCTGGCAGCGCTTTTGGGGGTCACAACAATGATGTATTTCACAGCTATTTACTGAGGTGTTGCTGCTGAGTCAGAAGTTGAGAATAACGGAGAGAGAGAGAGCTGCTTGTAACGATGTGAGCACTGCCTAGGGTGTCATTAATGCTTCTCCTGAGCAGCAGAACAGTTCTCAGTTTGTCTACGTTCATCTGGCTCTTCTCCCCAAACGCTGTTTATCGTCATGAACCAGTGATGTGTGTGGCTGGTAAACACAGCAAAATCTAATCACTGTGGCAACATATCTTGAGTAATTGCAGTAATAAAACACACACCCACTTCTTTGGATGATGAAATTATGAACTGGAATGTTTCAGGTGTCCTGAAAAGAAGCCAGAAAGCTGGGACCAATGTAATAGATCTGAGACGTAAGATCCCTTTAGAAATTGGTGGAGAACAGTTATCAAGGCTATAGTGTCTCAGCCTGCTCCACTTAGAGAAATTTTAAGTATTGAAAATTTTGAGTTAAAATGACTTATTGTTGCTCAGCTGATCAGTCTCTGGATGATCTGTCTTCCCCAGAAACCCTGGTTTTACGACATATGGCAGACGTGGGTTGGCTATCCGTTTCAGGTAAGATTTTTGGCGTTGGGCCACTGGCCTTGAGGCATTCCCAGTATTTCCCCACTGGAAGGGCTAATTGGCAGAAGTGCTTTTCCCTCCCAATGGGCACCACCCAGAAAGGTGCGGCACCAAAGCCTTTTCCCCTTCTTTGGTTTCTCCTGCTGACTGCTGCAGGACTTCTCCGTGATCTGCCCGTGCTGCAGCTCAGCCCTCCAGCCAGGTCACTCATCTCCACCCACCCCAGGCTGCCAGCTGTGCACAGGAGGTGCTATCTGAGTTTCAAGCATAATGAGTCCCTGCTCTGGGGATCCCTGCTCAATACTCTGGTTGTCCCCAAGGATCATGAGGCTCTCCTTTCTTCCTAAAATATTTTACTAACAGTCTCATAACAGATGACTTCAAGCAAACTGCCTTTTTGCCTGTCTGCTGGAGGTTCTTATGTGCCTGCTACTCTTATTTTTATAAATCTGTGGCCCATCTCACTGTCTCCGTATTCCTGTCCACCTCAGGGGCCAAAAATAAAAAGAATCTTGCCTCCCAGCTGAGTTTTCCCAGCTTCTCTTACTTGTAGGACCTGATAACCAAACCTGCTTCCTGCCACCTGGGAAACGTATTGAACCAAGGGAGCAGCCCAGCTCAGCATTCAGCCCGTGGCAGATGCATAGGATTTTATCATAAATAGCTGACGTTTTAGTCATGCGATGTGTGAACGTTTGAAAAGTTAATTGTTCACCAAAATGGAGGGCTTCTTTTATTTGCAGTTGTTTGTAATTAAATACATAAGCACTCTGAGTGTTTTTCTCTGACAGAAACAGAAAAAAGCATGGTAAAATTCAGAGGTGGGGGAGGAACCGCAGAAACCGGGAGTTTGGTCTGAGTAAAGGTTAAAATATTTGGCTCCCAGAACATCCTTCTTAATGAAGCCCAGAGCAGGGATTTAGTTTAGTTTAATTTTTAAAGCAAGACTCAGCAGAGGAGCAAAAGAAGTGAGGAAAGGAAAAAAGCAGTAATTTCACTTGGCATTCACTTTTTGCTATTCTCAGAGTTAACCGTGTTTTTCTTCGTTACAGACTCTGCTGCCATCCCAGTATTGGTACTACATGGCGGAGATTGGTTTTTACTGGTCTCTGTTATTTACGCTTGGGATTGACAACAAAAGGAAGGCAAGTGGTCATCCTTTCTTGTAGCCAGAAGCTCCGTTTCTGTGAGGGCAGAAAAAGCGTTTGTAAGGAAGAGCACTGTCCTGAGACTGGGTTTGGTGCAGCCACATGAGGGCAGCATCAGTCCGTGCTGTCCTGGCTGCCAGGGCATCTCTCTGGGTGTGCAAGGTCTTGTCACTCCATCCCCACGGAGACCCTCGGGGGCCATACTTGCTTGGCTCCACTTTTTTTCTTTTCTCCTTCCCAGGATTTTTTCGCTCACGTCGTTCATCACTTGGCAGCCATTGGGTTGATGAGTGGCTCTTGGTGTGCCAATTACGTGCGTCTTGGAACACTGGTGATGTTTGTGCACGATACTGCAGATTTCTGGCTCGAGGTAACCCTGCCCTCCATGTTTGGAGGGTTTTGTTTTGTTGTTTTGGGGGGCGGGGGGTGTGTTTGTCTTTTTTGTTGTTGTTGTTGTTGCCCAGGTTATGTTCAGTGACATTTTAATTCTTTTGCCACAAGTTTCATAGGATCCCTTCCTATCCCCACAGAGACACAGCTTCACAGATTAATGAACTGTCGGGTAAAAAAGAGATAATTTAAGTTGATACTCTGTTTCAGAGTCCATTATGAGAAAAGAGCAGAAGAGAAGTTCTTCAATGCAGAACGAGATTATTCCTATTTCACTGTTAAAATGAGACAAAGTTGGCTAGCCGGTAAACAGCTTGTCGTGATACCAATTCTCAAGCAAGTTTATCAGCCAAAATTTTGGCTAATTCTCCAAACTGGCTTCATTTTGTCAGCATTCATCCCCCTGTGTGGGGTTTATCTATAGTAAACACTTCTGGCTGGAGACACTCAAGCTGTCCCTGAACAACATATCACAGGTATCTATTGGCAGAAGAAAAGTCTCTTCCCCTGGACTGAAGGGGAAGTCCCTTCCCTGAGCTAAATATGAACATTTATGAATGTTTAAGATTAGAAGTGTCCTATTCTGCACACAGCACTGTGGTAACACAGACTTTGCTGCTGGTTTTCTTGGAAGACAAATGCACACTGTGCTTCCTTCAGTAGAGGTATCCTGGTTTTATAGCATCAAGGTTGAGAGCTTGGTTGGATCTCCTCTTCTGGTGGCAGTGCTGGTGCAAGCAGCCCTGGTAGGCTGTTGTCTGCCACTGTTCATTTCTGCTCCTGATACTCTCTCCATTGTGTTGGAACAACTAATTGTGGGGTCATGCCGCTGGGACTGGTCCAGAATAAACGCATACATACAGGTTTTTGCTGGGTGACTTTTAACCCTGAACTGGTTTGTGGTCCAGTTATCTCTATGGCCTTGCAAACAGTTGAACTGACAACTGGTAGGACAGCACTTAAATGGAAACGGAAGTTGGGTGCTAGAATAACTTAATTCAGCCCTGCCACTCAAAAAAAAAAAAAAATTCAATGAACTGCTGTTTAAAACTTGGGCTTGGCACCTGAAGCTTTGTCACGCTTGAGAACAGCGGTTTCATGCAACAGTGCCCAGGGTGATTCCGAAATGAAACGGAGTTGTACAGTTCAGTAACAGTAATTACACGATTCTGATCAGAGAGCCGTTCTTTAGGCCTTTGATAGAGTCCTTCCCTTTAGGATGAAAGGAGAAATATAAACATCTGTTTTGATACTGCTTTATTGGGTATCAGTAAAATGATTGCTTTACGTGTCAAACAGGAAGGACATTTTCTTCCTGCTCAGGTGGAAGATGAGTCTTTTTTTTTTGTGAAAATGCAGAAAGGAACTTATTTCAGAGAATATTTGTAATATGTTTGATGGTTTTTATTCAATGCAGGCAGCCAAAATGTTTAATTACGCTCGCTGGGAGAAAACTTGCAATATGCTTTTTATCATGTTTTCAATCGCATTCTTCATCACAAGAATCATCCTGTTCCCCTTCTGGTAAGCAGTATTTAATGTAGTCACAGGCTTCTATTTCATTCCTGTTTCCATTGAGAGGCTAGGATTGGTTGTGATGGGCAAGGAAAGGAATGGATTGTACTTCCAAGAGCAGAAGCAGAACTTTCATTATTGTTAACTACTAACAGCTAGCGAGAAGTGTTGACAAAAACTGTCGTTTTCTTTAAAAAATTAACTTAAGTAAAAATAGTTTTTAAATTAGTGTCTTGAAAATATGCTAACCTAAAGAAAGACTTCTAGGTATTATTTAACATATTTTCATAAATTGTAGTTAAATGCTATAAGCTCCTGCATTTTCAAGGGGATTGAGCTACTTAACTAGGAGAAATCATTTTCCCTTTTGTCCCATTCCTCCTGCTGTAGCTGCAAAGTCAGAGTGTAATTCCTATATGATTGTCATTAATTTTTTTTATACAGCCTTGTTGTTGCTACCTAGTACTTGGGTAGTACCTCACCTCGCCTACTTACGTGAGCAGCATGCGGAAAAGTTACGGTGCACCGATTAATTTATGAAGTCAAGGCAAATAAATCATAACTTGCTAAATGCTCACATGACTTTGGAGTGCTATGATTTAATCTTCTTTGGAGTATCCACACGGGTGCTTAGCATGCTTAATGCTTAACATGTTTAGCTTTTAAAAAGTGTTTAATGTGTTTCACATTCATGGTTTCATTGACTTGTTCTAGTTTGCCTTCATGCCCCTCCCTGCATGTGGACAAACCCTTAGAGACTCAAGCTGGTTAAATTAATAGTTCTGAACATTGATCAACACAAGGATTTAATTTCCTGTAGTATTTTCTTTCAGAAATGCTGATGTCTTTTACTTTATTGTTACTTTTTGGTTAACTGTACAAGTGATCTCCAATCTTTTTGCTTCACTGAGCTTCTTGGTCTTGAGTTCTTGAGCTTGGAAGCAAAACGTGATGAGATTAAAGGGACTCAAAAAGTCAAAAATAATATAGAAGTAGTGAAGTCTAAAGATGGACAAAGCATAGGTAAATTAACAAAAAGCCCTGTTGCAAAGCCTATAGGATTTTCTCTGGAGTGTGGATTTCAGATGAGAAAGAATTTGCATTAGAAAATGGCATAGACAAGCTTTGAGTCACACAGTATCTAGTATCTTTATATATTTAAAAAGTGGGACCTTTTTTTTCTAGACTTGTTTAGAATGTATTCATGCAAGACTCAAATTTCTCATCTTCTGAAGTCTGTATTTCAATAGAGATGCATAATCTAGTTAAGACATGGCTTGTTAATTAATCTGTCATCTTTGTAGAGCTTTTTAATATTTTGTGGAAATAATTAATCAGTTTGGAATATGAAATTAGCAATAGTTGTAAATAGTATAGAGAAGAAATCTTGCACCATAACAGTGACCTTTATTTTTTAGGATTCTTCGTGCCACATTGTATCAGCCTACATACTACTCCACGACTCCTGTCATAGCGTATTTTTTATTCAATGGGCAGCTGTTGATCCTTCAAGGCTTGCATTTATATTGGGGTTACTTAATTTTCAAGATTTTGAAAAGGTTCATTTTCTTAAAGGTAAGCAATTTTGTTTCTGCAGAAAGATGTGTGAAGCATCAAACAGATGCTAATACCTCCGATGGATTTGTTTGGAGTTTCTTATTGTTTGCCTGAACTCTCATGTCAGCATTTTTGATAGGGCTCTACAAAGTATAGAGCTGTTCAGATGTGCTTTCTGCCTCTCGTTGTCATGCCTAAGCTCATAGAACAGAATATCAAAACTTCAGCTACAACTCTTTTTGCCTGTTCTGATAGTAAATGAGAAATGAGCTCTCCCAAAAACTGAAGCCCTAAGATGGTGCAGAACTCTTTAGAAATTCCTGTGTTCTGAGTGAAAGCAATATTTTCTCTCTGGACTTTGTACGAACATACCAAAAAAGGAGAGAAGTGAGTGATGAGGTCTTTAAATACTGTAGAAAACTTGTAGTCCAGGTTCTTGAGGTTTGTCTAAATCTGTGGTCAAGTTATACTTGAAGATTGTTTTTGGGTTAAGAGAACCATATGAAGCTGGCCTGGTATTGTATTATGACACAATGAAACGTTGCCATATTCAACTGGAGTAGAGAAACAGTGCAAGTCTGGTGCTGCCATGATCTGCTTGTAGAGAAAACGTGTGGGAAAAAGCTCTGAAGAAATCTTTGCTCCCATTTAGGTCTTGTTTGCCTGGAGTAGAACATTTTCACAAGGTCTCTTGTCATGAAGTGTGCAGTCTAGGTGAGACATTGTCCTGGTTTCAGCTGGGATGGAGCTAATGCTTTAGCAAAAAGCATTTAGAAAAGGACTCTGGAGAATGTCTTTTAAGATTTGACATAAGCATTGACAGGTGTATTTTGCTGGTTAAGTTGTGTTATTGAAAAGTGGTATTTCTTTTGAGGATTGAGATGCAAAAACTTAATTAAGCTGACTCTGTCCTTTTACTTGAAGGAGTTAATGCTGTGAAGCGTCTTAAGGAAACAGAAATACTCCTTTCTAACTGTATTTAATTGTTGTTTGATAACAGAAACCACCCTATAATTATTTGATTATTGGATTCTGTCAAATCTTATGCACATAGACAGCTGGATATCATAGGGAGACCCATGTCTGCAGTTACAGACTCAACCCTTGTTCGACAACAAGCAGCTGTACGTAAGGGACAAATCTGTAGAAGAAATGGTTTGAGTTGTTCTGCTTCTAAAACACGCTTCTGTGTTCCCTTCGACACCGAGAAGCTTGTATTTATTGCATGTCACTTGCCTTTCTCAGATTAATTACAGAATTCTTTCTGGCCTGGCTTGTTGAGTGTTAAAGTGCTTTAATTCCCATTTACTTTTTTTTTTATTTTGGCCTTGTCTCTGTGCTGTTCTTACACCACTCTTCTGGTGGAATCAAGAGGGACGTTCCTCTGCCTTGCAGCTGAGGAAGAGAAGGGCTTTGGCGTGGTTCTCCATCCACGTTGGCTGAGGTGATGAGAGTACAATGCGAGAAGGTCTTCGGATACAGTGGTGAAGGGGACGTTTCTAGGCCAGCTATATAAGGCCATTCTGCCCTGCCTGCTTATGTGCCTTTGTAAGGGGCAGAAATGTTTTATTTTGAGATAAGAGCGCTTTTTTATTATTACTCATTGCTAAAAAATGGGAAAGCATCAAGCCTGCATCCCTACCATGGATTTTTGATTCCTTATACAGCTCTCTGAGAAGACGGTTTCCAAATACCATTGCACAGTGGTACAGCAGCAGCCCCAGCCCTTTTCGGTCCGTGTGACTTCAGCTGGCTCCCATCTGCAGCCTGTTTTCCATAGCGGTGGCAAACTTGGCTGCGAAAGCAGCCAGCGCCTCCAGAGCTGTAAAGGCAACGTTGGAAAGAATGGTGTTTGCAAGGCAGCGTTTTTACGCCGACGTATTTGTTATAGACACCCTCCACACAAATAGTTGTTGCTATTTTAGTGAAATACCAGTAAACCATCATTCTTGTAGTAGGAGAGTTTTGTTTCTCTGCCCAAGACTGTTAAGTTTTCATTCAGAAAACAAACATTTTTTGTCTTTTTTTTTTTTTTTTTTTTTTTTTTTTTTTTTTTTTTTTTTTAAGCAACAGTTAGCTGCTTCAGATGGAAAAATGAAGTCATGATGTAACTGGAAATAGGGACTGATGTTGTTGTTTAACTGAAGGAAGCTCTGAGCATAGCAAGGGTGTAAGGAATTTTTTCAGTGTCCTCTGTGCCTTGAGCCACCCTGGGTTGGTGGGGTCACCAGTGAAAACCACTGTAGTGCAGCAGTTAACAGCTCCTAGCGTCCTTCCAGGGGCAGTGTCTCCCTGATGGTATCCTCCTGGACCATTTTGTCGCGCTGTCTGAAAGCCAATGGACTTGAATGTATTTATTCTTGGGGGAAGCGCTGTTGTCCCTTGTTGAAGGACAAGTTAAAGAACTTGGCTGGGTCAGACATGAAAGGTTGGAGTCGGTGAGGAATGTAAATGAGAGCCAAAGTCTCCAGGATGGCACATACTCAGGGTCACACAGAGCTGTGTCACATCTTGCTTAAAGCTGAGAGTGCTGATTCAGTGCTCATCTCTCCAGACTGTGGCAGGAGGCTTTGTTAAAGGCAGGAATTGATACAGAACATCGGGTGCTGCAGCCTCCTGAGTTGGTAGCTTCTGCCATGCTTTACTCTTCCTTCCACAGACAAGCTGTGCTCAGCCACTTTGCATTAAGAAGCTTTTTATTTTCTATGGGGGTAAACATGAGGGGACAAGAGTATTACATTTTCCAAATCAAAGATTGTTCTTACTTCTGGAAAATATCAAAACACCCAACTGTCCTTTCTCCTCTGACGTCTCGTGACCCTGTGTACGAGTAAGGCACACGCATGTAAGAAAAGCCCTTCAAGGTCAGTGCTGTAGCCATGTATCTTAGATCAGCTCTGCTGTGAGAGGAGGAAGGACATTCTTCAGTGTAATTTCTTTTCAAGTTAGGTCAGGCAATTGCAATGTTAGCTGCTGGCTGCCATCTTGATGTCCAAGGCCTTTTGTTGCTAGGAAACTCCGTGTGTTTCTGTAATATTGTTCAATTACATGGTTAAATTACCCACTTGTCTCGAGTTTCAAGCAGCACTGAAACATGTCTAGTCATCATGTCTGCACATATGAGAATATTTTAGGGAAATTGAAAAAACATATAGAGAAGTATGTACATATGCACTGATTTAAAATATCTCGCCAGGAAAATCCCATGGAGATTAAACATTTTATTTCCAAGGTCAGAAAAAGGGAGCGAATGACAGCAGCTTATAGCCACATTATTATGGCAAATTAAGATGTAAAATATATGTTAAAACCATTACACATTGAGTTAAGGTTTTGAGACTACAGTGCTTTAAATCTTGAAAAATATGTCTAAGTTGTAGGAAATGGGCATGATGTCCACATGACTCAGATACTTCAGAGCTGATGCAAAGTCCATCAATGGCAGAAGGTAACGGCAGGTTTTTAACAGACTGTAATGCGACCAGGAATATGTTTTCTTTCTCTTTTAATTGTTTTGTCACAGTCAGACTGCTCTGAAGTAAGGCAATGAGCTTCTTACTAATGGTTAGTATTATTTAGGAGTTATTAGCTGCAGCTTTATTTGATTCACCGTGGTTCTTTCCACTTCCTGAAGCAGAAGAGACCTTGCAATGCTGTAGAGCAGGTTTTTAGACTTGTCACTCTTTAAAAAAAAATTAGCTGGTGCCACCTATGTATCTTCAATATCCCTTTGGTATTTTGTACTCAGTGAGCAGGCTTTTTAGCAATTTTTGGTTGGGCGTATCACTGTCCATGCTTTGTTCACTCCTTGTTTGGTCTGAATTCCCAGGGGAACAGTAAGAGCATTCAAAGAATGACTGATGACAGAGTAGTGGTAGCTGAAAATGCTAAGAAAATACTATTTTGGGGTTGAAATGAGAGCTGTGAAATACTTGTTATGATACTTCTGCTGTTTCCAGCAATCACTCTTCTACTTCAGGATTTTGTTTTTCCTGAGGATTGCTCTCGTACTGAGAAATCCCTGCCAGTTTGAGTTAACGTTCTTTCCTTCTTTTTCTTGTGCACTGCTGCTGGACGCCAGCAGAGCCCTTGCCATGATGGTGGTTAGCTGTATATAGTCCTTAAATCAGTTACTCCCTTTTCTATGTAAAAGAAGATATATCACTAAAACTGGATCCCTAGAAGTGTGCCCGTGGACTAGAATACTTGACATTTTAAGACATATTTTAATATCAATGTGTCGGCAATGCCTGAAAGTCCTTTGGGACACAGACCTAATACGCTTTTATAAACCCTCGCTACTTCTATTGAAGAATAATGATTCTTTACAACTGCAGAGGTGCTGGCCTGTGTTACTTTGTCTGTCTTGTTGTGAATTTCTCTCTTCAGAGACTTGCTATAACCCTTTGTGTAAATTTTTAAATTAAGTCTATAGTTCCCAGAGGCCGTGCTACCTGCTCCTGACAGATGCCTTTAGTGAGGTCAATCGGAGGCCGTTCAGGTTTGCCTCAGCTTCTGCAGAACCTTCCTTCCCTAGGATCCTTCTGGTATTTTTCCTCTTACTTTTTTGTGCTCTATCTGTTTATATCAAACCGAACTTTTACTTTTAATAATCCATTGGAATCTTACGTTTATTTTGTAACCACATGGGTCCTGGGTATATGGGATTTCAGTACTGAACTTGGGTGAGAATTTTCCTGTTCATGAAATGCTGGTCCACAACATGTTATTTAAAGCAATGGGCTGGGTTTGGTTTGTGGGTCCTTAAACATTTCCCCATGCAAGGACAGACTTCTGTATGACAAATAGAAGCTCCTAGCACTCGTTTTGCTTTCCCTAGTTCCTTTAGAATCGGATCTATGTCCTTTAGAATTGGTCTCTGGATGTACAGTGGTTAAAACCTCACCTTTATTAAACCAGAGTCACTCTTCAGCCTGCACTCACCCGGCGACGCTGTAACTGCGAACACTGACCAGTTCTGTCAGCTGAGGCACCGCTGACTTCCTCACTGACCTGTGCAGTAAGTTGAGTAATTTAATTCTAAACAGCAATTTTATTTTTAAAACTACAGAGAGGACAAAAGCTCTGTGTAACACGAAAGCAGAATGGCCTCTAAAGAGATGACATTTTAAATCTCTCCTGTGGCAAACAGAATTGGATCCGGTGCTGGTGCGCTTGAGCTGCGCGCTGGACCGCTGGTGCGCTGAGCCTGGTTGCTCCCAGCTGATAAACTCTGGCTTTTCACTGGAGCTGCGAAGGGTCATCACATCACCCTGATCCTGCACAACGGTGCTGCGCTTTCGTACGCCGTGCAGTTAGTGGGATGTGAAAATAAAGCATGAAATGAAATGTATATTCCGTTTTGGCATGCACAGCAGTTTATTGGACTCCTAAAAAGTCATACTTTCAGCTGACTTTTTTCTTCTTCTTTCTGAAGCAGTAAAAAAAAAAAGTATTTTCAGAACACTTATAATCAGAAAATGAAATTTAATGAGAATTAACATGTGCAGTGAAAAGTCATTCATTTCAGAAAAATGTCATTCTGCAGGAGTCAAACAGAGGGCAGGGTTTGGTTTCCTAAACTAGAGGCACGTAAGTTTTATTTTCTTTTACTTATGTGTTTTAAGCCTGCGCTGTGCCAATGGCTGTCAGGGTGCTGATAAAACAAACCAAGAGGTGTGTTTGCCTTAATTCCAGGTAGTCGTTTTAAAAGCAGTAATATATTTTAGAGTGTAACGATAATCTTGTTAGTTACAATTTCATGACTGTGGGACCGGGAAGTTGTGGAAAAGCTTTCACTGGAGATTTTGTGGTTACTTTCTAGACTGGGAAGGGCCAGTACACACTGATGCCCTGCTTCAGGGTTTGAGTTCTCTGAGTGAAGGTTTAGCACACACATAAAACAGATTGAACTGGATCAGGAGGGGTTGCCTCTTCTCCATTTTAAAGGAAAATGGGTTACGGAGAAATTGAATTTGTTGGTTCTCAACAGATAAATATTTATATCAGATTTTCTCATGAGGATAGCTTATTAGGGGAACAAAATAGGACAAATGAAAGTTTTCCCTCTTAGAGATGAAAACTAGTCTATCTGGGAACCTTCCTAGTTGATTCAAATTATTGCTTTTGGGACGTGAGCTTTTTAATAGCGGGGAGGTGGGCGCTAGCCAGCCAGGTCAGCAGCGTGAAGGCTCGTGCCCCAGTAAAGGGAAATTACTTCCTGTTAGGAGTTTCTTTCATCTGCGTCTTTCCCATTCTGCTACAGCAATGTAGTTAAGCCCGAAGCCTGGCTACATGTCTCACTTTATGCTGCCAAATTCATCTGAGGGAGGAGAGCTGAGAGGCAGGCAGACGAAAGCGTAAAAGAGCAAGAGGTTTGGCTGGTATTTACAAGGATAGGCAAAAAGGGGAAAAGCTGCTGTGTGCATGCAGGGAGCTCTGGGGTCCTACCCTCACTGAGGGTTTGAAGTCAAGACTGACCTCAGTGACGTATGTTGTCCAAGTGTGTAGCCCAGCAGAGCCTGTGGAAGAGGAAAAGCCACCAGTTCTTCTCTCCTGCACAAACGTTACGTGCCAACCCAAGAGCACTGTCTGGTCTCCTTTGCCTCAACCAGTTCATTTCCTGGCACTGGGAGTTAAAAGGCAGATTGGTATCTAAGTCTCTGCTTTTACTCCAGATTATGACAGGGAGTCAGCAGCTGAGCAATGACGTCCAGGGAGGTTTGTTATCCTATATGTTAAAATATGCTTCTCAGATTTAAAAACAGCACTAATGTTCTTTGATGGAATTTTGATTTTTCTTTAATGAACTCTGTTTAGAACGCCCATAATTCCATACCACCTTTCATTTGACTATTATATAAAAATCAGGTAAAGGTTAGAAAAGTTAGGAACTGTTATGACAGTTATGGAGGAATGAACTAATGAGAAAGTGAAGAAAATAATTTCCAGCATTTGACTGGAACAGGTGGGCTTGTGAAGGTGCGCTGGGGTGGGAGCATTAGGACAAAGTACCCTTCCACAGCCCTGTTGTGCACACACAAGACTGTGCAAGCGCAGGCTCAGTTCTCCGCCCGTAGTCCAGCAAACTGGGGGTGGGGATGCTCCCTCTGCCTCCTGGATTAGCTGTGCAGTAAGCGGAGCTGTGCAGGTCTCTTCCGCGCGGCAATAGAAGTCTGCTCTTTACAAGGTTCCTGAGTTTGACTTCAGTAGGAGCTGCAGACGACCGCTGCCTCTAAGAAGAGAAAATTACGTGTAATTCTGACAGCAAAGCTTCCTGCCCTGGCCAGTTCCGCAGAAGTCTGCAGCGTTGATCCAGGGCCAGGTTCTCAGCTGGGATAAATGAACATGGCTCGACTGGAAGTCAATGGGATTGTGTTAGTTTTCACCAGCAATGGATCTGGCCAAACAAGCGCCCCCGCCCCTCTCTCTGCGTGTACGTCTGGCACGAGACAGCTCTATTTTCAGTAAATCCCTGATCTAAATGACTCTTTTATGTGGAAGTTCCCAATTCAGATAAAAGGCAAATGCTGGTGTAGTTTTTCCTTTACAATTCGTTGATTTACCTTGCTGTTCACAGAAGGGCATTTGCTGACAGTTTTTCTGGCTTCCCTTGTTAACTGCTCATATCTTTTAATTTTCTAGCGGGATCCTTATGAAATGTTCCATTTGTTGCTAGTTTTATATGTATGCACCTATATAAAAACTATACATATATATAATAGTGTGCATATGTATTTATTTTTTCAGTTGCCAAAAATGAATTCACATTGCAAACCCTAGGCCTTCTACAGAACTTTTGATGCCTTCATTTACTATTTTTAATATGTGCTGCAGAGGTTTGAATTGTGGCTTTGTTACGAGGTGAGTAATTCTCACTGTCAGAGGGGTTCGCTGTGCTGCAGTCTGCTGAATTGATTAAAAAAAAAAAAATAAAAGCTTGAAATGAAGCTAGTTAATGATAGATTAATATCAATTGAGAAAGGAAATTGTCCTATCTTGTATTTAAGGAAAATATGTTTCCTTAGAAGGTCCTGGGAGTGCTTCATAATCCCTATTACATGTGAAGAAGGGAGGAAATCTTAAAAGGAGACGTCTCTCCTCCATAACAGAATTCTAATAACTTTTGACCAGGCTGCAGAGCTCACATCATCAGAAAGCAAAAAACCAACCTCACCAGTCCATCAGTTTAGTCAGGCAGTGATGGGTGCGAAGCATGTCGGGGCAGGATTTGTCTCAAGTAACTTAGGCTCTGCCTAGCTCGGGTTTAGGGATTCCTCTGTAACCAGCGGAGGAAGAGTGGTGTCTCCAGTGAGCAAGTCACTGGGTCCAGTGTTGTCACCCAGCAGTGGTGGCACAGGTCGCCCGTTTTCCTTTCTGTTGGTGATGGAGCAGTCCTAGGTAACAAACTCTGAGTAGATCCCTGAATTTGCATGCTGAACTTCGGTGAAGTAAATCTCCCACCACGTGACTTTAAGCACACAAGTCTCAGGGACTTCAAATGCTGTTTAAGAAACTTTGTCAAAGGTTAGTTTAACAGCGCTGTAGGGCTTCTGTAGGAATCTTCCTTAGCAGCTGTGCTGCTTCAAAACATTCATCTGAAGTGCAGTATCGTACCTCACTGAGGAAATGTGAGTGTCTGATCAGCTGTTTCGTAGCCAAAAAAGCATTTATAAGGGATAAAAGTGCATGTTCTGATATAAGTTCATACCACTGAACTCCTTGGCTTAATGCAAGTTCTGTCCTAGGGTAAAAAGAAGTTCACTATAGAGAACAGCATCAAATGCCTGTTATATTGTTCTTTGTTTCTCTGCCAACTGTGGATTTAAAATTGGAATAATTCAAAAAGCAGTGGGACATTATGACTCACTCAGTACCTCCTGGGCTTCTGACATTATCGTAAAGCCACATACACTTGAGTGCAAGGTTTGGTTAGTGGATTCCAATAACACAGCTAGCAGACTTTATTGAAACCACAGAGTACCTGATTAACTGTAAACAATGATTTATTTCTTCTGAACAGTCAGGGTATTACAGCTCCAGTTACAGGTGTGTTATGCTGAGTGACAACACAAATGATTTATTTTTTTTTTTTTTTGAGGTTAAACTTATTCCTTCAATCAAAATCAGGGACATGTTCTAATAGTATTATCTAGTTTTATGAGACTATTCTTTTCAATATTCATGGAATTAGAGTAACTTTTCTTTTCATTTGTTTCTCACATGTCGTCTCCGAGTTCCCTGAGAAAACTCCCAGTGGAAAGCTTGGGGAATGGGAATTACACAGAAGATAGAGCTTAAATAAGAGGAGTTTTGGCCATAAGTTGTCCAATACGATTAATCTAGAAAGTCTGCATCTTCATTTAAAAACTGCAGAGTCCAACAGTGCATCTTCCATGGAAGATCAACATTATTTATATTGCCTAGTGTGTTTAAGCTGAAAAGGGAAATATATTTTCCAATAAAAATCTTCCAGGCTGGAAATACAGAACAGTTTGCTTGAATCCAAATGTATATTGCTTAGTCTCCGCAGGAAAGTAAAGACGTATTAAGTCATATGTCAGCTGAGTTGAGTTATTGATGCTGAATTAAACATGTTGAACTCAGAGATTCATCAACTTTATAGTATTATTTCTTAGCAAAGTACCCCCTTCTATCTATTTGGACTGACTTTTTATTATCTCTCTTGTTTATTATCTCTTTTATTTGAGGCAGTGGTTGCTGACCTGACTAATAGCTTTCATCTTGGTACTGTGAGCTATTTCCATATGTGCAGGTGCTGTGGAATTTATTGTCTTTACATTGAAAAGTCAAGATCTAGTCAATATGTTTGTAGATATTGAAAAGAAAATATTCTTAAGGTAGAATTAAGGTATATGATTTAGGACATTCCAATTTTAATGTAAGATGCATTTAAGAGTCAGGAAATTCTGACTGAAGGATAAGAATAAATATTTGAAAATCCAAAAATCTAAATTTCACCAAATCAGAAAACACATAATTAAAATTCCAGAATGAACTATGAATTGCTTGTATGCTTTTATCTGTACCTCGTAGAAGAAATCCAGTTAACTGTGCGGACATAAATTATGCTTAAGCTGAAAGATTAATTGCTTTCAGTCCTGTCCAGGCAGGGGCAGAATTGAAATCTCCTTATGCTGCTGAGAAACCTTGAGTCAGTGTTGTTCCCACCAGGTGAATTAGGCCTGGTACGTCTGCCACCCCACACCATGAATTTGTGAAGTGGACGCCACACTACTGCCTTCATAACGCCAACGGATGTTACCGCGCGGCTCAAAACGTGTGTGCCTTCGTGAGGGAGACCAGGGAGAGCTGGATTGGAAGCTGATTCAGTTGTAGCAACTGAACTTCAGTGCAGAAACATCTTCTGCTCAGATACCTCTCAGCCAGATTCTCTTTCTCCATGCTGCCCCAGTGGCTAGTTCTGTTTCGGAGCGCTTCGTTATAGGAACGGCTTACATCCTGAAACATCCCCTGGACAATCTGCAGTAAGCCACGCTGACCCGATGACGCGTTTGCTAGCGAGTGCCCTTCCCCTTCTGAGAGAGTTAAAACTTCCTCACTGTTTAGAGGATCAATCCATGTTGTTACAATACATTTTTGCTGCTTCTTTTTTTTTTTTTTTTTTTTTGCTGCTTCTTTTTTTTTTTTTTTTTATCCTGCTTGGCACTTTCCACTTTAACTGCTGTGTAGCAGCTATGAAGCCATGGCTGCGTTGTGACTCCCAACATCTGCATGGACAAAGATGCCATGTGTCCAGTTAAGGGGAGCAGGAGGGAAGGGTGGTGTCTGCCCAGCCCCACTTCTCCAGCGGTCAGCTTCAGATGGTACCACAAGCACGTAGGAACAGGAAACCCACGCTTCCTTCTGTCTTCCAGCACAGCCATGTCCTCCTCTGGCTTCTCTCATCAGCAGCAGCTGAAAGAGTGCAGCGCCAAGAGTTTGTCAAGAGGGAAGTGATTTCTGAGTGCTTTATTGAGAGACACGCTTGCAGAATTAGGAGAAGGTTGTCTGTGAGTTTAGATGGAGGTTTGACCAATGTTCTTCCGCTTATAAGAGACTGGGACGTGGCCTATGGAGTTTGCTCGTCACTCAGTTTCAAGGAGTCTTGGTGAAGTCTCTTGGAAGGTCTTTTGCTGTTCATGTAATAAGATGTGGTGCTAATGACCTGAATGATACACGTTCTAACAGCAGTGAAATGCAAGAAGCCAAAACTACCTTAACAAATACGGTTCATTTAACTAAAAAAGGCAGACTGAGCAGCAGGTGGAAGGGTTAAACAAAAGGAAAAAAGATTATAGAAGTTTGTGGCTTTGGCTTCACTACAAATGGCTCTCTTGCAGACTTTATAGCATTAGTGTTGCCTCTCATAAACCTTGAAACCATTCATCCATTTAGAAAGATTAAATTGGTTAGTCATCCAGAACACAAAATATACACATCCATTTTGTCTGTTACCCTAAACCATCTGCAGTATAATAAATGTAGCTGATGCCATTAAACCAAACCGTTGAGAATTAACGGCGGCCTCGGTTGTGGTATTTACAGCTCTTGTGTTTCTGATAGAGCGTTCATCTGCTGCTGCTGAGGGACAGCGAGAGCAGAGTCTCCGAGTTGGAAAACACAGCTCTAATGTACGATGTGAGGGGCTTGGAGGTGATGTCTTGGTATTAAGGCAGGGAAAAATCCTAGAAATGTTACGTTTTCTGCTGTTCTTAGAAGGTCAAAGTTAAGAGGCACAAACTTCACTTACGGTATCTTAATAGATTTATAATGGTCTATTAAATGGTTTGCCAAGACAAGTTTGTTTGGCTTTCTAGTTACAGATGAAGCTATTGCTATTCAAAGTTGTGTTCTGTCACTGAAACAAGCTAGGCAAAAATGGCCAGACTCTCCTAAGCAAGAATTTTGTAGTGACACTCGGTCAGGAAGCAGATTAAAAATATAATAAAAATTTGGATTTGATTTAGCAGCATTTTTTCCTGGTTAATATCAGAAGCAGTGCTCTTTCCCAGAATTAAGGAAACTTGCAATGGTTGCTTCAGGACGCAGAGAAATTTAATGCCTGCTGCTTTGAAATATGTGAGACATGATCTTAAATACAGAGATTTCCAATGTGCTGGAAAAACATTTACGTGTGTTTTAATTACTACATATAGTGCCTTTAATCAGAGCATCCAGCTTGACAGCATTAAAACTGGGAAGCAAATCCTATCTAAGTTTCCAGTTTCATGCTGGAAATGCCAGCTCATTCCTACAGGAAACAGGAATCGATGTCGCGTGTCAGCTGTCCTCCAGAGCCAAGCAGATTGCCAGCTATTCTGAAGCATGTGCTTGAGCACCAGCAACTTCTGTGGACCACAGTGAGGTACTCCAAATGAAATCCGCGCTCACGAACGTTACTGACGTGAGCCTTTCACAGGGAGCACAAAAACACTCCTGACATGTGCAGCCTCAGCCAGAGACTGCTGGGGAGGAGGAGCGCTTCCAGTGAGTCCAGCAGATTCTGCATTAGGCACTGTGCTTTGGTTTAGTTTCCTTTTTTTTTTTTTTTTTTTTTC
>WHYT01016627.1:511666-529541 GCA_009806455.1 Tetrax tetrax | reverse complement strand
AAAAAAAAAGTAAAAAGCCTCCTTTCACACCCTCAACGTTTGTCTTTTACTGCAAATACAAATCGTGAAACTACCCGGAGCGAGAGGTGATCTGAAAGAGGCAGAGCCTCATAAATTGTCTGTGTGGGAAAGGCTGTCTTTCCTTTTCTCTCACTGATGGCATGCCAAGTTTATTTTACAGTATTTACAGTAAGATTTGTTTGTTTTGATACTCTTTGTATGTTGTTAGGGAAAGGGCACAAGAAAATCTCCAGGAAGTTTATAGTTTCTGATTAGACGGAGTTTAGGCTTTAATTTTTTTTTCTAGTCCTATACATTTTTCTGGAAGTGTAAAATGTAAAGGGATATGAGATTGCAATTGGATGAGTTATTAACAAGCTGTCATTTATTTTCTCTGTGTGAATTTGGTGCTTAAGAAAGACCTCAGACCAGCAGGCTAAGAAAGGGAAATTGTTAGTTCATTTTGAGAGCAGATACAGGATGGGCAGGAACAACGCTGGTTTCGCCTGGAAGGAAGAACGTCCAGCCTCTGCCTGTTAGTTGAGGTCCAGGCAGATGACAAGGAGAACAAACGTATCCATGATGGAGCGGTCCCTGGTGTGGCTGTACAGTCATCACTTAGGCAGAAGGAATCGGTTACTTGCCTTGCAGCGTCTTTAACTGGAGCGTCCTGCCCTGAGACTGGAGAGCAGGTCATCGCTTGGCATGGAAAGTCCTTCCAGGGAAGCAGGTGCTGCTCTTGGAAGCTTGTTGCACTGAAAGGGAAGTAGAGGTGCTTGATGCCAAAGCCTTGATCGCTAGAACCGAGCTTCTGAACACATCGTAGGGTCTTGGGTTGTGGTAGGAGTTGAGAAACGAGAGACTAATGGTATATTTTATGTGCCACGACAAATAGCGCAGAGTTGTCTTATCTCTGCCTGACTTTGTTGTGAAATACTGGGTAGACACAATATCCTGTGGTGGAAACATTCATTAGCAAGTGCCATGTCTCACTGTCTGGGGGATGAAGCATGATTGCCAAATGTCAGAAGCTGTTGCTGTAGAGCTGGGAAGGGATTTTTGTAAGGGCAGACTGTCTCGCTGGCTGGCCTCCGT
Organism: Tetrax tetrax; assembly: GCA_009806455.1. Lineage (NCBI taxonomy): Eukaryota > Metazoa > Chordata > Aves > Otidiformes > Otididae > Tetrax > Tetrax tetrax. The sequence continues at coordinate 528,446 of WHYT01016627.1, read as the reverse complement.
TCATCCCTGCTAATGGAGCCGTCCCTCCTCCCTGGCAGTTCCCTGAGCAGGGTGATGTACCCAGTGTGTACATGATAGCTGTAGAGGGACGTGGCCTCCCCTTTGCAGATGTTGACATGATGTATACACCAGCAAGCAGGGAAGGATATTTTAGAGTCACTAAGGCTCTTCAAGCAGGGTTAACGCCAGGAGATGCTGGCACAGCCAGTCACTGTTTAGTTTACACCTGTCAGACGCAGGCAGCCTCTCGACTCCTATGTTTGGGTGAGTGTATTAATCATATTTAGCTTTTATACAATATTCTTTTCATCTTCCCTGCACTTCACAATTGTTAATTAATCCCGCAGCACCCAGGGATTACTCGTAACACTTTACAGGGGAAAGCGGAAACAAGCAAGAAGAGGTCAAACGACTGGGCCAAGGTCATGGAAGAAACTTTGTCTAAAGAACATTAGGTTCTGTAAGATGAAAGTGTTGTTAACTGGTCTGTCCTTGAGTGTCAGCCTCCATTTTGCGGGGAGGCAGTGTTTCCGGGGGCAGTTCTGGTGTTGGCTAGTGTATTTAGAGCCCCCCTTTCATTTCTTCCCTTCAGCACATTTTATTTTTTTTTTTGCTGAGGCAAATAGAGGAGAGAGGAGTTTTATCTTCAGAGGATGATGGAAAATTTCCAGGAATGGAGAATACCTTATGCTCTGGAACTTTTGTGCACCATCTTTTCATTTTGCAATTTCAAATGGGGGGACCTGACTAATGAAATTGATTATTTTTTTTTCAAAGTCATTGCGAAGACCCAGATTCCCAGTCCACTTTCAAAATAAAAGACATGCTTGTCTGGCATCCACAGGCTTTTGGAAAGGTCTGCACTGATAATAGCAATCTGGTCACTTATCTGACAGTAAATATTGTAAGTATAGAATATACTTACTGTCCTTTCTTCTCCCTAGGACCTGAAAGATGACCGGAGTGATGAAGAGGAGGAAGATTCTCTTACAGATAATGAAGAGGAGTCCACAAAGAACGGCAACAAGAACGGCTGTGGGTCAGGCAAACATCTCCTAAACAGCAGTCACCACTAGCTCCCTCCTGCAGTGATTTCTGCTCTGTTTTTAACCCAAGTTACAGGATAGAATTTAAGTCAAAAGGCTTATGAGAGACTGTGATTGATTTACTGTTGGCTACTGGACCTGGAAAAAAGCCCAGTTTAGAGGGTCGGGAAAATCACATAACATGACAAAATGTGTTGATGACCCGCTTTCTGAGTTGTTGTGAAGTGTTTGGAAAGACGTTTGGACACACCGACTGTTCCGCTCTGACAGTGCTCAACGAGGTCAGAGCTCAAGAGCGTGAGATCGTTTAGTGTCCTATTGATCCTAACGTCGTTTTTCAATCTGATAAAAGATGTATTTCACCAAGCAGTTTAATTCAGAGATGTTTTGTGGTAGGTAGGTAGTGTGAACTCCATCAGGAACCAAAATTACTCAGTGTGGGAAAAATTTGTCAGTGGTGTACAGTGACTAGCATTTTAGTTTTTACTTTTCACTTTAAACCCTCATCAAAATGGGTATTTTTTGTGAGTTAGATTTTATTTCCTGGAGGCTGGTGGAAGCTAACATAGAGGAAGTCACATTACTTGCCTGTGAAAAGCTGGCTTCACTGCAGAAGCAGTCTTTCTCCAAAATATACTGTATGATAGATAGCTCAAATATTGTGTTCTAAGATTTACCCGTCAAGGAAGTCACTGTTAAAACAGCAAAACCCAGCCCTGATTTTCCATTGAGCTCCAGGTTTCACAAATGTCTTTAATCTCAGTCATTTTGGCCTGGTGTTAGAACAGAAGGTGCAGTGGGGAGGGAATATAGTGAATGAAAATTGAGTCTTCTGACAGGTTCTTTTGCACTTCTTGTTTCTCTTCAAAACTTCTGGACACCCGCTCTCCTGACACCTCTACAGCCCAGAAGATGAGAAATAAATCTCATCCCCTTCTTGTGAACTTGTCTCACACCAACAGCATTGGCTGACTGTCTTCTCAGGAGCGAGTCCACTAAATTCTGTTTTGTGGTTCCTGCGTGTTCACTGCGCGTATCTGGGTGTAGAGGGAGCGCGGGGCTAGCGAGGAACGTCACACCGTCAGTGCTGTGTGCTCGTTTGATACCAGGATCTGCATTTCCATCTCTGCTCTGTTTGAAAATCGGCAGTCGTGTCAGCTAGAGCCACTGGGATGCGAGTATGGGACTTAGGGCATATTCCATGTTTGTGCCATAAGAAATGGAGGAACAGTGGATGTTTTACCAGCTCCTCTTACCCAAAGTGCCTCTATGCTGAGTTTGCACTTTTTCTAACGTTAGCCCAGAGTGCAGTTTGTAGTCCCGGGGCCTTTTAAACAGGGAGGTGCCAGCCTCATTTCCAGCTGCGGTTGGCTCACAGCGTCATAAATGATTTGTGTGGTAAGGTTTAGAGGCGAGAGGCTCTACAGTAGCTGAGATCATCTGGTGAACTAAATCCAGTAGCTTGACGGACACCAGGGGGACCGCTGCTAGAACAGTCCCGGTGTGGAGCTTTTGGTTCCGAAAGGCTCTTGCTCTGTTCCCCTTAAGGCTGCTCCGGCAGGAACTTGGTGACCTATGGGAAGCACTATGTGACTGCCTTGTTTTCTTAAGATTTCCATGGCAGAGGGGGATATAATCCAGTGACTGAAGCGTTTGAAAGAAAGGGAAATGTTTGGGATCTGAGATACGAAGAAAGAAGTGTTTTCTGTGCCGTTACAAGAAACTGTAGGAGCACTTTGGTATAGAGCTGGTGGTGTGGAAATATCTACATCTGGTCTCTTGAACTAAGCCGTGCTTCATTTTTTTTACTTATATTTTGGACCATTTAATATCCCAAATGTTTATGTTTTACCACAAAGATAATTACTCTGTATGGGCTACAGGGTTCTGAGCAGGTCGGGAAGCGAGCAGCGCTGGGACGAGACTCCTGAAAGCAGCTGTAGCTCAGCAGTGCTGCTTGGGCTGAGCGGGCAGAATTCCCTCCGGAGCTGTTGTACAGCAGCGTGCTTCCTTACATAGCTGTGGAGAATACCTTAAATACTGCAGCGTGGGTTTGTTGGAAGGGTAAGTACTTATTACATCATCTGAAGCAACTGGTGAGTTTGGCAGGGTCACGGTTGCTTATCGGGGCCTGTTTATCGCCAGCGAGAAAAGAACTGCCCTTTCCTAACAACATGGAGAAACCCGATGTCTTGGAGGCTTTACACCCCCTCTGAGAGCAGGGGAGACAGCGATGCTTTCTGAGACATAACAGGGTTTTGGGAGATGGCCAGGGCATTATCATTTGATTTTGGTGCCAGAAAGCTTTTCTGCTATGACAAGGAAAGGAATTCAGGAAAGGAAACGCAAAGAATGATGTTGTCACAGAAGCGAGCCTCCGAACAACTACTGAGTTTTAAACTGGAATTTATAGTCTCGTTGAGGCCAAGTCTTGCCCTTCCTACTCAGACAAGTCTCCCACTGAAGCCAATTAACTCTACTGGAGTTTTGCCTAGGAAAAACTTTGGATTGCAGTTATCCAACCTAATTACGAGAGCTGTTGTTTTAAATCGATGTGAAAATAGGGTCTTGAAGGAAGAGTAAAAGGCAGATAAATACATTCAAACATAAAATGTTGAGGCAAATTTTGGGTGAGTACAGAAGAATAAGGAAGAAAATAACATCCTGAAGGTGAAGAATAAGTCTGAGCACAGTAAACAACCAAATAACATCATCGCATTGCAGTGAGGGGTATGGAAGGAAGGCCTTGGAAGGCCCTTCTGGGGGTTACTGACATGGGCAACCAAAGCGATGAGACCTAAAAATTCTGAACAGAAACCCCGAGGTACGGGGGATAAATAGTCACAGCCCAGAAAGAAGTGAGAACAGACTGTCACAGTGGGACTGGGCACGTGTCCTGTGTTAACATCAGATTTGTCATTCCTGAAGTTACATGTGTTTAACTTTCTGCTTTTTACTGGTAGAAACTCAGAAACAAGAAGCTGAAGTCATGGGGAACGCAATTCATGCTAAAGAAATTAATGTTGTGGTGCTTCAATATTTTCAGTCTATTCCATGCCCTTAACATTTTTTAAAATGTTATCACCAAGAGTCTCCAAATGCACGTGCAGAACGAGTGCAGGTGATGTACACGAGCACAGATGACACTCTGATGCATTATTTTGACCATTTCACAAAATGGGTCCTGGTTTAATGCTTGAACACTGTGCCTCTGGTTTTGCTAGGTCACTTTGACCGTGCCAAAATATTTATGGTAGAAAGAAAATGAAAAACTCTTCTGTTCCATTTAATTCCTTTGAATTTTGTTCAGGTCTCCTGTCCATGCATACTCCGCTGCCTCTGTACTTAAGTGTACCACAGAGATTTACTGGTGTACTCTGGATTTGATTTACAGATCTCCTTTACTGCACAGAACTCATTTGTCCATTTGTATCATGCAGTGTAATTATCTTTTTTTTTATTTTTTTTTTTTTTGTTCTTAATGCCACTGAATTTCTTTGGTCAGTTATGCTACACATTATAAATAAATATTTTTTAAAAATAGGGATCTATGTAGAGATTTCCTTGTTTTCCTCACCTTCCAGTGTTGTCCTCTCCGCTTTCCATTCCCTCCCAGCTAATTTATATTAGCTGAGAAGCTGTTCCATATTTCTTATTCTTTTCATTTCTGCCTCCCTAGTTGGGAAGATCGCAGAGGTTCTGACTTACCAGCTCTTCCCACGGGTGAACAAACATAAGGGAAGGTTTCAGCCCAAATAATGAACTCTGGCAGAATACTTTGGTTTTATTATCTGAATTAATTTTTTTTTTTTAAGCATATGAGTAAGAATAGAGTAGATGGAAAACAAATCGAACAGGCGTATGTGAGTTTTGGCTACAAACAACTTGCAAACTGTGAAGGGTTAAAAAAAAAAAAAATATCTTGCTGATTTAGAAAGAAAAACACCATCTCCACAGGCACTTCCCCCAGCTGTGGGTTTGAAGAACAACAGATGACCAGCGGGCAGAAATGAAAGTCCATGCTGAGAACAAGAACATAGCCCAGTTGTGAAAACGCCAGAGCGAGCTGGTTGGTACTGGGACATAATGGGGGAGAGGGGAAATAATTGTCCAGAAAACTGGCACTCCTGCAGGAAAATAGTTTCACTTTCTGTCCTGTTGTCCACATGTGTTAAGATCTGAAGCAGCAGATAGGAGGTAAAGCCCTGACCGTAATCCCTTGTCAAAGAATGGGATTCCCAGTCGAGGAAGTGGAGGTGATCAAAGCAATGTAGTCTTCACCCTAGCTGACTACAGAAAACTTGGGAGTTTATTTAACTGAAATACCCTCTGTGGGATTACTTGAAGTTTCTAGCTTAACAGAAGACAAGGCTGAAAGCACAGGTCTAAGCTTCAACACACGACTCTGCAAATACAAAGTCATAACAACCCATGTAGGATAATGTTGTTGATATTCCAATAGTCAGAAGATTTATGAAAATATCTTCTATTTATTCAGCTGGAAAGAGCCCTGTTCTTCTGGAGTTCTGTTACTCCATAAAGCATCCAGAGGAGACCCCGTAATCATTTCAAAGTCAGAAACATTAAGTGGAATAACAAGAATAAACCTCATCCACAGCGACTTTGAAGTGCAAGAAGCATGTCCTCGTAGCCATGGAATATTACCCTGCTTTGAGCTGGGCTGGGAAGAAACAGCTCCCAGGCAGTTGTTTCAGGTGGTGAAAAGTCTGTATTTTTCCTACCACAAAAGAAGCCGGTCTAAAAAGAGTTAGAGTTAAATAGATGAATAAATTCCCACGAGCTTTTCCTATGGTGCTGATGAGAACTGGATCCAAACCTCAGGTGAGCAGAGGGCAGCATGGCACCACATTTTCCAGCCAGCAGGAGCAGGGCACAGTTCAGTGTTTCCTCCTTCTATAGCCCAGGGCAAAATCCTCCCTGGAAAATGAAATTTTCTTCTGCAGGACACTCACCTGAACGCAGCTTGGCCTTTGTCACTGCTCAAATTGGGCATGTATCTCTTGAAAGACATCCCTGGGAAAGCAATCTCTCCCCTTTCAAGCCAGAAACACCACTTTCAGTGAGCGGTCTGCCTCCTGTCCTCTCTGCTGTTCACAATCTCAGCAAAAACTGGGTCGCTCGTGCTAAAGCCTGCGATCCAAGGCCAAATTTACCAGGAAGAGGCAAATGGCGAGCGGTGGTTATCACGGCCACCTTGGTGGGTGAGGGTGGGAGAGGGCTGCTGAGCCACGGGATGAAAGGGAGCAGAGAGAGAAATGAGCAAAATGGCTGGGGCAACAGAGCGACAGTTCAAACATGGAACTGGCATCACCAAGAATCACAAAGCAAAGCAGTAACAAGCCCAGGAAGGAAAAAAAAGGCCCAAGAGAAGAAGGAGGAAAAGGACGGTAGTTCAGTAATCCTGGAGATCAGCCCTTTCCACGCAGCAGGGGCCAGCTCTGCCTGGACTCCGAGATGAACTCTAGCCAGGACAACTCCTTTCCCTGAGCACCAGCGGCTTCAGGTTGAGCTCAGCCGATGAGTTCCCGTGGCAGGAGCAACAGCAGCAGGATCTGGGAAACGCTCCTTTAGAAAGTTCCCAGTGTGCGAGTGAGGGGACAGGGAGGGACTCAGCTGGGGCTGGGCCAGCGTAGCCGCAAGCAGAGGCCAGCAGACCTGCAGCTGTGGCAATGACCCCGTGGTTCACCTCCAGCTGCCCGGCAAGCCTGAGTCCCCCTTGAATCTCAGCTTTGGTTCTGGGCTATTCCTGGCTGACTGAGGCTCCTTGAGAGTCCTAGAAGCTCCTGGAAGATTTGTGTGTTTTCTTTCTACAACAAAGAGCAGAAGAAAGCTGCTAAAAGGCCCTTCAGTGCTAGCATGTAGGGGTAAGGCTCTCGGTTATGGCATGGGCTGCATACAATGCAGGAGAAGTTCTAATATTTCAGGAGAAGAATCTGTGGGAAGCAGGGGCTAAATCTTATCAGGTTGTGCTAAATCTTATCAGGCTATGCAAATCCTACCTAGTTCCTTTGCTGTTTTAAAGGAGGAATTATTCAGCAACCAAAGAATGTTTCAGACATTTCCCTGTTGCAAGGGGCAGTGAGGTCACACAGCAGTTGTATGTTTGGAGCCTTTTTTTTCCCTTTCAATCCTTTGGATCCTGCAAGGATGGCACTTGAGCAGAGAACAGGACGCTGGAGCAATAGCCCCTTCTGCCTGAAGTGAGGACTATCCTATAACCCCCACCACGAGGGATGCACAGCATTCATTGAACTTGGAAATTGCCCCCCACATCTACTTTTGTGCTGCAGTTTCCCCTCCTGTACCCAGTTGTGATTCTGCTCTGGCAGAAAATCCAGGCAAGAGGGAAGCAGGGAAGGCAGGGTGCTTGCCCCTTCCCCTGCCCTGGCACACGTGGCCGACATGAGGGAAACAGCGAGCCCGCACCGCCATGTCTCTATGCTGCAGGTGGCAAATACGGCTGCTCCATCTCTTCTGGGAAATAATTTTGATTTTTTTTTTAACATTTAGGGATTTATCCAAAGCAAGTGTCAGAGCTCAGCCGTGGCTTGTGAGGTTGGTCCTGCATCCTGATGGATGCAGAGTCCCAGCCGCTCTGCAGGGCAGCGGAGCTGCCAGCCCACGGCTGAGTGTCCTGGTTCTGGGCCACGGAGGGGCCGTGCTCCTTTCACTGAATGTAGGTGGGAGGAAGACAAATTCCTGCGCTGTAACGCAATGTTGAGAACAGAGATATCTCCAAGTTTCTCCACTTCACACAACAGAGAGGATTTTACTGCCTGCTGAGCGAATGGATGCTCCTCTGTCCTGCTGTCTGACAGAACCGTTGGTGGCAGTGCGAAACGCACAGCAAGTAGCGCTGTTGGTCTCCAGGCCAAGGCAGCCGGCACCGGGCGCGGAGGAAATGCCTGGCGTACGCAAGGTGAATGTGTCTCGGGTCTTCCCCCCCGGTTCTGGGTGACAGGTCCCCTTGGAAAGCCCAGCTGCAGTGCTGGGTGCAGCGAGGAGGAAGCTCCAGCACCTCTGCCATTAAAAATGCGTCTGTTGGTTACCTGGTTATTGCTGCGAGGGCCCACGAGGTGGCAATAGCAGGACACTGCTCCCTGCTCGGACACGGTTCCCATTTTTGTCCATCTTTCTGCCCTTTAAAACAAGCAGATTTTTATTTCAGACCGGGGTGCAAAGATGTTTATTGCCAGTGGTAATTTCCACTTGGTCGGTCTCTAACCGTGAAACAAGTGTCTGGTGCATTGCTGGTAGAAAAGCACTACAAATTTTACCAAGAGCAAGGGTTTGGTTCCAGTCCAGAGGGCCACGTGCAGGCGTCCCCAGGGCTGGCATCTACCCGGGTGTCACCAGCAGCTCTTTCCCCAGAGGGGCAGCGCTCTCCTGCTGACTCCCCCGGTACCAGAGCTGTACCTGGTGCATCTGGGCCAAGAGCTGGGGAAGGAAGGACGTGAAATCTTCTCTGGCTCTGCTTTACTGCTTGTACTCCCCTGTAGTTTCTGTTTAAACTACGTATTTGTCGAGCTACAGAGTCTGCGGCTGCTAGTAAGTGAAGCCCCGGTCTCACCTAGATCTTTAATGTCAGTCAGGCAAATAAGGATGATAAACCTCTCGGAGTAACGAGGGTTACGCTGCCATTCCCATCCCTGGAAACATTCAAGGCCAGGTTGGCCGGGGCTCTGAGCAACCTGATCTGGTTGGAGATGTCCCTGCTCCTTGCAGGGGGGTTGGACTAGATGACCTTTGAAGGTCCCTTCCAACCCAAACCATTCTATGATTCTATGATTCCACCTTAGGGGACAGACTCTCCGCCCCAAGCTCACCAGGTGCTTTGTGTTTTGCACCATTGCCAGCAACAAAGCAAAGCTTTAAGGCAAGAAGGGTTTGGGCCAGGCTCAGTGCGTGCGTCTGCAAGGGAGGGAGTTGTGGGACGCCACCTCCCAAACACAAAAGGAGATGGAGACTGAGGAGTAGTTGCATCTCAAATCCCTTAAATCCAACAGAGGCTGAGTATTACGGCCAGAGCAACCCAAGGATTTGGGAATGCCCAGAAATGGCTTTGTGTAAGGAAAAAAAAACCTGTGAGGATGCACTGAGAGGGCACCCTATGCCATGCGCTACCCCCAGCTGTGTTCAGCCTGCCTGGTGCTGTTATCACGGGAGGATGGGAGCTCCCTGAGGTCAGCCTGTCCCTGGCGCGTGGTCCATCGCCATGCTGCTGAGTAGATCAACCAGAGAGAGGGGGAACGCCTGTGCTCATGGGCTGAGGGCTGTGAACAGCCCATCTTGCATCACCTGGCAGCATCTCCCCACCAACAACTTTTACAAGGGCAGAAAGATTAATTAGGTGCTGGCTATGTGCTGGAAAAGACGAGGTACAAGGGAAGCTGTTCAGTGAACAGGGCTACATTGCCCTGACAGGTCCAATGCGCAGGGGCACAGACTGAACTTTGGGTTCTGCACTCCAAGAACATTGCCCTAAAACACCTCCAAAACCACCATGGTGCACAGGGAGGAGGCACCACTGAAAAGTGCTCCCTAGAGAAAGCTGTTCCCAAACTTCTTTAATGCAAATAGGTCATGGTTACTGCAGCCCCAGGTTGAAGCACTCATTAGGCAGTGTTAAATGCTGGACAAATTGGGATTTTATAACAACTAAGACCAAAATCTAACAGTTCTAGGAGTTGTTCCCCAAGGACAACGCAGAGTCTGGGGGGGCACAGTGTGTACCTCCTTCCTGAGCTCTCCGTGCATGGCTGGATGAACTGGAGGTGCTTAGAAGCTGTAGACTGTGGGTGGCAGCCCCCGTGGTTCGCGTCTGACCCCAGCTCTTCTCTAGGTCTCTCCTTCAGAGCCAGGAGGCAGCTGGGTTGGACTTGACTGTCCCAGCAGAGACTGAAGCTTTGAGGTTGCCTGGCTGGCACTCACTGTGCGTGAGGTTTGCCGCAGGCTGGTACCCAGCTGCTGGCATGGTTTCCTCCATTGCAGCTCACAGATGGTGCTGGTGGGACTCCTTACTGCCAGCAGGTTCACTGAAACGCATCTCCTCTCGTTCCTTCTGGGTGTCCAGCCCAGAAAGCCAGAAAGCAGGCAGTTATGAGAGTCCTAGAGTGACGCTAATATTTTGCTTTTATGAACAACTACTTGCAACCAAGCCAAAGTTATTTGCCAGATCTGTTGGGAGAGAGGGCCTAGCATCAGAGGAGGATCCTGATTCTCTTCCTGGTTCACTGTACGGCCTTGCAAACAATGACAATATTGGCCCCAAATGGACCAGGATGAGGTATTGGTGGCTGTTGTGGTTAAAGAGCAGGATGTGTTTCAGACTCCTGAAGGGTTGCTCCCTCCAGCCCTCGCACCGGCCCTCCACCTGGCTGGTTCTTACCCAGTGACTCCGAGCAGACTCTGCTGACGCGGGCAGCTGGCTTTCCGTGCTGGCTGGGGAGGAAAAGGCAGCCCTTGCTGTAGCTTTGGAGAACGTGACTTGCACAAACTCTAGCAAAGAGTACAGCATTACAGATGCGGCTCTGCAATGGTCACAGCACATCCTGCCTGCTCTGCTCCTTTCTCCCAAGAAAAAGATGGTTTTGCTGCTTCAGGTGAGCTCAAGAGCCCAAAATGGGGGGCTCTTTCCCCAGATAAGTGCTCCAAGTGACCCCTCGCTAGACGACCAGCATAAAAACACAACATCAGTTGATCAAACGTCCCAATTTGCATCTCCAGGGTGTGGAGCTCATACTAAACGCTGTGGGACAGCATGTGCTAGAGGCTGAGTGCCCAGAGCTCCCACCCTGCTTGGGGTGTTTGTCCTCCTGGGACAGCACTGGGGAATTTGCTAACTCAACTGGGGGTGATGGGGAGGGAGTGTGAAGACTGGGTGGTCCAGAGAGGGGGAACTGCAGAGCAGCTAAGTCTGGGAAGAAGGCTAGTAAAACTGTATTGTTAATTTTTAAAAGCTCCAAGCAGTCAGAGGTTTTGGGCTGTGAACTCTGCACCACTTCTGACAGTGCTGCTACAGTAACGCTTCTGCACAGCTCTGCATCCAAAATGGGAGCAACCAGGAAAATTTGCACAAACTTGAGTAAGGGACTGGTCCTGCGGGGAAAAGTAACTCTGAATGCTGTTCCAGTGTCGGTCCTACCACTGCTCACAGAGGAGGTGGAGGTTTTTGATTGATGAATTTGTGTGAAAGTTAGTTCAAACAGTTCGACAAAGCTTTGAGGGCAGCTTGGGAACAGCTTGAATTTGAGACAAAAGAAGAAGAGTTAGACCACAAAAGTCCAGAGCAACAATGACTCGAGCAGATGGGCTTGGCGCTGTTTCACTTCCGCAGGAGAACAGGGGTGTTTTACAGACCCAGGCTGGGGTGGCCAGTGGGGCATGGCCTTGGGACGCAGCTCTGCGGTGCCTGTGCTCGAGGACAGCTCGAGACTCATGGGGGGCATCCCCCCCACGCATGGCCCTGCAGCTCCGGTGGGCCACGAGGAGAGACACCCCAGCCCTGCAGCACCTGATTGTGGGCCCCCGTCTCCAGGAATGGGAAAGCGCCTTGCCGGTGCGAGGAGAGCAGGCTCCTGCGCCGTGACCCACCTCGGAGCCCCCGCCACAGCGCTTGACGAGGGCCCCTGACCCCCGGTAATCCCTGCTCGTGGGGATACTGAGTTTTCTGTTTGCTTTGCAAGTGTAATTGGCCAAGACGCTGTGAAGGGAGGAGAGAGTGCTCAAGGGTGAGGTGTTAAAGAAACAGGAAAACATTATTAAGAGTGTTTTAAGTCGGCAGTTTCCCTTATTAGTACTTTCATGATGGAAAGAAGCCACTTTAGGTCTGTGCAGTTGCACTGGGCCACCATGTCCAGGCCGCTGTAGACATCCACACCGACGGCTGTCCTGCCTTGTGCATCCCCTCGGCAGCACCGCTCTCTCTTCCCAGCCACATGCCGCCTGCTTGGCTTACAAATCTCCTCCTCTGGCTTCAAGGAACATGCAGAGAAGGAGGAGCCTTATAGGAAATATTCAGTTTGAGGGGGTGATCCTCGTCCAAGGCAGGTGTTGGATACAAAGAGAGATGTTTGAGAGAAGGGGATATGACCAGCTGAAGGACAATGCCAGGGAAAGAGGGAGGTGGTGCCTGCACAAAGGGCTCTGCTGTTGTCAACACTGAGCATTCAGAACATTTGCCTCTACACCAAAAAAAAAAGAAATCAATGACATTGGGGTTTTTTTTTGAGAAAGGATTATTTGAAACAATCCTATGGTTGGGAACTTCTTCACTTGCTCCTGGGCAATAAGCCTCAAGGCTTCTCACGGCTCACATTTCCCAGCCTGTCATGGGGTCAAACATGGAGTGATGGAGTTAAATGAGAAATCAGTCTCGTGGTTGCCGGAGCCAAGGCCTGGAGAGGAAAAACCCAAACAAACCATAAAACGGAACAAAAGAAAGTGCCAGCTATTCCCAGGTTCCTGATAACATCATCAGAGGTGGCAACACTGGACTTCATAAAAAGCCTGGCTGAACTTTAGGGTCAGCCTCAGACAACGACAGCTCTTTCCTTTGTCCATTTGTTGCTGCATGCCTGGGGAGTGACGTGGGGCTGACTATTATTGCCTGGGTGATGGCTATCAATGTGCAGCTCTCAGATACCAAACAGACCCTGGACTAGCTTTGTCTGTGTTTAAAAATCCCAGCATGGAGTGGATGGAGGTGGTGGTCCTCTTTCCTGATCCCTCTACACAAAGTGTTGCTGCTTGCACTGGCGGGTGCGGATTCTCCTGGCACCCTGCACCTGTGTTACTCAATTGGGAGCCTGTTCTTTCCTAATTCCTGGCTTTTCTCACGCACAGCGACATCCGTGCAATGTCATTTTCTGCTCCTGACGGCGTTGCACCCTGATCCCTCCAAACATCTGCACCAAGGCAGCAAGATGCCCCAGGAGGTTTTGTGCAGACAGCAGTGGCACCGGAGTGGGGATACAGCCAGATCTCCACTTTCACGGGGCAGGTGTGAAGTGGCCTGGGATTTCAGGAGTCCATTCCTCAACCCCTATCCCACAGGAATATTTTCCTTCTCTTTCCTCTATATGCCATGGAAATAGGATGGGTTTTGCCATTGCAGCTAGGTGAAGCTGTGAAGCCACTGGAGACAGGCAGAGGGGAAGTGTTTGGAGGGAAGATCTTCAGGGAAAACCTCACGCAATGTAGCGCTGTGAGACAGATGCACCTCAACCAAAGCAAACTCCCTCTGGCAAAAGGGAACCCTTGTCAGCCTGTGAATAAAGCTCCTTGGAGAGAAAGAAAGGGATAGGTGTCCTGCCATGGACTTACCTTAACTGAAGCAGGCTTCTTGCTCCCATGAGGACACAGGTGCCAGTGGCTGGGCCCTGTCCCTGGACACCTCCAGTATCACAGCCGCTTTTCTTTCTGCTCCTTATCCCCAGGAGAGCAGGACCAGGCTGTCCATTTTCAGGCAGGCATGACAGATGTCCCAGAGGAGGTTTTTCTCTCGAAATCTCGGGAGAATTCAGGCTGCTGGAAGGAAAAACCTCATAAGTGCCTCTGCTGAGGGCTGCTAAACGGTACCAGACACTGGAGACTCCACCCTTAAACATCCTCTGTCCAGGGAAGAAGCCCTAATCAAACCTCTGGCTCACTGAAAAGCCAATCTGTAGGAAACCCACTGCTGGCACTTATAGAACTACTTATATTTACTTGGTTGATTGTTTTAAATGACAAAAGAGCTTTTCTGGGTCCCTACTTGTCATTAAGCTGTCTCTGGCTTAGGGGGAGCATCTGCATGGGTAAGAGCAGCACCCACCAGGTTGGGACTGCCTGCTTAGGACCAGGACAGGAAGTGTTTGGAGAAGGGTGGCTGGAAAGAAGGGAGAAGGCTGAGGAATGGCCAAGTTAACCCTTCACATGCTGGCATTTTCCAGGCGGCGAGCCAAATGACTGCTCGGGAAGATGTATATAACACATGTCTGCAGTCTCCAAAGGGTTATTAACTGTGCAATAATGGCCATGAAACTTGGCTTCCTCGGCGTACCTTTAAAATTGGAAAAAAATAAAACACAAGTTTCAGAGGGGGAGAGGGCTTGTTTTGTAGAAACTGCAGGGCCAAGACCACTCTGTGATGGTGAGAGGAGGAGAAACACCACCACCCTCCACCTCGGGCTGGGGGCAATCACCACAACAGGACCACAGCCCCCTCCTGTCGCTCATGTTATCCTTATCAGCAACGATTTCACGACATTTCTGAAAAGCCCATGGTGTTAAATTAATAAAGAAAGTCTGTGTCTGACTGGAGCTTTGGGATTTGGATTCAATAAAAACACTGCTGCTCCTAAGCCAGTTTCCTCTTTTGTTGTGCGGGTACCTCTGTGGGGGCTTGTCCCCTTGCTCCTGGCTCCAGCCCTGGCCAACACCAGGGCCTGCCTGTGATGTTGCCCCTGTTGTGGGGCGTTGCAGCCCCTTGGGCCCCTGCCCAGACGCTCTGCAACTCTGCGATGCTCAGCAGGGACCAGTCCTGCCCCAACGCAGTCTGTGTTGGCCAGCCCAGCCGCCGAGCGAGTCCTTCCACCCAGGCAGTTACAGACTTCTCTTTATTAGGGCCCTTCTTCCCCCATGCTATTAAATTTATTCTTTCTCTGTATTGTTATTATTATTTTGGCAGAGGACTTGGGAAGGTGGGAGGAAGGTTCTACTGAAAAATTAAGCAAATCTAAGCCCCCTCATCAAGAAGAGATGAGGCAGCAGCCTCGGTCCCTTCGCAAATGAAGACGGCTGGTGGTCTGGGTTTAAACACGACTGTTCGGGGCTCAGGCCAGATTTGGCAGCTCACAAATCAAATTGCTTCTTGGTTCTTGGGAGTGGAGGATTGCCACGGGTGGAGGAGCCGCGGGGGAGCTGCTGTGCCAGCCGGGGCCCTGGCCTTAGAGGGAGGCACTGAAATTGTTGGTTCACAACAGGTCAGGAGAGAAATTCAGGCCCTGAGGTTTTGTTTTAACCGTGTTACATTACACTATTGACATACAGCAAGGCAGTCCCAAACTGAGTTTTTGTCTCACTTGAATGGATTCTAGGCCAGTCTTTTTGCTTTGGTAACTTACTTATTGTTAGAGAGCAGACTGAGCCTTGAAAGAGCCAGGAAAACACAGAACTATTAAATCTCACCTGATCTCATGTTAAGAAAGTGAATCTGAGCCATGGGTCCCAGCTTCACCCAGATTTTGTCTGCTGGGAGCTGGTTGCAGGTCCTCAGTTTCTCTCTGGCTGCTGATCACTGGTAACGTCCTCCAAGTGCCACCGCGCTGGAGAGACAAGGAGCTTTCCTGAGACCGCAGATGGGGTGTCAGCCTGCGCTCGTGCCTGTTGGTGCCGCAGAGGCCGTGCGCAGGGTGGGTCTTGCTGAGGCGCTGCGCCAGCCCGCCGTGTGCCGCAGGGAGTCCCTCGACACCTGGGAAGAGCACAGCCGGCGGGATGAAGGGCTGGAGGCAGCTCTATGATTCCAGCTCTCAAACAGCTTCTCTACTTGACACAGGAGCAGATCTCAAAGAAAACATGGTTCTTGTTGCCTGTCCAGTGTCTGAAAGAGAGAAAATGGTGTTAACTCGCTTATATCTCTTACCAGTCCTTTTCCCAGATTCAATGTCCCTTTTCTTAACACTAACCAGTTGCCTGCCCTTGTAGGAATGAGCATCCAAATCTAATTCCCCTTGCTTACGACTCAGAGTTGTTACCACCGTCAGTACAACTCTGGACATATTCTTGTGTAAGTGCTGCACAGAGATCTGCCATAGCCATTCACACTCTTTTATGGGTCTTCCTTTGAATTCTTCTACAATTTCAGTAAAAAAGTTGCAGATTTTTGCAGAAGTTTAAGCTCTAGGACACTGCTCTGCTGGGCCACAGCAGTTAAAAGCTGCTAACGCATTGGGTCTTTACTGCTTTGTATGACTCAGCCATGCCAGCAGCACAGGATCCGATCCAAAGCCCACCAAATACAGCAGAAATCTTTCTCCTTTTGGAAATCACCCTGCTGCTTCCAACAGTCCCTGGACAGAGCTGATTTCTGACCCCCGGGCAGCTGAGGACACACCATCAGGTGGGAAGGAGCTCTTGTGGCTGCAGGATCAGGGTGAAAATGGGAATTGGTTGCACCTGGGTGGGGATGTGAGTGGTCCTGGCACATGGAGAGGCAAGGGAAAGGGAGCTGGCAGGTAGCTTCCTCCTCTCCCAAACCACCCTCTCCACTAGCTTGAACAACCTGTCCTCCCCGCTTTAAAGTAGCGTTCCCCTCTTGTCCACCACTGTAAAAATCAATTTTTATATCTCCTGAGCTTTACGCACTTGCGTCTTGTTTTCTTCAGTGTGATGAGTGCTTCCAGGAGTATGTAAGATCGCTGCCTAAAATCTTGGTGCACTCGTACATTGCCAGCCTCACTTTTCCCTGGTCTTCCGAGTCCTGGGATTGGTATTTCAGATGGTGGTGGAAGAGGCTGCAGGAGACGACGGAACGGGTGAATTTTTCAGGAGAGCTTCCGCAGCAGGGTCTAAATTCTTCTAGTGATCAAGTGCAGCAAACGCGAGGGAAGAGACCACCAGCCCGCTGCTTCGCGTGTCAGCCTCTCGCTGGGGTGTTCCCAACGGCTGTGTGGGCACCAAACCCCCCGCGGGGGCCGGACAACCGGCTGCGCAGGCCCCAGGCCCGGGCAGGC
>WHYT01016627.1:392303-511570 GCA_009806455.1 Tetrax tetrax | reverse complement strand
CCCCTCGCCCCCCTCCCCCGGCCCTGGCGAGCATGGCGGCCAGGCCGTCCCCGGTGTGGGTGTTCTGTCCATCCCGGCTCTCCCTTGCGGGAGCTGCCTCAGCCCTACCTGAGGGACCGGGGCCCTCAGGTGTGGTGTGTCTGCTATGGATGGGCGGTGGGGTGCTGTTGGAGGGGCGTCCTGGCTGGTGGGCCCTCCTCTCGTCCCTGCACCCAGGCTATTTGGCCGGCGGCTGAGCCCCACTGCGGGGACGTGGTCACCTACCTGCCCCGGTCCCTCCTTCAGCAGGTGTGCGTGGCCTCAGCAGTACGGCATGGCCGACAGCCTCAGGCCTTCACCCTTTTCACCCTGCTTGTGTGACAGGTGTCAGTGCCTGAGGGCGTTTCGTGGCACCTGCAGCGTAGGGACACCTGGTACGCCGGCGTGGTTGGAGGAACCGTCCTGCCCAGGGATGGTTTTCCAGCCTTAAGTGTCAGGAGTTCTCTGCCTGAGGCTGTAGTGTTTTCAGGTGGCCCCACAGGGCCTGGGATCTCCTGCGAGTGACCTGATAAGAAGAGGTGATCTTGCGTGGGACAGCTTTTCTGTTTCTCAGCAGTGAAGACTTAGATGCTTAAGACGATGGCTAGTTGATAACTTGAAAGTACCTCAGAAAGTCACTGGGACGTTAAGCATAGACTCCCAGTACACGGCTGTGCGATGCGTGCTTAACTTTTCTCCATACAGACCTGTTGATAGAGATGTAGTCTTAAACTTCGCAGTAAGAAGCACTTCATGCTCTGCACTTGGGCCTTAATTCCGGAACCATCTGAGGGCGCTGTGCCTCAGGTTAAAAAAAAAAAAAAGTGACTGAGATGCCGAGTGTTTGAGTGGCACTGTGAATTGAGCTGTGTAGCACTGAGGGCTTTCTCGGAGCTTAAAACTGATATCTCTAGTTCAAGCTTTAAATCACTAACAGTTCTTAGCTTTTGTTGCTAGGCACGTTTTGTTAATCTCATTCATGAAGTGTTGGGCTTCCAAAGCTACCTCCTTCAGCAGAGCTGAGAAGCACAAATAGGCAGAGAAGAAACCCTTTTAAAAAGAGGAATGTAGTTCTAGGCACAGTATTAACTGCTTGAGATCAGGGAATGGAGGAGGGGGAGTGAAAAAGATTGGCGATAGTCCCAGTAGAAAAGTTGGAAAAGAAACAAGACTAGTTAGTCTTTGTTTATTACTCTGCAAATATGAACTGCAATATTGCAATATCTGTTTGTATCGTATGAATTCTAAGCAGTGACTAAAGTGACATAACTGAGCTAGAGGAACTGGGGATCAAAAAGTGAGCGGTGTCAAAATTGCTTGTTTGCGGTGCCTCTTGGGGACCAAAGCCCACGCTGCCACACGCGTTAAGTGGCAGTGTTGGTAAACCTCTGCTTGTCTTTCGCTGTGGATCTGGTCGTGGAAGAGCCGAGAGTGGTGTGGGCAGATGGGTTGAGAGCGATGTGTTTCTGCATGTTGGGATACTCCTTTCCTGCTAGAGGAATCCAATCATTTGCTCTTCATTCAGATAATCACCAGGAATGGGAAAAGAGCTAAAAGCAGGCACATGATATGTATGAGTGGGTTAAGCTTTGTAAGACCTTTGTGAACTGGAAACTGCAGTGTCTTTAGGATGCACCTAACCTTAAGATGAACCTCATTAACTTTTGAAATGGTTTCATTAAATCTACATCCTGATGTAGATGGACCTTCTAGCTAAATGAACCTTTTGACCACTTAAATCTGTTCTTAAACAGGAAACCTACTGGATTTTTGCCTGCTTTCAGTGTTTACGCAGCCTTTTGCCGTGGCCACGCTAAATCAGCATACTTTTAGTGAAAGTTATGCAATTTAGTTGTAAGATGTTTTCTGGGATCAGAGGGATGAAGAAGTCTTGAATTTGCCATGAGTGGAACTGAGATCAGGTGACTCTTAGAGCCCAAGTTTTTTGCCTCGTAAGTCTGGCGATTTAAAATACCAAGACCATCACTCTAGCGGGTTTTGTATTTTCACATTGCTTCCTTAAGCTCTGTTTGCAGCAGAAGGAACAAGGCTTGGCTCTCAACAGCAGCACAGCTTTGCAGGTGGGGATATGGACAAGGCCTGCGCGCTGGGCTAGAAGAAAGACCTTGGTAGTGGAAACCTTGCAGCCTGTTTATCCTGGCACTTGTCTCCTGAGCAGTGCTAGTGCTGCAGTGGGAGATTTCCTGAAAAATCCAGTGTGGGAGTCCTCGTTGGACTCGACCTGGATGATCAGGACAATCTCATTCAGAAAAGCTGGTTGCAAAGAAGTAGAGTAGGTAATAATACTGTATCCTGATCTCCAGCTGGCTCAGACTTGTTGTAATTGTATTCCTCAACTATGCCATAAATCACACTACAAGTGATATAAAATAATCAGGGCAAGTGGAGTTCTAATAAAAACAAAATCCCTGACACAGTGGCATGAAAATGAGCTACAACTAGACTGAGCAATTGCTTCCTGCTAATGATATCAGATTCCCAGTGTGGCACCTAAAGGTTGTGTTTTGTTTTTTAAACTCTGCTCGCAGATGCTGCTGTTAACCAGTATGTGGTCTGCTGTAGTTTCCTGCTCCAGATTGTAATTGTTTTGAGAAGGGTGGCCGTACTCTTGTAGCTACCTCGGGCCATAGCATGTTTAGGACTGGTGTACCTAAGGCTGCATCTGCTCAGTACTGGATGTGAGGATACTCCAATGCTTTTGTCCCTCTTGACAACCTGGGAATTGCAGTGTGGAGAAGAGGTACTATGTTCCTGAAAAGCGCTCCTGCCTTTGGCTCGGCAGCACTGTATCCCATCTGGGGAATGCAGTTGTGTAAACACCTGGATTCTGACCTGTCCTGGTGCTGGGGAGACATGAACAGGAGCAAAGTTCTGCAGCTCATCTCACCAACACTAGAAGACGGCAGTATGGGAAATGCCTCTCTTCTGGAAAGTTCCAGCTTTGTAAAGCCACGGTGTGTGCTACCTTGAGTTGAGCTGTGTAGTGGACTGAGGTCTCTGCTTGTAAGTCTGAGATCGGTTCCTAGATGACATGTTAGTTCTCCCTCCAGCAAGGAAATTCCGGTTTTCTCAGCTCATCTCAGAAGTACTCATCCATTGCTTTCAGGTGCAATTTCACTGTTAATTTTAAATGTTGCTTTCAGCCTGCTGCCCTTACTCTCTGTAGCAAAGTTTGTCAGAGCAATGTTGCCTTCTGCAGAGCTTTTTGACAGAAGCCTGGAGAGCATAGCAGCACTGCGTATTTGTGCTGTGACCGCAGCACTTTCTCTGAGTCCTAGCAGGGCTTTTCAGTCGTGTGGACCCAAGATAAGAAAGATAGGTAGGGTCCTGTACCTTCTGGGAAGACTTCTTCACCAGTTATACATTGCAGAATGGTGCCTCAAGCTATCTGTAAGATGCAGGAATCCCAGAGACTCTTTGATATATTAATTTTTTACTTAATTTTCTTGTACTAGGGTCACATTCACATGCTGAAGTGCTGGACTGCTATGCAGTCAGTTGGACTGCAACGTCAGTACCTTACAACTGGTACAGGCTTTTCATATTTCTTGTACCTAAAACAGTTACAGTTTTAAGAGGGTCATGGGTTCATGTTAAAATAAGTATTAGACTTTTGACTTAGAAATGAACCTAAAAACTCTTGTCTGTTCAGGTACCACACCTGAAAGCTGGAAATCTGAGATGCGTTTAGAGGCAAAGGTTTAATCCTAAGTAACTTCTCTTCCATGTTGAAATGTGGAGACTTTGATTTTGGGTTCAGGACTGCTCTTTGGCCTGTCTCTACTTGAAGTGAATTGTCCTCAGTTGCGATAAGAGAAGTTGTGACTCCCTCCTGTTCAGGCTCATTCATATAACTTTTTCACAGCACATTTTCATATCCTTTGAACTCGAGAGACTTCCTTGTGCAGACTGGATCGGTGTAAGTGGATATGTGTGTTACAAGGCCTCATGGAATGAGAACAGTTATTTCCTCTTCATAGGATGGAATAGTGGAACTGAAGCTACACCCTAAGAAATACATGCTGGAAGTTGGGAAACCTTAAACATTTTGCAATATTGTCTCATACAGTCTATACAGAGAAGAAAAGGGCTTATTTTTTCCCAAGCTTCATGTACGTTTACATTTGTTAAACCTCATGCAACTCCTGGTGGACAAATCTTCCAGCTTATTAAAATATTTCTGAATGATAGCTCTTCATTCTGGTGTGTCCCCTTCACTTGGTACCATCTGTGAACTTTGTGAAGGTGTAGACATAGACAAGCTTTGGTGAGTCTGGACAAGGAGAGATGACAGAGCATTCACCTGGATTTCATGTCTGCCAGGTGTTTCTTTTTTTCAGGAATATCGGTCAAAGATGCTGTAAGTCTGCTGGAGGTGATAAGGGAAAATTATTATTAACTCATGACTGTTAAGTGCCAGAAATGTATTTCTCAGTTAGCTGCAGTACCTGGGAAATTCTGCCCCTGCTATTACCAACATTGCTGTTCATCACTGATGTCGTGGGACCAGATACAAACACTGAATCCGTAGCTTCTTCTAGGGTCTCTGAACTCCCGCTGATTTCCAGGTGGGTGTAAGTACCTACGCAGGCACTGGATGTCTCAGTGTGGTTTTGGATCCAATATAGAAGGCCGGTCAGGGCAAAGAGAACCGAGTAGATTGGACTGCAGCCTCCAGGGAACAAGCAATAACTCAAAGGACTCCTAATGAAGTGGTAAATCTGCTCTGTCCTTGGGAAAAAGATGAAGAAGAATACAGAAGCAGCCACAGTCTGTTGGTTTTAAAGCTGACTTTGGTTATCAAGAGGAGAGCAAGCAATAAAGACGGGCACTTTCAAAAAGCACTTCCTCTGATGGTTCACCCTGTTTCATAGGTACTTCAGATTGGTGACTCTGGAGGTGTTTGCCTTTCTTCATTGACCGTAGAGGAAGATGATGCCTGATTTAGAGCAGATGTCTGAAGCTTGGTGAGCTCAATCGCTGTCCAGTGGTAGTGAGTGTTTTCTGTGCACAAAGGGTGGTGCTGCCCTTCAGGGGACTGCAAGGGTCTGCTGTTACGGGACGCAGGGCAGCACAGGCATGCTAGGATTACAAGATGATACGATTTCCCCTGAGGAAACCTTCAGCTCAGCTGAATTCTCTTGTCTGGGAGAGGACTGTCTGGCATTCATCCATAGCTGGTCCATGAGCTGAAAAGTTAAACCTCTTAAAATTACCACACTGGGTTTCTTTGTGCTGGGATTTTCTTTCCCCTTCCAGAATGGACAAAAGGGAGAGCACGTTGCGGTTTCCTTGTTTAGCAGACGCGGAGGCTGGGACAGAAGTGCAGCCAGATATTCCTGGGTTTGATCTGCTCTCATAACTGAGTGTAAACCTGAAATGACACTGGAGCAGGACTTAATTTAAAGATTTTGCTTTACATTTGCTTGAATGGCACTTGTAAATAACAACTATCTTAAAGCTGAAGCGTGGTTAATAAGGACAGGACTAAAAGCCATGTGAAGTTTATTAAACTGTATTTGTGATGTGTTTTGTTCTTCACTTTAAATACTAACTTCCTTTTAACTTTGAGGAAATGGTTAAACTAAAATTTACAGCATAACAGTTGAGAAATTGAGAAGGGATTGGAATTTGTCAGATGTTTAAAACTGGTCTCTTTTCAGCGTGTTCATATGTATGTAACTAATGAACACTTAGGAGCGAAAGAAAAATCTGTTAAAGATTTCAGCATTTCACAGATCTTGTTCAAAGATGTTGTGAAAATAAAAAGGACTGGAAAAACAGTGTAACTGTTGGAGAGCATTAACGTGTGGGAAGATCCAGAACCACGTGCAGAGAACGCTGAAGATTTGGACTCCTGTCCCAAGTCAGCCCTTCAGCTGTTGTAGCCCCACCAGTGCTACAGGGGACAGAGTGGTGAAGCCAGCGAAGCGGGACACTGCGATTACAAATGCTATTGGAGTGCCAGCGCTCACCGTCCTGTTGTTACCGCTGTAGTTTCAGTGATACAGTGTGAGGATCTTCCTCCTTTGCCCTGCTGTCCTTTAGCCTGAGAAAAGCTCCAGCGATGAGGAAGATGAGGTGTAGAAGAGTGAGCTACTGGTGGCACAAGAGTAGATTAGAGAGTGAGCAGACTGCTCAAGTGACCAGTGTATGTATAAAACTGGATAGGAGCATGTGGGAATATTTTGGTGGTTTGGAGAACAGGGCATTTTTGCTAGTGAGAAATATCGAGTTGACTTTTAGATGAAGGATATTTCATATCCTTAATACGAAAGATATAGCCACTGTTAAGCACAGTGCTGAGTGGGGCTATAGTGGGAAGTGTGGGTTGTTTATTTTAATCAGCTTGGCAGTTTGGTTGCCTGCCTTTTCGAGCCTGAAATCATTCCAGCCTTACCTGTTAGCTGAGCTGCACAACTCTGTCAACTACGTAGTCCTGTCCTACGAACTGTAGAATCCAGGTTAGATTAATCATGCAGGTGAGGATGACCTTCTGTATCCCTCTGAATTTTTGGGCTCCTGATGACTCCTGTGTCTCAGGGGCTTTGGGATGGCAGGGCTGGGCAGCAGCTGCTTTCCAGGACACGAAGCAATACTGGGGTCTGGCACAGTGGCAGGTCCTGTTTATACGGGCTCTCGCAGTGAAAGAAGGATGAGAAGGAGTATTCCAGCTCTTGATACGCATCTGCCCAGGCAAACTTGAATTGGCAGATCCAAAGCATTTTATTTAATTGAAATGATTTCCAGAAATGTGGGAAAAATAGCTCTGACAGTTATGTCTTCTGTTTTACTTCTTTATATTCAAAATCCAACTTTCTGCAGTCCGTGAACATCACACAAACTAAAGAAGAAAAGCATAGAGTATTTGTCTACCGCTGATGTCTGGTATCTCACGCTGAGATTAGCACAGCGTAGTATCTGGTAGCTGGAGGATTTGAGGAAGGCAACATGAGGAATGCATTTCTTAGGAAATAGCAAAATAATGACCAGAGTATCCAAGTTACCAGGCCCAGAAGATCTCACTGGGGCCAACAGGTTTGAGGACTCTTTAGAACCTAACTGGCAAGTTTGGAGAAAATTTTAACTCCCTAGGAATACTTTACAGGCCCAATCCTGCAAATCCTTCCTGCTTGAAACTCTGCTTGGCTTGTCAGATTAAACTCAAGATTGCTTCTTAACCTATTCCAGCGTGAAGACGCAAGGCTCTTTCCCTCCATAGGTTTCATAATTCCAAAGCAAATGTGAAACATAAGTCCTTTCCAATGGTTTAAATTATTTTCACACTTGATGCCAGAAAGTTGGGATAATGTCGGATGGTGATGAAACTGACTTCTTCTTACAGATTTTTGGCACCAACAAAAATGGTTGGCAGTCTTTCAGGAGCTCTGGTGTGGCTTTTAGTGCCATGGCACCAGATTTACAACCCTTCTTCTAAATAATTAAAACCTATATTAAAAAGGGGGGCTGGGGCTACCTCCCAGCTGGAAGATTGGAACAAGGAGGGGAAGTAGTGGAGAGCATCGTAAAGAAGGCTGGAAGAATAAGTTACTAGAGCTTTTGCTGTCTCTGAAACACTTCTAACGAAGCCCAACTTGTAATTTAAATCAAGAGGCAGCCCCTTTGAAAACTCCAGGGCAGAGTGGGTCTTATAAAGCCAGATGCATTCTGTAGGGCCAAGAAATAATGTCAATTTTTCTTTGTAAATGGGAGACCTTCTGGGAGGTGTCAAGGCATTTTATACTTAATCAGTAACCTTGTCCCAAGGGCAAGGTCTCTTTTGAGAGACTTCAGAAGAGGTGTCTGTCATCTCTTTTGAGACAGGAGACTAATTGTTATTGCCATGCTTTGCAGCCATGGCAAATAGACACACTGATTTTTATTATTTCTTTTTTTCCCCAAGTGCGCTTTTGAAATCAGTGACCCTTTCTGAGAGATCCTGGTTTCCCCTGAATGCTGTTTGGTTAGTACGGCTGTCAAAAGAGGAGAGCTCTCATTTCTGTTAGCAGAAATTCCTCTTGCTGGAAATACTAGGCCAAAGGGATTTCCTGGGTGTACGTGAGGCCTGAATTTGGCAGGAAGGTGTGGAAATGTACAATATACAGTATGTATGTACTGTATATTATAAATCATATTAGTGCAGTCAGCTGTTGAATATATAGTATTTGCATGTACGTGCAGAGCATTTATTTGGATGGTTGCCTGGCTGGCACAGAACACAGTGAGGGGGCCCAAAAAAAAAAAGTCTGGTCTCTCTTTTTACATATAAGCTGGTTGTTGTAGGCATGCAACCTAGCAGGACCCCTTGGTAAGCTCCTCTACCTACAAAGCGTACCATAGGCACAGGCTGATGCCTCCTGACAGGCCAGATGAAGCCTTCTGTTGCGAGCAGAAGTGGGCTCAGACCTAGAGAATTCTCTCAGGAGGGTATATGGCAGAGTGCTGCATTTTTGAGACTTTTAATTGCAATGCAAATAATCACTGGATTAGTACAATGAAAAGTAAGTAAGAAACCCTCAGTGTACATATTCCCTTTTTCCAATGTGTTATAACCTCAGTGTTGATTACTAAACCTGGAGGCTTTGTTAAGTTTAAGGTGATATCTTTGCTTTCACTCTCCTCTTTTCATGCCAGAAAAGGAGTGGAAAAGGCATAAAAGAACCTTAAAAACTCAGGGTTGCAAGCAGAGGGGGGCTCTCCTGGGGCAGAAGCTGCCTTCCAAAGATGTTCTTGCCAGCCCTGGTGTAAGGTCTGGACTTTGTGCAAGAAAGGCAGGGCTTTAGTGCTCTCACCTATGGAGTCTACTGTTATTTAGACAGGGTCTTTGCTTTCCTTGTGTTACTTACTCCAGGGGTGGTGGAAAATCTCATAACTGGGAAGGTACAACAGCCATTTCTGGCTTGACCCCTGACACCCAACCCATGATGTGCAGGGAGAGCAGTGCTTGCTGTGTGGCCCCTATTGTAGTCTAGAAGAGTTACTCGGTCCCCATACAAAAAATGTGGGTGGCTCTGCAAGTCAGACTTGGACATCAGTTCACTTAGCGTTGTCTGCAGGAGTTACACATAGGTGGTCTCTTGTTTGCAGGCAATCTCACCTCTTTGCTCTACTGAGATGGTAAAAGCCATTTAATAACAATGCAATTCTAGCTGGAAATTAGAAAGGTGATTATGAAAGGATTTCTGTTAATAGGACTTATTTCTCCTCATGCGAGCTGAGCGTCTCATGGGATGTATATATTTATGCTTCCAGCTAGCGGGAGGGAAAGAATGGGAAGGAAAGGTGTTGACAAGAACTGCCACCTTATTTTTGTACATGTACAGTGCCTTGCACGATGATGCTTTTACATAGTGCTCAGTGATATAAAAAATAAATATAAGCAGCAGATGAAGTTCTTTATGTTTAGCCTGCGTAGTACAGACTAATCCTAATCACTTTTCATTTCCTCACCCTGTAAATAATGATTGCAGTAACGTGGTCTAAGTTCAGGCTGGGTTGATAGACAAGGTTAGAATACCGAGCTATCTGATGGGGATTTTTTGTTCTCTTTTGTGGACAGGTTGGCTATATCCAAATTGGATCGGAGCACATGCTAATACAACCAGTGAATACATCAGAGACCTCATTTAGTGGAAAAGAACACTTCATCAGGCGTAGACGATCCGCAAAATCAAGCCATCCCATGAAGTCGCACCATCCTGATGAGCACTGCAAGGTTGTAGCAGGTGAGCTTGAAGCGGCTCAAGAAAGCAGCCATGAGTATGCAATTATATTTTTAACTGTTGTTCTGCCAGATATGTCTGTAATTCAAGTGTTTGGGCAGCTGGAGCTAGTGAAAAATGGCATGGGTTAATGAATCCTTCTACTACTTCAGGCAGAAGGAGTCACATCACAAGTATAAAAATTGTTAGGGCATGCTGTAACATTCAACTTGTGAGAAGATAAACTTTTTATGATGAGCCAGAGTAAACTTCTACTTTAACTATGCAACATGACCACTGCTCAGGAAGGTGTGCACAGTGTTTTTAGCAAAGGCCCAAATTTTGAAACTGAAGTCAGTGTTGAGGGGTGCTCTTTTGTCTCCCATTTCCAGTAGAGTTTTGCCAAGTAGACATGGATAGGGTGGTAATCCTTGCATTTCAGAATGTAGAAAGCGTCACTTCAGATACTTCTGATTAAATTACATGCAAGTATCATCTGTGGAGTCCAGCTCTAGTGATCCAGCTTGTAACAGAATGAAAAGATATCTGGAGAGGGGAAGAGATGCCCATTTTCTTTTGTAAAACAATCTAGGTTCTTTTTCAGCTTCTTGCATGTCATCACTTTTACTTCTGCCTAGCAGAGCACACCTTTCATAGAGTCTGTCAGGGTACTGGGCTTTTGTATAGGCTTATGTGCATTTGAAACTGTCAGGTGTGGTCAAGCAAGGTGATTTTTTTAACTAGGAACTTGATTTTGCTTTTTATTTCTGTCTTTGACTCGTCAGACTTAAGCTCTAGCTCTCATGCTATAGGACTTTTTGTTTCTTTGAGTGGCAACTTTTAAATTGTTTGCTTTAAGGTTCTGTGAGATAAATTAAACTTTTTTTTCCCTCTTGTCTTGTGTTAGAGGGAATGAACTCATAGAGATTGCAATGAAACTTTTAAGATCTTTTGCTTTTCTCGAAGATCTGTGAACCCAGGCTTGAGGTCTGAGAGTCCAAAATGTGATAGCAACTCATACAGATATCCCTAGTCTAATTTTATTCCAGTTAGATTGGATATTGAAGGAGCTGCCGCTGTAATAGCAGGAATCCTGTGTGAGTTAGGTGGTGGAGAGCCGGAGCACTCTTTCTGTGCACTCCTGTTATGCTGGCTGTGGATACAGTAGCAGCTGAAGTGCAGATGTGCCTCACCTGTGTGAAGCTATTCTGGACCAAACAACCACCTCTCAAGCAGTTTCTAGGGCTTTTGTGCTTAAATGGTTTAGCAAGATGAGATATTGCTTCGATGGGGTTTCTGTAGCAAAGAAGAGGTGGAAGGTGAACCAGCTTCCTGAGAAATGGCAATAATTTAGATTTTAATTGTGTCTGGCAGTTAATAGTAGACATTCTCTGATGCTCTGGATTCAGTTTCCAGTGTCACACTGACACACCTTGCCAGTGGTAGGATCTTGGGCTTAAATCCTATGGGTCTCCATGGGTATTTGAGGTGCTGGTGGCACGTTTCAGATCGTCAGTCTTCAGTTGTGACCCAGTGTGACAATGTTAAAGTTGCTTTTTGAATTAAAAAAAAAAGAAAAATATGATTGTGGATCTATTTTTTAGCCCTAAAGTCCCCATTGGAATGGGAGACTAATACTCAGAAGATCCAGTTCTTTGGTGACAGTCCTCCTGTCAATCTTTCTCCTATCTTTCACCTTCCTCCACTCAAGGCACCACAGAAGGTCAGTAGCTTTACTATATTTTTGCACTTAAAAAGTGTGTGCCTATGAGCTGCTGCAAACCTTGCTGGTGTTCTAATGCTTAGCAGCTGAAACCTTGAAAAGATGCAGCTGTCCTGCACCTTTTTAATTTGGGTGGGGTTTTTGTTTGTGTTAATAATAAACCAGCTGTTGACTCCTATCATTTTTCAGGAGAAAATGGCTAACTATTCACTGATCATATCCTGTCTTCTCCTATTTTTAAAGCCAAACAGTCAGATTGTCAGCCTGTATAAACTGGTCTAGTTTTTGGCTTCTTTGGAGCAATTAAATTTTATCCTTTCTGGAAGTCTGAGTGGGTTGCAGAGAGGGTATTTTTTTATGAACTCAGTGAAATATCTTCTTTAAGTCTCAGTGTGCCTCTATATTCTGTTCCTTTTATTCCTCTCCTGCTCCATTACCACACCAATATTCCAGCTTCTGCCTTCTCCTGGATGGACTGCATAATAAATTGGGGCAGCAGGTCAAGGCATCTATGCTGTCATCTTCTGGGCTGCCAAAGGGACAAAATGAGAAGCAGCACTGGCAGGTTTAACGGGTATGAGAGTAAGACCCCCTGGGATGGGAACAGTTGATGTCCAAACCCCCAAAACAAGGGCTGGTTTTGGACATAAAGGGACATGGCAGTAGCCAGAAGTGCAAAAGGCTTCCTCATTGGCAACAGCTGTGGAAGCACAGGTCTGAAGGAACTGACTGGAATAGGCAGCTGTGAACTTCAGCTTGCCTGTATCAGTTTTTGTATTTAACCAAGCCTGTGTACCAGCAGAGATGATCTGTGCTTGCTCACAAGGTTGCCTCCTAGCTGGCACTGGTTGGTGCTAAGTCCTGTAGCCAGGAACTTTTTCTCTTGTGTGAAGTTGAACTCATAATAGTTCAGCAGTTTATCATTCTCATGGGTTCAGACTAAGCCAATCTTCTTTTTGATTATCTGAGTATGAAATGTTGGTTCTGGTTAGAGTTACAGATCCCCTAAGTCTCTTTCCAGAGGAAACATCAGAATTCAGCACCATTCTGATCTCCTCGCCAAGTACTGTAGGTGCTGCAGCACTACATACTGTTCATAGAAAATGCATTACAAAATTCTTACACTGTCAAATAAGACAGCCATTAGTTACAAGCTGAACTGAACCAAAATCAGGCCAGGAAATCTGCCTCATCCTTTTACCACTGAACATTTTGACCTTCTGTCTAGGGGCACGGTGCTGCCTGTCCCTGGCAGAAATGAAATTTCCTCCCTGAGAAGAGGGAAAGGAAATTGGGGAGGCACTGGGTAATTACATGAGATAAAAAATGGAAAGAGGAGGTGAGTGAGTGCCAGGGTATCAGAACTGTAAAAATAAGACACTAAAAGGGGACACTGGAGGAGAAAAAAAGTGTTCCCAGTAGCACCCACTGTTTCCTGAAGGCTTCTGGGGACCCATTATACGCTACTCTTCTCTGCTTTGTCCAGAGGAATGTGAATAGACCTCACAGCTGCTGGGATCCTCCCTGCAAGCTTTGTCCTCCTCAGGTTGGCCCAGAGTGACTGACAGGCAGGTCCTGAGCTTGTGGGACCTCATGCATGGGTGAGGTGGACCCTTGTCTAACATAATGTGATTGCACTTAACTTTGTATGTTGGCATAATTAATTATGTATCTGTTAGGTTCTTAATCCACAGACACCCTGAGGAACTAGAATTCCGCACTGCAAGCAAAGTTGTTCTTCGTATTCGTTGTGCACATGAATGCACTACCACCATAGCTCAGCTCCTGGGAAGGTGGTGGCCAGGCCACACAGGCTGAGTGTGTATATTCACACAGGAGTTTGCAAAACAACTGGGAATAGAATTCATATCCCTTGGGTGCTGGTTCTTTGTGTTGACTGCAGGCTGGCTAGGTTGAAAAGAGAGCAAAGCCCCCAGCTGCTGCACAGTGCAGACAGCCACTGCTTCAAGTAGCCGTGTCTTAAAATAATGAAATTGCTCATGGGCTTTGCCACATAAGACAGGCTCCTGAATGTTTTTCATTGTTGCAGGAAAGAAATGTAAGTCATGGTTGTTAATAGGCTTAGCACGTTAACGACCTAATTGACTCCTGTCTGGTTTGGATTAACTTTTGTGCACAAGGAGTTTAGAAACAAAAAAATTAATCCTCTCTGACACACAAAAGGTCCATTCCTAATGAAATCGTGTGGAAATGATGATCTAGGGGCATGCTTCTAGAGATCCTCCTGGGAAAAAGTCTCTTTACTATGGTACTCGCCAACACTGGCAGAGTGCAGGACTGATCAGATTTGCACTAGAGATTGTTTATCACTGGCTTGTAATTTGGCTCACGCAGGCTAAAACTTGGCAGGAAAGAATGAAGGGCTTAAGTACTTAGGAAATATTCACATGCTAAACATTTTAGATACACATCCTGTATTGTGGAACAACATAGACAGAAAAATACATGTTTGTGTAAATACAATATAAAACAAGTATTTTTCAAAGCCACAGAATTGCCACACTTGAGCATTTTCCAGTCCTTTTGTTGTTGCTCTTGTGTTTTCTGCACAAGACAAGAATCCCTTCTAAAGATATTTTCTTAAAATTTTGTAATTCAGTGGTACGTGACATGATCTGGGGTTGTTTGGGATTCAAATAAAATACGAAGCCTCTGAATTTTTAATGTTAGTTATTGATCATGTCATAAAAATTTAAACAGGGTTAAATTGCTCAGTGGCAGATTTCTGTTGGCAGCAATGGTCCTGTGATATATGAACTCAATTAGCGTAAAAAAAGAGGCGTGGTGATGTAATGACATGTGTGAGTATTTGTAGGGGGAGGAGGAAAGCATTTTAAGAAAGTAAAATGAAGTTAATTAGGAAGTGCCATGTGTCAGCGTTACTGAGGGGATAGAGAGCACAGCTTCCCAAGGGCACTCCTCTCGTTCCACCCAGAAGTGGTGTGCTTTCCTCGCAGACCCCAGCCATGGGAGAGGGAAACAGAGCCGAACGGTTGCTTGGGGATAGGTGATGCTAGCAGTCTGGTTTGATAAGTGGTTGTTAAAACCTCTAAAACAACTACTTTAGCCTAAGTGGCATAACATGTTCTACAGCACTTGAAATTTATTTTTAGAGTTGCAGGAGAACTTTGTGGGAGCCAAATTTCTCCTGGAGTAATTTGTGTAAGAGGATTAATCCATCTGTAGTCAGGAGCAGGAAAGCACTTAGGGTCTTGCATGACTGGATCTTTGAGATCTGAATCTGAAAGTGCCTACTAATGGGTTAAAAAAAAAAAATCACAGATCTGTGGATTCAGGGCTGATGTTTTAATTCCTTTGTTTAAGTTTTGAAGAGCTCCAGCAGCAAAGGATGGATCTCATCACCATGGGCCAGGTGCTATTGTTAGTCATATGATATATGTATACATATTATTTTTATCACCTGTCATCCAGCAGGAGAAAGAGTTCAAGTCACAATGCACATTTCTGCTCAGGCATGAACATGAGCCCCTGTGAGGCAAACAGAAAACCTATTAAAAGGTTTCCAGGTGCATACGCTGTGAGGGGGAAGGAAGGAAAGGTTGGATTTCATTTGCTCTGAAGCATAGTGTCATTAGGAGCATGGGAAATAGCTTCACACCGGTGATGCGAAACACTTCTTCAGTTCTCATCTCTAGACACTGGGCTGCATCTGGGATACAAACCTGCTATCACACACTATTCAGATTTTAAAGAATGACTTTGACACTTGTCAAGGGTCCTGAACTAGTGGTCTTTCCGGAGAGAGAATGGAGTCATAGGGAGTTTTGTTTGTAGGTTTTAATACATGTGAATAAGAACTTCACCACAGATCAGCCAAGTGGGAAGAGAAGGAGATCTATTTTAATGCAGCATACAGGATTTTTGCAGTGCCCTCAGGTTTGGCCTAGACCTCCATGAATAGACTTTTCAATTTATTTACGAGGACAAGAGGTAGCTGCAGGGCTAATCTGTGTTTTGGCAGTATTTGTGATTCCCACCAGTCTCTGACCCTGGAAGAAGAGCTCTTGGCAGAGGGGAAATGGGCGGACCAGAGGGGACTGTGGTGGAGCTGTACCTTTATTAGCCCTCTGTAGCTAAGAGTTGGGGTGGAAAACACCTGAGATAGGTGAAAGAAGCTCTGTCTCTCTGCCACCTTATAACGTATAAAATAAAGCTGTTTTCACGTGACAATATCCACCACACCCTCAGCTGCAGTAAGTGGATATAGTTATGTTAACTAACAGGAAACAACAGTAGTTTAATTTGCTGAGATCTAGTCACATATTTTGCAAGTCTATGGATGGGAAAAGGTTTTTCAGTTTTTCTTGGTATGAGAAAGTATCAGTGTTAAAGACAGAATCAAACGATGTTATGAAAGCACAGGAATCTCCTCTAACCGTATCATAAAACTTTGTTTCTTTGGGAGAAGTAAGTTCTGTTATAACTTTTCCAAAGGTCTCCAGTGATGTATTAAAGTCCCCTTACATAGAAGGGATTTGATATAAAATACAGTCCAGAAGCATGAGAGAGAGCAGCTTGTCTTTGGAGGGAAGGTTGTTATTTCATGTTCATGATATAGACCTCATAAATTACTCTGGGTTTGCTTTAAACTCTTGTCGGTTTAAATGAACCACTTTTCCTTTAATGCAAATATGGTGCGTGGAGAGACGCATATAGTAAAAAACAGGAAAATCAGCATTTGAATTCATGAAATAACAATGTGTTGCTTCTCTGTCTAGTTAATTCTCAACCTGTTTTAACAATTGATCAAAGCTGGTAATGATTTAAATAAGTGCTAGTATGCAGGTATCAAATGTAGGGAATGCTTTCCCTGAGCAGGTATAAATCCCAAACACATGTTACTGCTACGCTGCGTTTCCCCATCTTTAATCATTGTCTCTTAGCTGCATTTTCTCTGTAGGTTTGACTTGGCCTGAAAGAGCAGTTGTTATGGCCAAAAAACACGTGCACTAAAAATAGAGAGATGTAATGCAACCTGTATTAGTCCATATTAGGAAGCATCTGTTGAAGAATTAAAGCAAGGATTTCAACAATGGGCTATGCAGAAGATGTAATGTGATTAAGTGTTTGCAAGCATAGAAGGATTCCCTGTATCAGAAATCAGGTCTTTCAGCAGTTTACCCATGGGAGTATGTCTCACTTGTGTGGATAAATCCCTTGGTTTCTCCAGGTCCCTGATCTTCCAAACGGGGAGTCTGGATTTTCCCTCTAAGTGTGTGATTGTTTCCTTATGGCTGATAAAGAGCAGCCTTTTGGAGCAGTCTACCAGAAGTGTCCTTTTCCATCACATGTGGCAAGTGAAGAAGTTTTATTGCCAGTCTGTTCTGGATGAAGCCCTCAGCATGAGGGCAGCATGGATAATGTGCAGCAGGAGGGACTCCAGTTTCTTCTTCCTTGACTGTCAAGGTGCAAAAGAGACCAAAAAAGGGGACATGCAAATACACGTAGTGTAAGGATTTCTTCCCCTTCCAGAGCAGCTGCACACAGTAGAGCTGCACCACTCTTTTACTTCCTTCCCAATGGAAATTTGCACTACATTTTATTAGAACTTAATGAAATCTAAAGTGGCAGGTAGTAATGAAGTAGGCTGTCTGGTGCACACCGTCCTTGTCTCAGGATGCTCATGGGTGTTCCAGTGGTCATTCTGGCTAGAAAGGTTGAGAGGTGGCTCCAAGGAGACTAAAGTATATTGCTCACCTTTTAGCTGTCTTTGGTTTTTCCATATTGTCAAAGATCATAGCTCAGGGTTAGAGCCAAGAGTTGGGAATTGGGACTCTGCTGTTCTCAATTCCTAATGCTGTTTGATCTTTGACCTTCAGCAGATCCCTTGGGATCTTACCTATAAAAGTAACCAAGTATTGGGCACTTATATGTTTGTGTGGCCGAGATGGGAACACTTTGGGCAAGTTTTGCCTGTATTCAAAAGCTCTAAGCTTCCTAAGTCATAGGTGTCCCAAACTGTGAACCCAAGACTGAAGGCACAGAAAACTTGAGGTCATTTAGACCATAACCTCTAACTCTCAAGCAGTTTCTTTATTTGCAAATTAGGGCTACTAACTCTGAGCTGGCAGCGGTACCGAGAGCCTTTGGATCAGAAAACTGCTCTGTAAACTTCCAGTTTCTTTCTTAGCTGACCTGTTCCCTGGGTAGTTTGACACATCTGTATACATTAGGGGTTAAAAATAGCTTTACAATGATTTTTACTTCACTTTGACCTGCTGAGCCAACACTGTTATGGGAGATGAACCTGTATTTACCGGCTTTTGCAAATCACCAGAAGTAAACTGGCTTTCAGGGAGGTCTGTGCCACCTCTCTCAGGGTGAGGCCAGAGTGTAGATGGGGAGCCCCAGTTTGGCGAGTCCCTGGCTCTTCCAGCCTCAGCAGAAGTGATTGGAGTTCAGCTGCCAAAGCCCAGGATGGGTTGGTAAAGCTGGCAGTTGTAAAAACAGTCTTTGCAAACTCAGCACATTCGCTAAAGACTAATTAAAATAAAATAAACCTGGAGGCAAGTGATGCCATTTTTCACAGTATAACTGCAGCCAGGCATTTCGTAGTCTCCGAAGCCCTGAAGTGGATTAGGACTGTGCTTTGTGATTGGTCTCGGATCTGCTGAGTTCAAGTGATCAAAACTGAGGAGTTGGAGTTCAGAGTCTTACATACATCACTCCTTATCATTTGGACCTGATTATATTAGTGTTACAAGATCTTCCCCCGTGGCCCCAAGCAAGCTGGGACCTTTGTGTGTCTGTCACAAATGAAGGAAATCAAGTCAGCTTCAGAGAATTTACAACTAGTAACAGAGCAAATCAAATAAAGGATGAGAAACCGAGGCACGGGGGCTGAGGCAGTGGCAGGACACGTATTTCCATTCCCACTTAATAGTCTTACCAGTAAGCCATGCTCACTGTGCTTGCTTTCTGAAACTCAATTGTCTACTCTGACTGGCTTACATGAGTGAGTCCTTGTTTCTAGCTGAACGGAAGGCCTTCAATGAAGGTGTCCTTTTAAAAGGTGATGAGTGTGCATGGTTCAGGAGGTAGCAATCTTTGAAATCCTCCTGACAAATTGAACTAGTGAGCAGATAGAGATCGTAGTGCTTATCCTGTGCTGTCTTACAGGCCTGCATTAAAGACAAAGCCCTGATGGGTTATGTTGATGACTGAGTATATTTTGCAGAAGAATAAGGTTTTAAGTGATGTGTCCAAGCCACAGACTAACTTGGATAACAATCCTTGCAATAAAATCTCCCTGGTGTTTTGAGATGCAGCATGGAGTTCATGACTTCTGTCTCAAATTCTTGTTTGCTGCTGTGCCAGACAAATAGTCATGAACTTGTGATTTGGTATGAAAGTGGCCATGTGAGGGGGGGTGGGCGGAACCAACCCACAACAAAACCCAAACAAACAAAAAAAAAAACCCCAGAAAACCAAACCAAACCAAAAAAAGTCCCAAACCACAACACATTTTGGGAGGTGGATTAGGGAGCAATGGATCATTCTGCTATGTAATCATTTTTCCTACCAGCTGATGTGTGATTTTATCTGCCATTCTACTCAGAAAGAAATTGGGAGTGCATAACCATTTTGTAGGACCAGGCATTAAAAATGAGGACAGGTCTGTCACCAATCAGCTATGATTTCAATAAGCAACCATTTTTAATCCCTGAGCTTCAGACTGCCCATTGATCTCCTTCAGGAGATCAGTGTTTTGAAAAGAATCCCTCTATTGTTGTATGGATGGAAACTGCAGCTGCAAGGTAACCAATGCACAGAACTCTGGATGTAGGGCGCACAGGAGGCAGTGAATGGATGTTTCTGGTGGTGTCCATGAATTTTGTGCTGGGAAGCCTGTGGTGATCTCACACCTCTGAGCTGTCCCCTGATCTCTTTTAGCTCAGGCTGTGTTAGCATGTATCCTTCAGTGGGCTGACTTCTGCAGCAGATGTTTTGTCATCCTGAAAGTCTCAGAGCTCTAAGCCTGTTCAAATTTGTCTTGCTTCTAACCATGAGCAACTTGATTCCCAGGCTGAGCAAATAAGGTTGCTGACTTGTACGGCTTGGTGATGCTGTGCAGTTAGTCTTTTGAAGAAGCTGTTCAACAAACTGCTTGGAAGCATCTTTGTTGTCAGATATGAACATGAGGAGCAGGTTGATTTAACTATAGCATATTTATCTTGATGTGTTTTTAAGTAATAAACACTTCTCTCTGTGTTTCAACCCATCGCCCCTTGATCTTAATTCAAACTAAGAAGGAAGCCTGCCTGTATTCTGCTTAGGTTTTGCTTTTGCTCTGGTCCTGGGATGTAAAAGCTGCTGCTAACTTCCACTTTCTCCTGGGTTCCACCTTACACCTTGCCTTCTTAATTTGAAATAAAATCAAGCCATTATGCTAGATATGGAAAGTTATTTGAAATGAGTGCAGTTTCTAGATTAAGTAGCAATGTCTGAGAGACACAGATGCAGTGTAATAATTGTTTAAACACAGATTTCATAGCCTTTTGAGAGGTGTTTGTATCCTACATCTGCTACCAGAGAAACTTTGTGGCTTAGTGTTCCCCTGATAATTTAACAAACTTGTCCGTCCTCTGATTGGTACATGGTTTTCAGTTAACTGGTAAGCATATACCTCAAAAACTTCCTTTCTTTAATTTCTAGGTTTGGTTTGCATTCAGGATCTCCTTTTTTTTTTTTCTTTCTTTCTCTCTCTTTTGCTTTGGAGAGGTGATGATTTTTAAGTGAAACTAATGAAACTCACCTAACGTGAGTACCAGTGAAAGATTCTCTAGAAACTCCTGGAGTGTAGGAAAAACTCATGTTAGCTGTTTGCCCCACTCAGATAGTCTCTTCTTCTTTTTATGCTGCTGAAGTAACAGCATAAAGGAAAACGGAGCCAGTTCTTCTGAGGGGATATAGAGATGTTAAAGGGTTGATGGGTGGAGGGAAGTTAGCAGAAGGCTTCCTGAGGAAGAACTGGAGAAGATTTTTTAAGGCAGCAGTAGAAAAGAACTTCTAGCTTCTACGGAGAAATCTGGCCTTGCAGAAAGGACTCTGCAATTTTACTTTTATTTGTGGCTTTTGTTGAACTGCATCCAGAAACTTTCAGAAGGTTTGACTAGAATGAGGTAGCTAAGATTACAAAGGGGAAGATTAAAAGGGAGAAAAAAGTGGAAGGCTATAGGAGAAGAGGTTGCTTTTCAGATGAGTCTGGGAAATACTGTTGGATGGGAGGTAGGAGGAGCAGGAAGGGACTCTGCAGTTACAGCAAGAATGTTCTGAAAACCAGACAGTGCTAGACAGGGCTTTTGGTGTGTAATAGGAAAAGGTCATTTGGGGCTGTTGCTTTGGAATTGTACATCTGTTGGGTTGCCATAAAAAGCATTGAACATAAGGAGTTTTCTACTAAGGCTTCAGAAGAGCTCTGTTGTGCTTCTGATCACAGTAGGGACTATGGGTTTTTTGCCATTCTGAGGAAGATTTCAATGAATGTGATATGATCATGTTGCTTTGCGAGTGACTAGCCAAGGAGAGGTAAGAGCCTGTAAATAAAAGCCAGCTAATGAGCTTGTGCAATGTTAAATCCATTTTATACTGAGGATCTGGGGGAATATTGCCCTTCTCCCATCACCTAACAGTCCTGAATTTTGTGGACTTCTTGGCCAGATAAACTCTGTAACGCACTGTCAAAGTGACTACCAAAAGAGTAATGTCCCTTGTGCCTAGTCACCCGCAGCATACATGTGCTGTGTTGTAGATTGACTGTTTCAGCTCATATTTCACATGAAATTGTCTGACCTCTTAAGCAGGGAACACCTGACTCCTAAAATAGTGTGCAGTTTGGTTATGTAGGCTCCCCGCAATGTAAACTCCTCTGACAGGCTCCTGCCCATGTTTTATGGCCTCTCATGCCTTCACACTAACACTTAACATCTGCACCACAAAACTTGTAACATCAGTTTGTTCAAATAAAGAATCCACCAAGTATTTAATCCTTGTTTTAATGGCTGATGTTTATTTTAGTTTGGAGTTTCATGTACTCATGGAGGGATTCTCTGCCCGTAGTCCATAAATCACACGGGGCCGGAGTGAGACTTGTCTGTGCTGGCTTGTTTCTGAAGTGAGACTCTAGAGATGGGGGTCGTTTTGATACCTCCATAAAGTTGACTCACCTCAGGTATGAGTTGCAGATGTGTTTAATGAGGATTTGTACTGTTGGTTTTGGATCTTTTTCTCTTTTTCATCAAATGTCTATGATATGGGATGTGTGGATTTCTTCTGTTTGTGATGGTTCATCCACGCAAATGAGTAGTTGTGTATTTTCATGTGCTTGATTATGCTGGAAAATTGTTTGCATGTGTGGTAGGCAGGAAGATGCAAGTAGAGACCACTCTAAAATTAGTCCCCTGCAAGGACAAAATGAATAAAGAAAAGTTACCCTACAGAGGAGCTACAGACTCAAAAAGAGAAATAAAAAAAGGGGAGGGAGGAATGACACATGACACACAACACTTCTGTTCAGGTACTTTGTGTTGCATTGCCTTACCTCTTCAGTAGCGCATCATCGGTGACCACCTGAGCTCTTTGTAGGCTCCCTTGGGCCCATTACACGTGGCCTGTTTTAAGTGCTCAGTAAGCTTACACTTGGAGAATGTGAGGGAGAGGATGAGAGTAGGAGCCCAGATTCTCTAAGTTAGGTCACTTTGGCTGCGTTTCTAGGCAAGCCTGCGGGGTGGTAGTTTTCCACACACAACCTCTAATCCCTACCACCCAGTGGAAGGCAGCCAATCCACAACGTCAAGGCGAACTCGTGGAGGAATGGGGGCCAGAGGCGTTGTGTGAACCAAGACTACCCAGCAATTTACCAGGAGTCCCTTTACGCTGCTGCTCTCCAGAAATCACACCTTGCAGAGTGTACAGCTGCCTTCTGCAAAGAGGTGCTGAGTGGAATCGGGAAAGTCTTGCCAATTCCTTCATCTGCCTTTGGAGAAGGGACCATGCCAGGCAATCCCATGGCAAATGACCATGTCATGACCTCTTCTCCCCAGAGTGCAAGCTGCAGTCTAGGATAGTGGGTTCCTCTTCTCACACAAGTGGCTTCTTTTCTACCAAAAAGGAGATTTTTTTTTTTTTCTTTTTTAATGAAAACCCAAAGTCCTCTGAATTTATTTTCTTCCACTTAAGCTTTTTTACACAGTTCATTCAATGCCAGGCCCAGACTTATTTGAGTTTAGGCCTAGCCCCCCATAAAAGCAACTTCTCTATAGGGAGGAGATTTATACCGGCTGAAAACTTTTAATTTATTAGAGAATTACCAAAATAAGAATTTGATGGGGAAGTGCTGTTACTTCTAGGAAGGTTCTGATTACCAGCAGTCAGATCCAAAAGGTCAATGTTCTTAATGGAATAATTTGCCTTCTCTTCTTTTTTCTCTGATTTCTCCCCTGGTATTTTTAAACGACAACCTTGAAATTACCAAAGCTAAAGATGCGCGGCTATGCGGAGAATGGGACGGGTTGATGAATGGAATGAAAGGAGTAAACAAATAAACATGGGAGCTTTTTCACGGAAGTTTAGTGAAGCCATTTCCATTTCATAGTTGGCAAATCGAAGGTGCATTCACCTTTCCTTCTTTCTGATATAGTCACTCCATTTTATTTTATTGCCTTTCTACAGCACTTAAAAACATACAGATCCCCTGCTCTGTGGCAGCTTTGTCATGATTGCGCAGTTTTCTGTCGCTGTCCTGCAGTCTGTGAAGACAAGCCTTGAAACTTGGTTATTTTCATCTCTGCTGCTGGCATACAGCTTCCGTTATTTATGAGCACCCCAAGTTTTCATTTTTTGCTTGTCCATGGACCCCTGTCTGTCTTTTTAGAGCCAGAGGGATATTTCCAAAATCTTTTTTAAAAGATTCAAATCAAATTTCATGGTTGTTTTCTCAGTTTAAAATACATACCCAGTGTTGACAGTCCATGCCTTAGGCAGAAAAGCATGTGCAGAGCTATAGTGGATGACTGCTAGACAACTCAAAATAGGGATATGGGATGGACGTGTGCAAACGTGCGTATTGACAGGATAGAAAATGTATGAATGAGCAGAACTCAGGGAGTCTTTTTTCAGTTGGGCTTTGAGGGGCTTACAGTTGATGGAGTTTGTAACCCTGAATACAAGAGGGTCAGTCAGGGAAAACTGATGATCTCGATGCGAGTGCATTTACCAGACTGGGAAAGAAGGGAAATTCAAACTGAATTCTGTAAGGGAGCTGGTAAAAAGGCTGTGGAAAAACAGGATCAATGAATGCTAACTCAGACCTGCCTGCTGCAGAATGGTGCTTTGCTAAAAGACGGTCTCAAATTCAATCTACAGAAAATTAAAAAGGGATTCTCTGCTCTGGGAAGCGAGCAGCATGTGTACTGTGAGGTGAGGTATCTATCTGATCATCTGTTACGGTCTATCCCGTGTTACTTTCGCACTGAATGCTGTGTTTGTGCTGTTTCAAGACCTGTTGTATGTTCTGCTCCCTTCATTGGAAGAAATCAGCATTAATACCAGTACCGATATCTTATCCATAGTATATTGCAGGCTGAACAGTAAGCAGAGGTAATGTCAGTGAATCTTGGCAGTTTGTTTCTTATTGCAAAATAAATTAATTTTAATGACTTCATTTGCTTTACTATCATTTTACAATTGAAAACATGAATACTTTTTTTTGTGACTGCAATGAAGTGAGTAGATTCAATTTCAGATCTGAACTTAATTTCTCCTTTGTTCACGCCTCAGCTGTTTTGCACATCTGCCTTTGAGCTGTGAAACACATTTCACCTTTCAGTTTAGACGAGGACAAATTACTAATACATTACTCCTTCAGTTTGAAGGAGGGGAGGTTCAACTTCTGTGTTTTACTTTATATGTTAATGGTAGCTGACCATTTCTTCACTTTATAGTCCTTAGAACGGGTCCTTTTCACAGGTTTGTGTGACTTAAGTTCATTAAGGATCAGCTGGTCTAGGGGATCCCCTGCTTTTAGTACACATACATGTGAGCTCTGCACGTAGGTGGCCAGTGACTGCAGCTGCTGGTGCTCATGCCAACAGCAATAAATGAGCAAAGAAAGCTTGAGAAGGTCTTATCTAGCCTGACCTTCTGCACTTCTGGGTTTCATCCAGAGACTCTTGCAGTTGGCCAATAATGCATGTTCCAAAACAGTCTGACTTGATTTAAAATTTTTGAGACTCTATCTTGTGTTCTGTTACATTGCTCTAGTAATGTTGGTAGCAAGTAAAAAAAGCAACTGATGGAAATATTGACTCCAGGAATATCTTACAACTTCCCTGGCGAAGGAGAACCTGCAGAGTCTAGAGTACACGTTGCATCCCAAAGCATGGTCTCCTATCTTACAGTTTTCTGCAGCAGATTTTTCCTTAATTAGCACTTGTTCCATTATAGTGGAATGTTACGCTTTTCACAAGCAGGATTTTAAATTTCTGAAATTTTTGCAAGAGCATGACTTCTTCTTGGTTTGACTTACAGCTAGTTTTTTACTGTTGTGGTCATTTTCTGTTTTCCCATCCTCTTTCCAATTTGCATGAAATCTGATGGTCTTGTATAAATCTGCACACAGAGGTACAGGTGGACTTGCAATGGAACCTCTTGGTTGCTTCTTTTAATCAGCAAAGGACACTTTAATTAAAGGTCATTGCAATCTGAATGCGCACAAGAATGTTTGCTGAAAAGAGTATAAACGTTTTATTATGATCTGCCAGCCTTAATAAGTATTTTGACTTTTAGAAAAGAAGAGACAAAAGAAAATGAAATCAACCAGTGACTGGAGAGAGAGGAGAAACGCCATTCGACTTACCAACGAGTACACCGTAGAAACTCTGGTGGTGGCTGATGCTGATATGGTCCAATACCATGGTGCAGAGGCTGCCCAAAGATTCATCCTCACAGTTATGAATATGGTAAGTAGGCACTTTACTCTCAAAAGAAGGAGCCAGGAGTAAACAGATCATATCCAGGATAGGTTAAAGCTGACGGCTGAACTGGTAACTGTTTTGACCCTGAGGTATGAAGAAAGGTTTTAGTTTTCTTCTCCCCCATCTGTGTGATTCCCTGTATTTGTCTAAGGACATCACAATCAAAACCTTTTTTTGAAACTGAAATTGCGAGTTTTCAGTTAGGAAATATTCCGTAATTGTTCAGGAGTGGTGTTTTCTACCATATGTTTTGTACTGCTATGGCTTACCTTAGAAGAGAGTATCCCAGAGTGGATAGATGGTCTTGTCTGACATGATGTTTCTTGTTTCCTAAAGATTTGCATGGCACACCTGTTTCTTAAGAGATATTTCTCTGTAGGTCATTGTCATAGCAGGCAGTCATATTGATTTTCAGGAGAAAACCTGCCTTTAATCAGCTAGAAACACTTTCTATCTCTGATTTTTACATAATGAAAATTACTGCCTCCCATGCTGTAGAAAACATTGCAAACTTATCACCAAACTGCCAGCTGATCCCATTCTTTTTACCCCAGGACCTCTTGTGCTACATGAAGTGGCGTTGATCATACCTCTGAATAGTTGGTGGAGTTGGGCTTTAGAAGCATTCTAGAAATTCTGCAGAGAATCAGGCAGAAGTGAGGAGAGCCCTTTGAAACTGCAAGCTCATATGAAGTGTGGGTGTTAATTTGTTAGCTGTCCTAGTAGTTAAGCCTTCTGTCTCAGTTGATAAGATAACAGAAAGCCTCTCGCTCAGTCACTGGTTGGCAGTGCCAATGAAGAGATAATGGCTAAATTGGATGTGGACACCGAAAAGTGTTCAGAGACAGGCAGGGGTCCTTCCGGAGGCATTTGCAGAAGGAAATCTTGGAGGAAGCTTGTATTCCTCTGCCCATGCTATTTTAACAGGAACAGTTCATTCTTCCAACTACTGCTCTGTTGTTGTTCATGAGCAGCAAATTGGCTTGCAAAAAAATAACAGTTCTTAACAGTAATTGACTGGTCACGCTTCCCAGTGAAGAGCTGAGTGATGGATGGTCAGTGCATAATTCCGCAATGGGACAACAGCTTTTTAAGAGGTCTCGTGTTCCCTTATCAAGCACTGGTGTGAGGGACCCCTCCTGTAGTGAAATGCTTTGCTGATTAAGCAGGGAGTTTGTTTAATTAGTCTCTTCTGTTAACAAGCTGCTTTTCTGTGTCCCTTCCTCTACCTTTTATTTTGCTTCCTAGCATGCTGTGACAATAGTCACTCAATAGGGCTTCGTTGTGTCTCTACATTTATTTGGATTGATTCACAGGAAAAGTCTTCTTGCAACACATCCATTCATGC
This sequence comes from Tetrax tetrax, assembly GCA_009806455.1. Taxonomy (NCBI): domain Eukaryota; kingdom Metazoa; phylum Chordata; class Aves; order Otidiformes; family Otididae; genus Tetrax; species Tetrax tetrax. The sequence continues at coordinate 484,744 of WHYT01016627.1, read as the reverse complement.
CACCGTCATTTCAGAGTCTACTTACTGGCTTTCTTGGATTTATGGATGTGTTTGCTGGGGGCACAAGAGTCTTGTTCTTCTCAAAGCCATGGACCTCCACCTTTAAATTCACATACTAGCTTTGCAGTGAGCAGGCAGAACGTAAGTCTCATTCAGCTCTGAACAAATCTGCTTCCCAAGTCACTTTTTGAACTAATAAATCCATATTCAGATGGAATGTATGTGTCAGGGCTGAGTTTCTTCCTTACACTTGGGACCTCAAGAGGAGTGATGAAGGCTTTTTGTTTGCAGTGGCAGCCCAGGGGTCCTCCTGAAATCTCTTCTGAGATTCATCAGTGAGATAATAAAAATCTGGCATTGTGCCCCACAGTTCTGCTGGGGCTGGGACATGGCATTATGGCTGAAAGATTTTTAAAACATGTGTCTAATCATCTGTCTTGATGATCCTCATGCCAAAAGGACAAGTACTTCAGTGTAGCCAGTAGTGCATCTCTGTGTTGTGTAGCTTTATCAGCCTGTGAAGATTGTTAGGGTTGAATACACTGACAGACCAAATCCTAAACAAAAAGTGGCCATGAATACTGTTGTCTGTCCATGCTGAGGAGTACTGCAGAACCTCTCAGCAACATCAACTTGCCAGGTGTCAATATGTAAGTGTGGAGAGGTGCTGATAGATGGGTTGGGTTCTCTAAACACATTTACTAAACAAATATTGAAGCTTAGTTTCCAATGGATTTGGCTGATGGACTTTTAAGCTAGGTTCTGATGCTGTAGTGTGAGCTCACCCATTTATTAGACACTAGAGAGTGCACATGGAAGAGGACTCTTGGCTCAGGAACACATTTATCTGACATCTCCTAAGGTGCAAAGTCCAGCTGAAATGCTTTCCACTGTTAAGTCATTGCTCCTAGGGGTTCATCCGTGTGTTTTTTTCTGATGTCTGATAGGATTTGCATTTGTTTCAGCTTTTCAGCCTTCAGAGGTGCACTGACAGAGTCTCTCTCCTTTGTCTGGCCACCTACATTCCCACACTTGTAGGAACATAAGACCTTTCAGACCTCTGCCTCCCTGAGGAAATTGGTTGTGAGTGGCTGGCAAGATCAGAAGATACTGAGGAATAATAATAGGGAAACGCATCGTTGCATGACAATGACCTTTATTCTGAGGCTATAAAACAAGGTGAAATTCAAGGAAATCAAAGGGGATTTCAACATTCCATTTGCCATAGTGCACGCTGATCTTCATCCCAGCAAAAGAGGCTGAAGAATAAGTCAGAAAATATATTTCAGGAAGAGAGAGAGCATAGTCACGTGGTTTAGGTAGGCCTTAGCTGAACTCTGCACTGAGCTGCACTCTTTGGGTAGTGCCTGCACCAGCAACAGCGAAGGTTTGTGTGGTAGCTTCCCATCTGTAAAACTGTGGTGTAAGGAATAGCACAGCCCTGACTTCACACGGCAATGTCTGTTACATCCTCTGGTGCAGGATCAGTGGTGCTCTAGGTAACCACACAAATGAAGACCTCCTGGCTGCTTGGGATCTTTCTTTCCTGCTTACCTCAATACAACTTCTGTCAGCCTTCTGTGGCTGTTAGTTGGGGCACAGGATTTGCCCCATGATATTAGGCAGTGCTTATTCAGCTACACTGCAGGATGGCGGGCTGCCTCTAAAAGAAACCAGAATGTTAATTTTGGCTTGGATGCTTGCATGTAAGCATATAGAACATTACTGGTCAGGGGTATATTAACTTAACTCCTCTCTGTAAGCCATTACGTTTACTGTCAAACCACAAAACAAGCATTAAGAGGTCTTATTAATGCATTTTATATTTATAGACATTTTAAATAAAGTGATCTGCCTTAAAGTATTTAATATCTATTTATGTTACAAGAATTTCTGAAGGGAAAAAAGTCAGCATTACAAAATACTGTTTCATTACTCACTTGGTAAATGAGAATCTTATGGAAAAAAAACCCACCACCCTCCTCTAGAATAACAGCTAAGAAACACGGTGAATCCCTTTTGCAACCCAGAAATAACAGGTAGTACTCCACATAGCAAATCCTTGTTTTTTATGATATTCTGTAGTTCTGACCACCCCCTGAACAGACAATAGATTTACATTGAGATTACTTGGGTTTTTTTGAAAGTCATTGTAGAGGTGCAAGCTCTTTCATTTACTAAACTAATATTTGAAGTTGCAAGGTTCCAAGATCATGGAAGAATTTCCCTCTAAGGTACTTTGTAACATATGAGTAGGAACAAGCATGGCTCCAGGGCTTTGAGTTGACTTTTGTAAGTCACCAACTCTAAAATTAAATATTTTCTTGTTTTCTGGCAAGGTATTCGATTCAGCATGATTTTCCTAACAAAAGACTCCTCATGGCTTTCTGATAATGTAAAAAAATAAGCCGATTAAGTCGTTGACAAATGCCACCATGTACATCTGCAGCCTTAGCAAGGCAGTGAGTTTATGGGCATGCTGGATGTAAGGACATGGAGAGGTATCAGCAGAATTATAGAAATGCAAAACCAGCTACTTAAATATGTATGTGCTGATTTATTTTTCTAAGTTAAACTCTGTTGGTATTCAGCTTTTGCACAGTGTTGCAATGTTTGCATTTCAGTTCTCGTCTCCCCTTTGCATCCTTTGGCTTGAGTGCATCTCCCGTTTCCTGCCTTCGTTCATGCTCTTCTTCAGTAGCTGCCAGTGTTTAGAACTTCCTCTAAATTCTGAAACAAAGTGCCTTTGTGGTAAAACATGCTTATTTTGCTCACCCATTCTGTCAGTCTGCATCTGGCAACTATAATTTCTCATTGCATTTCATCCACGTGGAGGTTCTTTGGATGGATATTGTTTCCCATAAAGTCCTGTGTTGCTCTTGCGACGCTCCATGCTTCATCTCAACTGAACTTCAGGTTTCTCAGCCAGCAACTAGAAGACCAGTGCATTGGCTTTCTCTTTTCCTCTCCCCTCCGCTCCTGTGTATCTGCTCACGAGAGCTGCCATTTTGGGCTTGGTTCATGAGCACTTTCCGAAGCACGAGACATGCACTGCTTTCTTGCAAAAGGCTTGTGCTTTTGTTTCCTCTTGTGTTTTCTTTTCATCTGAGAGACATGGCCAGTAGGAAAAAAAGATTCTCTGTCCTCACAGACAGGCAAACTGCATTGGTCCCTACTGTGTCTGGTCTTCATGACTTATGCCTTCAGCTTCCTGGAGAAAACTCGGATTCAAATTATTCTGAATCATATGATAAATGAGGTATGAGACCCTTTGGAAAGTTCTGTCCATGGCCAGTGTTTTTAACAACGAGGAGTGACTGGTTTCAGCTAGTAGCTGAACAGCAAGTTGTGAACGTTGGCTCCTTGCAGTTGTGCAGAGCTTACTTTGCAAACCCAGTCCCACTCAGACTGACCCTCTGAGCATTTAGAGGCAGAGATGTCTGAATTTCCAAGACCACAACATAGTAATTTAAAAGCTTCTTTCTGTGTGTTTGAAAACCTAAAAAAAAAAAAAAAGAGGGTGGTGGGTTTTTTTCTCTCTTAAGTGCATTTTTTAGGGCTTTGGAAGAAATTACAACTGTGGCTTGGTTTTGAGCTTGCCTTTTTCTGAGAGAATACAGCCTGGGTAAGTTTCTGTAGTATGTGTTAGTTCTCCTGCAGCTGTTGCTAAGCCATGCGATTAGTGTGGAAGCTCTTTGCAGCAGCAAGCAGTAACTTGAAGTTAGTGATCTTTTGGATGTCATTAAGAGGGAAAAATTTTATGTTGTTCTTTAGGAATAAAACTAGTTTACTCTCTGAAGCCTTATTTTGCACTCTGCAGATCGTTTTTCATTTTGGATTTTCCCTGTGAGAGATTTTTCTATGTTAAAGAAGGAGATAAAATCATTTTTATCATGCATGCATTGATGGATTTATATCTCTGTGCTTTTGGGACTGGCACATAAAGGCTCCAGAACTGCCAGTGATAATCAGCTCCCTCACCCTGATCTGGAATTTTCATGATGGGAACAGGGATGTTAGGGAAAAGGATATAAATATTTGATCACTGTCACTTCTACAGATTTCTTTTTTTTTTTTTTTTTTTTTTTTTGCTCCAGCAGCCCCCGGAGAAAGAGTTATGTCAACTGTATCTTATAAAGAGCCACGAATATGTTTTTTTTCATAATGTTTAATGGGGTAATTTGAAAGCTTGGCTTTAGACGAGTGTTAGAAATCCTATAGCACTTTTCAAAACAAGTGAAAGACAACCTCAGTAACCTGACTAATGCTTCTGCTGTCCAAACGTCGTCCAGCAGCCAAGGCAATGGGGAGGCTCTTGCTTGAGTGCAATGCCTAGGGAAGAAAAAAGTCAATTTGCCCTCAGGGTTGCTGTTCTGAACTCCAAAACATCTGAAACACACACGTCTCCCTCCCACCATCCACCTGCGGAGGAAGCTCTTGAGAATTAAGAAAAAATTAAACTGATGAAGATTAGTTCCTCTCATAGTCCAATTCCTCATGTCTAGGTTGTGCTTTATGCGTGCTGGGGCAGGCCTGGACAGCTCATGCTAAAGCTGCACTTACTCTGTCCCTTTCCTGTCAAAGCTGTAAGGAGAAAGAAAGGAAGGAGGAATGCAAACAGAGGAGGAGAAGGATGGTCCAGGCTTCGAGCTTTTGTGCTTTTTTTCTAGGGCATTCTGTACCATTTCTAGGGCCTTTCTGTCGGGGAAATGCAGATGAAGGAGGGAGATGTTGGAGACGGGCTTTATTCTTTTTCTTATTCTTCTGCACTTCCCCTTCCATTTTATTATCTGTTTTGTATGACTTTTTACCAAAGCACACTCTCTCTATTTCCAATGAGTCCTCATAGAATAGAAGTTAATATAGTGTTGTTCACCTGTAACAGGGCAACCAGTGCTCATGACCACACTTCAGCCACACTGGCAACTTTTCACATCCCGTCCCTTCAGCCTCGTGACCAAGAAACCTCTACTGCTCTTCCAGCCAAGCTGCTTTCTGGCACTGTGATGTCCTAAACCAGCAACCTTTGCATTTTGTTCCGTGGCAATGTGTTAGTGGGTCTCATGCAGCTGACGTTTGTGTTCCCAGCTGCCTTATTTTATTAAAAAGTTCTAAAATAGCCTAAATATTTTTACTTTTCTCCTGGAAGTGGTCACAGGAGCCTGTGTGATGCAATTGCAGGCTTGAGGGAGGGTAGCCCACAGCGTTGCGAGTGGGAAGGGAGGTTTCTGTGAGTTAATGCATGCTGTCTGTGCAGCAGGAAATCTTGAGAACATCTGCACTAGGAAATCCCGTTCCTGCACCTCTGGTACCAGTTATCCCAGCGGCCTCACTTGGCACTGTTGGCTCGTGTGCTGATGACAGCCAGTTGTCTGAACAGCTTTGACAGGCCAAGTCTGTGGGCGATGGTTTCCTTATAGGCTGGGTGAGAAGGGCAGAAGGTGGTTGCTGCCACGATGGGATCTAATTTCTAGCTGGAAAGATCTATGGATTTAAATTATTTTATTTTAAAGACACTTGGATTATGTGATAACACTTCCTTTGGGCACAACCTTCCTTGCACAGTCTGGCTGTGTGTGCTGCCAAAATGGCTGTGAATAACCTGTGCTGAACTCAGTCTCTTCTTTTTTTTTTTTTTTTTTTTTTTTTTTTTTTTTAATAGTCACTTATTCTCTGGTTGTCTTCTCAGTGGGGTTCCTTTTAGCCTTAAAGACCATAATTTGAGCCGGTTTGGGTTTTCATTTACAAGGATTGTGTACTGGGAGGCTGCACGGGCCTCTCTGAGGAGAGACCCCGAGCTGCCCTGTGCCGGACGCAGCCGGTTCCAGCCGGTTCTGCAACAGCCCCTCCGCAGGGCTCCACAGGGCACAGTGAAGCTGTCGGCGCCTCTGTGAAAACAGATTGAAGAAAGGGCAAAAGGCTGCATAGGCAGTGAGGAAAAATCCATGTGAGCGCCCAGGACAGAGCAGGTGGAAGGGCAAGAGGTGCTCCAGGTGCCGGAGCAGCGATCGCCCTGCAGCCTGTGGAGAAAGCATGGTGGAACAAGTGGGTATTCCCTAAGGAATGCTGTGGCCTGTGGAGAGGGGCCTGCACTGAAGCAGATTCTCCTGATCCGAACTGGGGCCCATGGAGAGGACTCATGCTGCAGCAGGGGAAAAGCGCGAGGAGGAAAGAGCAGCAGAGAGGAGCCCTTACGGAATGGCCACAACGCCCATTCCCCATCCCCCTGGGAGGCCCTGGGTAAGGGGGAAGGAGGTGGAGGAGTCGGGAATGGAGGAGGCCTATGATGGTGATTGATAAGTGATCTCCCTCTCCTTATCTCAACCCATATACTTTTTCCTCTTACTTTGTCCTCCTGCCCTGTTGAGGAGGGGCTGTGAGAGGGCGGGAGGGTGGTGTCTGGCAGGCATTTAGTCAGAGAAGCTCAAGTGCCATGTGGCTGGTTGCCTCTCATTACCAAAATCCGTGTCTCCATTTCACAGTCTTATGTCTGGGCTAAATGCAAGGGCAAATCACATGTGCAGAATTGTTTTAATAGAGAAGTCCTCTCGGTATAGCGATGGAGAGTATATGTCCTCACTCAGTTAAAGAGTAAGATGTGGTGATGTTTGCTTGTGCAGACCAATTTGCAGGCATGCTTTTAGGTCTGCTGATTTGCTTGCAGATCTTAACTCATTTTGAAAACCAAGTTTATTTGTGGGTGGAGTGTGAACAGTTCCCAGCTAAATCTGTGTAGACCTTTCTGTATAAAACTTTACAGGGTTTTTTTTTTTGCTAACTTAAAAGAAATAGAAGAATCAGCAAAGGCAAATGAAGCTGGATATGTCTCCCCACTCTTCAATTTGGTTCATGAAAGAAGATTTGAAATTGTAAATGTGTTATTTTGACAGTGTCCTGCAGCTCTGGAACTGGACCATCTTAAGTGACAGTGCTAATGTCTTCCTCAGTTGAGCTTATTATGATCATACTTTAAATTCTGAGAAACAGTGCAGAGTTGCAGGAAACAAACAAACAAACAAAAAGAATTAGTCTTCCTCTGGCAACTGTCTATCTACCTCTGAGAAAAATTCTTAACATTTCATTAAGAAATTGTTTACCCCAATATGTGGGTATTGTTAGCCATTGTACTTTCTTGCCCTTTGCCAGTAATAAATTATCTACTTAAAGATTTGTCCTTGTAGTTAAACAACTCCACTTTTGTTTGCAAACTCTGCACACTGTCTATCCTAAAACATCAGGAGAAACACTTCTTCTAATACACCTGGATTTGTGCCGCAGTGGTAATCACCATCCTGTCGTTATCGGAGTCTGGCAGGCCAGCAGTGTGGTGTCAGGCAAGTTCCAGTATGCTTACCTGTACGCGCATTAAAGCACTGATTGCAGTGCAAAGGAACCAGTCTGGCTGCATTGAAGCAAGGGTCTCCCTTTTAATCCAGTCAGGGCTCAGGGACAGTCTGGTTCAGCCTCTGAGGCATTCAGAGTGGGGGATGGAAACAGAGTGAGCTGGAGCAGATCTCTGAAGAGAAAGGGTCTGTCTCTTCTCTAGGTGGATGTGTTCAAATGCTTCAGTTGTGTTGAGGCAGAACAGCCACTCCTACCACTCAGGCTTATTTAGCAGAGGGAAAGGTTATTGTTCCTACCGGGCAACACAAACTACCATCAATCTAGGGCTGCTTTGGGCTCCATTTTAGAGAATAAGCAAACAAAGCTTGAATAAACAAGCAAAGTAAAGCCTCTTTTGCATGCCTAGTGTCTTTTTGGTTTAGTATCCAATTGTTGCTGCTGCTAGCTAGGTTGAGCTCTTCTGAGATCACTAATGGAAATACAAATGCAATCAAAGTATCCTTAGGATGGAGAGCACAAGAGAAGAGGAAGAGGGGCTGACAGCCATCAAAATGACATGCTGAACTCTCCAGCAGCTGGTTCTTGCTGTGCAAGTTTTGCCAATGAAAACTGCCTTTTGAAATCTGGTGTCTGGATCTCCTTGTGCTGGGTCTGGAGACCGGCAGCTTGTCTGCTGTGATGGAAGGCAAGCACCATCAGCCATTATCTTAAGGATAAGAACCTGTTTGCTGTACTCTCATTTTACAAGTAGAAACTTTATGGGATGGTCAGAGCTAGCAGTGAGCTGGGCACATCAAAGGCATCCATCACAGGCAAATGTTTGTCAGCCTCTGGAGTGGTACAGGAGAGATTTGACTTGATCAGCATGATGCCCCGTTGACCCTCTCAGCTGAATGTCCAGGTCTCCATTTACACACAGGTCAACACTCAGAGCCCTTCCCTGCAAGGGTCAAGTTTATCCCCCGAGGTCTGTAGCGAGAGGCCTTAGCTGCTCTACCAACACACCCTCGAGCTAAGAAAATAGTGCCAGCACTTGTATGCGTTTGTGTACCGGCTGCAGGGAAGATAAATGGTTTATTGTGCTCATACTGAGGGTCAGTGGGTCAACTACTGAGTAGCGTCTATCTTGCAATCTGTGCCTAAATTATAGGAAACGTTTACGTGTGTGCTTAAATCCAACGCCAAACACTAAAGAGCTTAAGAACGCTCTTATTCTGAGCACATTCCTGAGTATTTGCACAAATAGGAAAAATACCAAGCGTTAAAAAAATAATATCCGAAATGTGTTCATGTCTTGGGTTTGTTGTAGGAAGTTAGCTGAGCCTGTGTGATATTTCTAGCCAAACGAGATGTAAGTAAGGAATATAGCTTACCTGGGGCCAAATCCTGCTTCCCATTAGTCAAGAATTTCTCTTCAGTGGTCTTGGTTTTATTTTTTTGACTGAGTAGGGAAATACAATATTCATCCAAAGGTTATTATGCGATATTTTGCACCTTTTTAAAGTAAACCCCTCCCTCACCTTTTTTTGATGCAGTCTAGTTAAAGCATCTGTACATGGAGAAATGGGTGGAGTAAAATTCTGGCATCAATTAACATCTTATGTTCTAACCTATAAAAACGAGGTGAAGTATCTGAGCTGGAATGCAAAATCTGGAGAAAGTAGTAAGGTAGTTTCCGGTGCTATTTTTGTATTTCCTGAGGCTTGTGTCATTATGTGCTGCCTTATTACTATTCTCTTATATAAGATATGAAAATAACAGAGGGAAATTGCTTTTCCATTCTATTTCCTGAAGTATAAAACACACCATTATTTCATCTTGCATTCAGATATCTCTGATATTTAAATGCTGAAGATCCATATTAGTTGGATGCTTCATAACGTATGTCCATGTTCCTGAGACTTTGGTTTCTGTTTAGAGTTCTTTTGGAATATTCCTCTCCTCTGTTGCTTCTTTGTTGTTTCTCTTGCTTACTCCAGTTAGAAGTATTTTTCTTTTTGCAAGTAGCTTGTGTATTTTTTGGTTTGGTTTCGTTTTTAATGGTTTTTGTCCCTGAATGCTGGATCTTGCTCAGATTAGCCTGTGACAGATTGGTCAGGTGCTGTATGGTATGAGCAAACCTACTCTGGTTTTCTGGTTTTGCCAGAGTAGTTTCGTGTTTTAGCCACGCTCTATTATGTGGAACTGTTTGAAGAGTTACTGTGTTGGAACTCTAAGATTTTTTTTTTATTTTTTTATTTTTTTTGTATGTGGTAGCACAACCCATTTGAGTTTGTTTTGGGTCAGTTTTTTGGAAGGACAGGTGTCTAACTTTAGTCACAATTAGTTCCTTCAACTATAGCTACATCTTGGTATTGTCACTGATATACTTTGGATGTTTTATTTGTTTTATTTGCATTTTGACAGGTATACAACATGTTTCAGCATCAAAGCCTTGGAATTAAAGTCAGCATTCGAGTGACCAAACTAGTCCTGCTTCGCAACCGTCCTGTGAGTCCTAACTCAATTTCACCCTGCTGCTATAATCGTACTGTGGTAGTGTCACAGGCAGAGCGGGATCCCTGTGCTGGGGCTGGAGGGGATGGCGGGCCATGTCTGGCCACGTGGTCACAAATTGTGAGTAATGCCTGCCACACTTCACCAGGCAGCCTTCAAGGTGGGAAGTACAGGTGGGAGTGGGAGTGAAAGGAGCTACAGTCCTTTTATTTATCCTTCCTAGTAAATCTTTGTCTGCTTATAGTTGTGAGCAAGTCTCAGGAGTTAACTGTTACAGATATCAAACGTTTAACTTCGAGACTTATGAGGCTTTTGAATGTAGTGCTGTATTAGAAGCTTATGACTGCGGCCAGCTGATGGAGTTTGTGCTGTAGATCAAATGACAGAAGTCCATGTGGATTCCCAAGTGCCTAGTTCACCAGATGAAGCTAGTTTCACACTTTTTGTTCTATCACATCGACATCTTTGAGCCTCTGATTTTTTCATCAGAGGTTTAATGCTTTCGTAAAGACTGTGACTGATATTTCTTCTTGTGTATCTCCTGTTTTTTCCAAAAGGCAAAGCTGTCTATCGGACATCATGGGGAGAGGTCTCTGGAGAGCTTTTGTCAATGGCAAAATGAAGAGTATGGTGGGGCAAAATACCTTGGTAACAACCAGGTTCCTGGCGCAAGGGATGACACCCCTCCTGTGGATGCTGCTGTTTTTGTAACCAGGTATAGTAAGGTCTGGTTTATCAGTTTACTTCAACCAATAATGGCCCATAGGCAATGATGGGGTTATCCGGTCTAGCAGTAATCTCAGAAAAAGATCTGTTGATGATGGTACATTTGCTACCTGATCAGATGATTCAGATGCCTCAAATAAAAGTGATTTGTTTTGTTTCAGTGTATGCTTAAAAAAGTCATGCGAAAGTATCTCTCCTCTTGAACCAGAGCATTGTCATCGTCATAGTCAGGATACAGGCAAGATATGGCTGTAGCACAGGTGATACTTTTTTCTCACACCAGCTGCTAGAAGTGGAAAAAATAGGTGAGGTTTTGTTTTTTCTCCTTCTTCCCAGGAGAAAGAAGCTGTGGAATTGCGAATGCAGCTGGACAACAAGTGCTCTGTGCACAATTAGATATGAATCAACTGAACAGTCTGAGAGGAGCAGACAGTGTGTCAGTAGTGGGAAGGTGGTGAGGGAGTTATCTCCTGCAGAAAGTGAGAGATGAATACCATAAACTAAATTAATTTTCTGACTTTGCCTTAGGAAACAACCACTTTAACATCCCTCTTCTATCACAACTGAGATAGAGGAGGAGTGTCATTCTTAATTTGTTGGTATGTTTGAAAACGGCTGCATTTATTTCAGACATGAAATAATCTGTATATGAATACTTGAGGAAAATTCCTTGCAGCCTGCAGCCCTGTACCTTCGCTACCGGAACTCAACCTCACAATACATTGCAAGTCCCATGTTCCTCACAGCTACTATACATTTTGAGTAGCAAATCCATGGTCTTTTAAGTTGATTGTACTGTTATAGAAATTCCTTCTAATAATTACAGAAAAATATAGTGTAAGATGGATGCTGCACGTGCTAGAAAAGCACTACTTCCTAGCCCCTTCTTCCCCAATTTGAGACAGGGAATGTCTGTACTGCAGTTCAGTATTACCCACCTCTTTCACTTTTTTTTTTTTCTCTGCCAACAATGTAAATACGTGGTTTTACATAAACTGTCACTCTGATTGTAATAATCTATTGTGTTAATACTCACACTGCAAACTATCCATGGGATTTTGGTGCGTGTTCAGTAAAAGGGCATGGGGCCAACAAAGTTCCTAAGAATGCACCTTCACAGACATGTGTGCAGTTCCCCCAAATCCTTCTCCCTCCTCTGTATTCAGTGTAGTCCAACCAAGCACTTAAGCAGATCCTTAACATTTTAGACAGGGTGAATAGTTCCTTTGAAGTCAATGGGCTGCACATCCTGGTTATAGTTAAGCATGTGCTTCATTGGATCAGGGCCTAAATAAATAACTAACATTTTTGTTAAACTCATCTGGGCATCCAGTTGTCCTGCATGACAAGTGAGGCATAGAGAATCTCTTCTGATGTGCTCTAAGCACAGGGTGGAGGGAACGAGCAGAGCATTTCATCTGTGCAGTCTCTCTGCAGCTTATGAAACTGAATGCATAATGTCAGGCTAAATGAGTTGGACTCAGGCATCTGTGGAAGAATTGTAGAAAGACTTTGTAGGAAGAATTGTTCAATAGATTTGTAGGGTTTTGCAGTCAGAATAGCTGGAGAAGTACTGGTTTGTTGGGTTAGAAACTGGATTCAGATTTTGTGAGAAAGTTCAGGCCAGGGAGCACACTGCTGTGCATTTTTCCTGTTTGATAGGCCAGCAGTGTGTACTTGTAGTCTTTTTCCTTCCTTCTTGCTGTGTCTTGTCATCCTTAACCCATCCTGCTTCTGCTGCATAGAGGATGCTGCATTGCTTGGAAGACTTCTGGCCCAGCAGCCTGATTTCTGCGTCAGGGAAATGCAGTTTTCTACTCCTGGCTTTGGAAGTGTGTGTGTGTGTGTCCCTGGACCCTCCCCAGACTGTACAGATGGACCAGTGGTAGAGGATACGGGAACAACAGCATGTCCAGCACAAGCAATTGCGCCAGAAAAAGCAGAAGCTGAATTTTCAGCAGCTGCAGCTGCTTTAGGACTACAAACAGATTCTTTGGGGTCAACCTCTGAAGAAATCCCTCTGGTTCCAATCTGGCTGTGTTCATTTGAAACACCAAGGCACACTTGCCTTTTGAAACTTCACCGCTAACTGATGTTCCACATATACTCATTTGTATGCAAAAGTAGATGACCCAGGTGGCAAATATCTCTCCTGTGGCATTTTAGTAGTATCCACCTGATTGAGTTCCAGTTAAGAGACTTACTGTGTCTGTGAAATAAGATATACCAGTTCAGTAAATAAATGAGACAGGGAAGAATCTATTATAGCTCTGAAGGTCCGAGTGCAGTGTTGTGGTGTCTATATCAGACTTTTCTTGCTCAAATTCTGGTTTTGAACTTGCAGAAATTCAGATCTCTGGCATCTATGGATAATGAACTTCATATTTTAATAGGCAGCTGACCAGAATAACTTCTGTCTGCAGAATCTGTATCTTAGTGAACTTGATCTTCTATCGTTTGCATTCCCTAGGAAATCTTCAGAATTTCTGATGTTCTCCCCACCTCCTGGCTGTCGGTGTTTGGGTCACTTATTAGACTATAGGTGATGTGATAGCAGAGTTTTTTGGCAGGTTTTTGACTGTACCAATTTCACCTGTCCTTTAGCTTTATGACCCTCCAGGGTTAAACTGGTCAAAATGTATCATTTGAAGAATGCTGGGAAGTAGGCACTAAACAGAATACTTCTTATTCATGTTGCACAGTTCAACTACTGTCCTTCGTTCTTACAGGAAGGACTTGAATTGCAGAATTTAGCTGAGCACAGTTAGGTATTTTTTTCCAGTTCATGTGAGCCAGATGGAAGGGTGACTGTAGGAGGAGTCCTGAGCTCTTCTTCTCTGGCTATTTTTATTGAACAAAACAACTGACTTGTCATTTTTTTATAAGAATTGTTTAAGTCTGCTAATGGAAACAGTCTGCACAGTACCACAAGTGATAATGACCGAGAATTTCACAGGTCCCCAGAAGATGAGAACACACATCCTGCTTGATTCAGTCAGTGGCTAGAAGTGAAGAGTAAAATGCTTCACAGCTACAGTGTGTGATTTCAATATAGTATCCAGGACTTAGCGTGATAAGGTCAGATCTTGGATTTGAACTGCAGCTCCTGGAGAAAGAGTTTTATTCCAACATAGCTCTATAAAAGATTCTGCTAACAAAATTATGTCTCTGTGATAAGAGACCTCTGCACATGCAATGAATATTAAGATAGTTTTTTTCTATCCATAGAGTATCATTATAGTATCATTCATGTCAAGCTCTTACTTCAAAAATATAGATGCAGTCAAGCTCAAAAATGTGCCAGAGAGACCTCTGATTGAAATCTTTTTAAAAGCAGATCAGTTTCAGTGCCATGATGGGGCCATCTTACCTCACTGGTGTGACTGATCCACAGGTGAGACAGATCTTTCTTAATGCCTCTTCACTCTTTGGCTCCCCCCTTATTGCCAGGAAAGGACTGTAAGAGTTGCAGCGTGTAGTTTTTGTGATGGGGTGGTTGCTTGCCTTTGGAAGAAGACTGAGACCACCAAGCTCATTTGTGAGTAAAGGTTTGGATGTGCTTTTCTGTTCCCCCCCAGAGTTGTGGGGTCAAATGTTTACAATAGGTCCAGATGACTTAAAGCCTAGCATGTTGGTACAAGATCTTTGAATAGAAGGGTGGCGTCTCTTGGATTTGCGTTTGTGACAGTTTAAAGGATGGGCTGAGAAGGTTTCATACGTGCAGTGAATTGGGCAGATATGTTCAGTTCTTGCTGACCTGTTTCAAGTCCTTCCCTGACCAGACAGCATCACAGCCCTCTCTTTATAGACAAGGATTGTTCTGCCTCTGTAGGAGAGTTGCAAGTTGTGCTGGCTCATTTACAAGACCCCTTATTTCATGGCATGATGGTAATTTCTCCAGGGAGCTGCCTGAAAGTGCCAGACACCTTTCAGTGTGGAACACAGAGTGGAAGGAGCAAAACTGCTGTGCTTTATTTGCAGAGCTTGCCAGCCCCTGAAGAGAGATGCTTTTCTAGCAGTGGCCTCCTGCCATCTACTAATAGTTCAGCTATCTGTTGTCACAAGAAAAGCATCTGTTTGATTTACCAGTTTATATAACATAATAAGTCCTTAAATAAACCTCCGTCAAGCTGGCTCTGGGAACTCAAGCAGGCGCGCTTGTGCCAGCTCCGTCAGGAGACTGTCATTAGTCTTCTTTGGAAAGGCTGGAATGCCAAGGTGTCGAGACACAGTAAGGCTGCGGTGAAAAATGAAAGCTGGGGCCGCTGTGTGGTCGTAGCTTCCGATTTTGTTTTGTCCCCGTCTGATTTTTAACACTGTGGTTGTTACGGCTTTTCTGCATTGGAGCACGGTTAGTTCTCAATGTCTGCTTAACAAGAGCTGGTAAGAGCTCTTGTTGTTTCTCTCCTTCCAAGCCCTTGACAGCTTGATTTGTGACTTTCAAAGGAGTTTGGTATGAAGGGTTTGGGTTCATCAGCCACAGTCCTGGGCCTTAAATTGCTTTTCCTATAAATGCTAATTTCATATTCTTCTTCAGGGAAAAAGTATTTTTAATGTTTCTCTAAGTATTTTTCTAAGCATTTATCTTTCTCTAAGTACTCTCTAAGAATTATCTTTCTCTAAGTATTTCTAATCTTCCCCCTGCCAAACTCTTAAACTCAAAATCCCACCAGGGATTCAGGCATTTCAGATGACACACTCCAAAAGTACTAAGCAGCCTCCCCACAGGGTGAGAAAAGCCATAATGACTGAGATTATGGTTCCCCAGCTTCCCTTGGGTTAAGGAGCTTCTGAAATGTCTTAGCACATCTCCAGCTCCTCTTCATCGCAGCTGGCACTGCAAAGCAGGTCTGGTGAAGATAGCTCTTAAAGTTTAGATCTAACTGCTTACTGAAATGTATTCAAACCATTAATTTACTTTTCCTGTCACACTTGTTTTTCTGTCATGAGGAATCTCATTTACAAAATCTTCTCACATGAAGTGTCATCACTCAGATGGTGGGCTTCAAGGCTTTTTAATCTGTTTTTGTTTACTACAGCTCTGTGGATCCCTGGTTGATTTGTGGGTGCCAGTGGCATATGTCATATCTCTTCCTGCCTTGATGAGATCTGGGGAGACTGGATGAGATGTGGGGGAGTAACACAGACCAAATGAAGTCTCTTGAACCTCTCTGTGTTGGATTCAAATAATAAAATAGTAAATCTGAAAGTAGTAAGTTTAGCTGAAGCCAATTCACCTTGCTGTTACCTGACAAATCCTGAAATTCTTTCTGCTTCCTTGTTAACATCTGTCTTTCCCTGTTGAGTCCTGCTTTCTTCCTGTGCTTTTCTGTTCCAGTGGAAGAAGAAGAATACTGAAGAACTGAGAGTTTCTGGGTATACATGATCAGTTCTGTGTCTCCAGGCAGTGTCCCCACATATCTCCTCCTCCCACTTTTGATGATGCTGTTGTGTCACAGGGTGGCTGCTCCTTTTTGTTGCAGTTCTCTTGTGGAAATAAGAGGTTCCATTTCAATCCAGTTGCTGAAGAAGTCTGACATCATAGAGTGAGGCAGTATTCTTCTACATGCTAAATCTTTAAGTATATTAAATTACACTGCAGTATATGGAGGTGATTCACATAATTGCTTGTAATCTTGCAGCAGCAATCAGTGTTGCTATCTATGTTGTCATCATGGAGACTGCACAGCAGTTAAAAAAAAAACCCCAAACCTCAACACCCATGATATGTGAGTCATGCATCACTGCTTTTTCCTAGCCTGAAGTCTGGAGGCACAGGATACATTTCACTTCTCTTCTGTTTTTCTTTCTAGGACAGATTTCTGCGTACACAAAGACGAGCCTTGTGATACTGTGGGTAAGTCAAAGAATTAGGGGAGAGTATTTTGATTCCCACCTCTATGCTAAGAGGAGCTTTCTGGGCAATCTTTCATTCTTTGGTTTGCTGTAATGTTGCTTTTGCTATTCTGTATACCTCTATGATGTAAATATGGATTAGTTGAGCAGGGCATGAACTATAAATAAGCCATTAAATGTTAACCCCTTTTAAGCACTGGAGGTCTCTGAGTTCACTAAGTAATCTTAAGTATTTCTCTTTGGAGTGGATGTAGAATTAGATAAGTGGAGATTAAGAAACTGTCTTTTGGTGTGTCTGTATAATGCTCCTTTCAGTTCTCTCTCACCTAAAACAAGAATTCACTGACTAATGAATGTATTTCCGTTGTAAGAACCTGTGTAACACTCCCAGATCAAACTGGCGCCCAGACACCAGAGAAGAATACCTCATTGTAGGAAAGCCAAGTTAAATCTTCTTTTCTGTCTCCTACTCCTCCACTTCCTAACTGCCTTTAATCTTATCCAAACCCTGGATACACAAGGTCCTTATATCCTACACAATAAATACTTTATTTGTTTAACTTAGGTAGCTGTAGCCTTCGCCATGTCTGTTCTACTGTTGTGTTTTTTTTTAATCACCACAGTAGCAGCAGTGTTTGGAGGCATAGCTCAACGTCCTCTCTATGATGACTGCATGATTTCTTTAGACTTCCCTCAAAGTCAAGCAGCCCCTTATCCTACATTCTATGTAAACTTGGAGTGGATCCTGATTTTCAGCTTGTCTTACACTCCGGTGTTCAGAGAGACACTCACAGACTAGGGGTTGCTGACAATAGCGGTCTTACCAACAGAAGCCTCATCTCAGAATGCAGGTCCTTCCCTCTCTGTGTTCTGAGGACTGATCAGGTGAAAGGAGGAAATACAGAGCTGAAAAATACATACATTTTCTTTTCAAATATGAGCAAGACTTGGCCTATATCTCCAAGTTTTCCAGTGGGAATGCCTCCTCACAATGTGTTTATTCTGTGTTCAGTGGCAAACGTGCTTCTGCTGGGGAAGGTTTTTATACTGTCTACCTGTATCCGGAGATTGCTGTGGTAAGATATGATAAAGTTGGGGTTTATTTTTTTAAAAAAAGCTGATGGAAGACACATGCTTACTAAGGTCAGAGCTCTTTCCATTTTTAAAGACAGTATTGTTGATCATGTTTAATCAGGGAATGATATTACTATAGACAGCATGACTAAAGAAGTATTTTTGACTTATTTTATGTTCTTACAATACTCAAGTACTTTCTTGTGCAGTGACTTGCTGCAGTAGAGAAAGTGGAAGATCGGAGCAATAAAGATTAAACTCATAGTTACTCTTTCCAGCATAGTTTTTTCAAGACATTTAGAAGATGCGTGTTCTTGGGACAAAACCAGTTTGGCCTCTTTGCTCTCTCTACTTTTCCTTCTCCCTTGACAGTTTCACTATGTAGCAGCAAAGCACTAGCGTCTTCACTTACGCATTTTGTGTGCCCCACTGTTTCTGTTATCTGAATCCAGTGTGCCTTATCCCTGAGTACAGATGAAATCCTTCATCATATGATACCATCTTTTCTTAAATACTGTTGATGTAAGTAAATATTTTCATAACATCCATTTAAAAACATTATTGCCTGTACCCAAATTGATCAGTTACTGCAGTAGTCTTGGATCATCTACAGTTGAGGTCCTTATCTCTGTGTTGTATATACTGGGAGTATATTTTGAAAGTTTTCTTCAAAACCAGAAAATGAGGAACTGTTCTTGGTAGGAAGTTCGCCCAGGTTATACAACATGCTGATATCTCATCTGTTCCTGCCTTGAGAAATACTTCTTATCCTTAGTGGCTGGAGGTAGAACCTGAAGAAGATAATCAGTTCCTCTGGTCATCAGCTGGCTAAGGAGTAATGCAATGGTGCAATATGAAATTGGAATGCTGGATTTTGATGGATTCCTATCCATAAAACAGATATTTCATGTTTCTGAGTCCTTATGTGTGTCCTAATCCCACAGGATAGTATCTGATAAGTATAGGCAACGTGTCTGGTACCCTGAATATATCATATATTTGTGATTTATATAGAGATCATTGTCTCTGCCTTCTGTGGATGGATATAGCAGTGAATTAGCCTCATTCCCCTTTCTCTGCCAAAGGTATTGTATTGGTGATAAAACTATGTGATATTTCTTTACTGGTGAAAGTTATCCCATATGTAATCCATTCATATTACAGATGTTAGACCAGAAGGAATCATTTGCTTATGTGTCACAGCAGAGGTAGAATAAATTAAGGAATATACTACAGTGGCATGCAAAACTGGTTTGAGAAAGTGGTTAGTGTTGGTACTACTAAATTTCAACTGTGTGAGAGATTCTCCAGTTTTCCTCCTTAGTCAGAATAGGGAAAAATAGGTGTCACTGGAGAGAAGTAGGTTTTTAACAGCCACAATTCCATGCCCTGAATATACACATGGGTTATATAAGTAGCAATGTAGCATGGTATTTGATTGAGCTTAATGAGTGCAACAATCAAAGAAGGCTGATGCCCATTGGTATACCGTACTGGCTTATGAATAACTATGTTGGTGTTTCAGCCGTCTCTATCGTTGCCAGATTCCTATCCCTCACTCCAACTCCCTGATAGTCCCCTCCAAATCAGCAAGACTGCCTGCGAAAGGAAGAAGCTAGTCTAAGGAGTGACATCTCAATCTCATTTGGTTTTGACAGTGATGCTGAAGTTATAGCACTCCCCAGAGTTCTCTAGAATAGCAACTTGCTTGTGTTTCTTGCCTTATACTTCGCTTTTATATATGAAGAACATGGTCTTAGTAGATGCATATATGCTTTTATACCTGCTTATGGATTAAGTTGGCCATTGCAATGTGGTACACTGCTGTCCTGTAAAGGAAGAAACATCTTTCTGGTGAGCAGGCACTCTCCTAAACTAGGAGACTGAGGCTATGGCTCTATATAAGGCAGAGAATCCGGACTCTGGACTCCTGATTTCTATTCCCAGCTCTGGCATTGATTCATTGTGTGACATTTGGCAAGTTACATTCTGAATGCTTCTGTCTACCTCTATGAAATGAGGATTTTGAGTGCAAAGCTACAGGAGATTGCATGGCTTAAGAAGCTCTCATATAAAGCAGTGTGATGTCCTTGAGTATATGATGCAATACAAGACCAGAATCTAATGTTGCTTAGTCATGTTTAAGAGACTATAAAGAATCTGTTAGATGATGTGCACTGAAATAAGAGGACTCAGAACGCAGTAGATAACGGGATTTTTAGTGACAGTGCCTTGATTTTCTTTGCATTGCGAGAAATGCGGAAGCAAAACTTTCCCTAGTGGAAGCACTGAGGCCCAGCTGTTGTTCGGAAGCGGGATTATGAAGTTTAAATGGCTTATAAGAGGTGTTCATTTGTGCTCAAAAAGATCCGTCCTGAAAAACCTGTCTGGAATCTTTGCCTGCCATGCAGACACAGAGAGAAAACAGCAGCAGGAGGTTTGTATTTGTATTCTGGCAGGGGCCCCTCACTGAAACCAGTTGCTCTGGGGACTTTGTTCAAATTTTCTTGGCCCAGCTGCCAAGGTAGTGTGGAAGGTTACATAATGGCTGAAACAAGCTCAAAAATGGTGAAAAAATGTAGGTATGTCTTTGTGGGGTGATACCCCACTGGCTGCCTCAAGAAACAGAACCACATTTGTTTAAGAAATAGTTTGTTAGTGCTCATTGCCCCACTTGGTTGTGGAAGTTAGCCCTGAGAACGCATGAATTCAGAGGGAAAACAATACTCCTGTGTGCAATACATTTGCAACAATTGCGTTGTGTCCCTCGGCTGCGGGACCTCCGATACGCTCTGCAGTTTGAGCAGGGAGGGCGCTTTGTCACACACCAGTCGAAAAGCTTGCAGTCTGCTGCTGCTGCTTCAGGCTCATCTCTCATGATGTGACTCTAACCAGATCTGCCGTTTCCTGCAGAAAAATCTTTGTTCCAACGGAGCTGCCTCTAAGCCAGCCAAATTGAGAGTTTAATGTCTAGCTATTAATATCAGGCTGCAGCTTGGAGCCTTGCACGTTGTCAGAATCCAACCTTTCTGTGACATAAGCAGATTGAGAATGCCCCTTTCGTTCAATATTTCCACTGCTAGAGCCAAATAAGCAGCTTTACGGTTAGTTAGGAATGATCCTGCATATTTCAAGGCAAAGCTTGGCCTTGATTCCTCAGTGTACATGTTACCCCAGATCCAAGCTGAAGCTTCCCTGTATTCAGCTAATAATAAAAGTGGGGGCAGTGTGGAATCGGGAAATGGAAAATGAGAATGTGTCTTAAATATCCTTAAATTGCCCTGGTTAAAAAATGTCTTTACCTCTGCTGCAGTCACATGTGCTTTTCTGTGGCTTGATGTTGGGGAAAAGAAAGCAGAGTATAGTGTATGCTGCAGATGGGCAGGTTTAGTTGAAGGAATAGCTGCCTGGAGAAAACCGAGCGTCAGAGCGGAGGTGATTGAGAAACATAGTTTTCCAGATTGTTTCCACAAGTGAATCAATGTTTTGCAAAAAACATTCCCATCTCCTGGCTGGCTTTAATTAAAGGGCTCAAAGATAACTTCCTGAGAGTCTTGAAGATTATAAATCCTTCCGTAATTTGCGTCCTTTTTCTTGAGGCTTCCCAACACTGATATGTGAATGGGAAAATTGGGTTTTGATTTTGCCACTGTGCTGCTGGCTGGCTGCGCAGATGATGTCCTTGTGCTGCGCCAGTGCGTTCATGTCTTAGTCCTTTCGAAAGCGTATAGAGAGCTACGGGTGAAAAGCGCTGTCACAGAGAGCTGGTATTATTAGCCAAGTTCTCTCCCTTTGTAGCTACACCCTGCTTTCTTCCTATGAGTTTATTTGTAAAGTGTTTCAAAATATGCCTGGGTTTTGCAAATGAGACATTTGGTCTGTGTCCTTCCTGTGCTCTCATCCTTTGCCTATTCCATGTAAAACACCTGAACAGAGGACTGCACATTTGTACCTTGTCCTTGGCTGTTTGCTTGCACGGTCGGGTGGCCGCCTGTCCACAGCAAGGAACGGTTCTGGTCGGTCCTCCTGTGCTTGTACTGTTCATTTAAATCTTCCTCCCTGTGTAATATTGATTCCAGTCCCCTAACGGTGTCACAACAGAGAATTAATCCCCAAGGAAAGGGAAAAGACTAGCTGGTTTGCTCTGAGTGGAAAAGAAAAGGAATTCTCACATTAAAAACATTTTCCATAGTGGTTCGTGTTGAATGTTTCTGTATATTCCAGGGCGGGTTTTTATTTGATGCCAGAATAAATAGAAATACCTGCTGCTTAAAACAATTCATTAGAGAAGCAGTGCCTGGCTTTAGCAAAAGCCTTGCTGGGACTGTCCTTCGGACCAAAATCAAACACGCTTTAATGCATTAAAATGAACGTACTGTAGGTTAAAATGTCCCTTAAAAAAAAACACTGTCAAGTTTATCTGGTGTTTGTGAAAGAAAGGGACCTCACAGCATTGCAAATTTTTACGTCACTTGTGGCTGGGTAGGGCAACGGAGAGTCAGGCTGCTGGCTGTACGAAACCAAAGGGAGCCGTGGTCCAGTGCAGTGCAAGACTTTTTCCCTTGCCTTTTGGTTGCTAGGGAATAAATGCCGGGCTGCACAACCCAGGCGGTGCAGAACTGTGCTATTGGGCATGTTCATCACTACCATCTCTCAGGCCCCACCCTACCCACAACGGCCTTCCAATTTCTTTTCACCGACTAGCAATCTCTGCTCTTCCAAATTCCCACTAAAAAATTGTGTGCCAAGTCAGTGTAATATAAGACTGCATAAATTTTAATAGAAGCATTGGGATGAGCACAACCACTCAAGTGATCAGGAATTCCTGCTGCCGTAACCCTTGCTCTTCCTCACTTCAGTGTCCTGTGTGCGCTTTTCCTTCTTTCTTGTTTCAGGGACATGGCTTCAGCCAGGCTGCTTCACATGTGCACAGCTGTTTGCAGGCTCACAGCTAAAGACCAGAGGAAAATCCTGCTTACCCTGGACTCAGTGACAGTTTTGTTAGTGATTTCAGTGAGGTCAGAATCCTGGTCCTGTTCTTAAATGTTGTCTGAGACATGCAGCCCTCTTTTGGGCCTCTGTCAAAAAACTGGCTGAGGTTTTTTCTAGAGACACTAGTCAGTTTGGGGTACCTGAGACATTTTTGGAAAACCTGATATCCTGAGGATGGTCCTTTGAACTTTCTGCAAATCAGTTGATGTGTCCGTTATGCTGTCTCTTTGAGCATTCAAAATCACTGAAATTTTAAAAAATCTTGCAAGGGGTCTATTTCTCTTTGGTGGTAGTTCAGAGCTCTTAGAAGCTCTTGCTCAATTTTGTTCCTTCATCTTCTCTTTGTTCAGCCGGGCCTGGACACCAAGAGGCTGCTCTCCCCGAAGAGGCCTGGATGGTCTGTCTTCTGTCACGCTAACCGCATGGCTTGCCCACTGAGGTCGTGGAATTTCCCTACACTTTGTTCTTCGTAAACCTCCGGCAGTTCCTTATTAGTTCTCCTCCATACATCATTTTCCTTTTGTAGTCCCAAAAATGTGTTTCAAGCACTTTTATTCTCCAGTTATTTATCTGTCTGTCTTCTTAGTAAGCACCCATCCCACAAGATAAAACGATGGACCGCACAGTGGTGTGGTATGTTTGAAGCTAGCTTGTTCTCAGTAATTTGGAACTAAACACTGTCAGTGGGGAGGAATAACACACTTCCTGCTCTGTACCTGACTTTTCATTTCCTCCACCATCAAACTGCTACTGGTAATTAATGCTCATAGATATTTAAGTGGCTTGCTGAAATAGTCTTTGTCAACTGTAAGGCAGCATGTCCAAAATCTTCTCATCAGCTTACCACCCTGCTTTTGTTTGTTAGTGTATCTTCACTGATCTTAAATCTTGCTTTTCTTGTTGCTCACCCAAACCCTCCAGTCACGCTTTATGCCAGAGCTTTTCTCTTCCTTATGGTGACTCACCCCAAAGTTGGCACAGGAAGTTTAAGCTTATCTTAGCTTGAAGACTTTACTTTCTCCCGTGGTTTTATTAATGGTTCGTGGTCATGTGTTTTGATAAATACAGAGAACAACTGTCTAAAATGCTGTGGAAAGGAACCATAATATTCTTTTACCAGGCAACCTATTTCTAAGTAAATATCCTTCAGGCCATCACATCTCATCGTTGCACAAGGTGAGTGCTGATTACTATTTGAATGAAAGATATTGTCAAAAAAACTCACTGGCTACAAAAATTGTGTTACGGTAATTTCTCATCAGGCATCTAGGACTCCAAACCAAGTCCTAGCCTAATGTCAAGTTGGTGTGTTCCTCCTTTCTGTTGCCTTTATTAAAAGGAGTATGTCATGAGGGAAAATATTTGCCGTGACTTTGTTGATATTTATTCTATACTCTGACTTTATTCTTTCATTTCAGCTCCGTGTCATAACTCATTTTATGCGCTAAATCATTGTGCAGTTTGACTGGTACAGGTGCAAACATGTACTGCATTCCACTCCAGGGCCGTTTATGTCTGTGTGAAATTATATAGACATGTACACGAAGCACCTGGGAATTTCAGTCTCCTTGCTTAAAGGGAGATATTCATTTCCTCATCTTTTTACCCCTCACCCCCTTCCTAGGTCTGGGGCTTTGACGTGCAGTCATTGTGGGGAAGAGCACTCATCAGTACTGTTCTAACTATGAATTAGTCCCCAATGAATTTATGTGATAGTGTCCCTCAGAAGAAACACAGTAGATTTTCCTGCTCACTTGAGTAAAAATAATTCAGAAACATAATTTGTTAATGTTTCTTTTTCTTCTGTACAACAGGCAGTTCTTATGTTTTTGGTTCACCTGAATATACTCTGCTAGAACTTCTGAATTATAGTTTTATCTCCTAGACAATTAGAGATGATTTGTAGGACGTGACCCAAGAACCAAGGCTTTGCTTATGGCTAAACACCATTTAATCACCGTTTAGAGAAATCTCTGCTGTTTATCTCTGAAAGTGGTCATTGTGTTTGCAAACAGACAAGCTGAAGGCAGACGCCTAACTGATGTCCAGCTAAGCACACATTGCCAAACAACTGTCAAGAAAAGCTCTGGAACTGCTCCTTGCTACTGTGTGTGTGAAGCTGAGAAGCCTTTGAGGCAGACATGAGCAGAAAATCTCATTATGTTAGGTCTGTGGACAGACCATTTCTGTCTTTTGGGGTTTATAGTATTCCTGCTGTTGTCTCTCGCCTCATCCATGGAAATGGAGACTTGCAGATTTTACATGCTTTTTGCACTGCTTCACTGACTTCACACCCCAGCTCCATCACTTCCCCTTGCTGAGGATTTGTTTCTCGGGGGGATTCTCGCAAGAATGAACATTAAACAAATAAAATCATATTTTCTGCTTTCATAGCTCATCCTGCTTCCTTCTTTCTCTTTTACATTATAAGGCTGTAGAAAGAGAAATAATGTTTGTTTTCTGCAGTGTCAAAGCTGCTGTCAGTACACTATAATAACCCATCGCTTGCTATTGTTATCTGTTCTAGAAATGCCACCCAAGATTCTCTGCAGCAGAAGGCAGGATTTTCTGCTATGACACGTTTTCAGACCGGGTGGGCAGGGAAAACATGGGAGTTTGCAGGGAACAGATCTTGCACATCCTGACTTCCAGTCCAGTGCTTACCTGTTAATTCATGATGCCTCCCTGACAGACTGTTAAACAGTGCATTGAGGGTCTTTTGCATCTTATTTTATTTGTAAAAAAAGGAGTTCTTGAGAGGAGAAGGAAATGAATTTGTAAATAGGGCTTTTCCTCAGTAAAATTCAAAGCTCTTTACCGACGAGATCAGAACTGTTATCCCCATTGTGCTGAGCGAGGAGATGAAGCCTGGAGATGTGAAGGGATGTGCCAAAGGACAGAGCTGGCTGGGGGCTGAGCCACAGCTTTGGGTCTCAGTCCGGGCCCCTCAGCTGGAGGCATTGCTACCTCTTCTCAGGCCTTCCCAGTGGAAGCTCAGGTTCTTTGGGCAGCAGCCAGTTCTCCAGGTCAGTAAAATAATGATTCATTCCTTCATCAGGCCAGAGGTTTGTGTTTCTTTTTTTTTCACTACCTGGGTCTTTATTTTTACCTCTGTTCACACGTTCCAGCCCGGTCGGTTTGCTGCAGACTGCAGCCACATATTGTTTGAGAAAGCTGATGCATTTATAATTGAGAAACCTCTGAGGTTTTTCTTCTCCTGTCAGATGTACATGGCTTTTATCCAGTTGACTGCTTTACAGTGCCTTTATCCTTTGTTGGCTTGAAAACATTTCAGATAGTTTCTATTGTTTTATAGACCCTGTAGCTAAAAACCAAGCTGTGTAAAAACATCTGTACATAGCTGTGCAATAGGCTGCAGACACATAGGGTAATAAGGCATGATTGCATTCATTGTAGCATTTGCTCCACTGGATAATCAAATAGAAGCATTCCAGTTGCACACAGGATATGTAAGGGTAAAGGAAGGAAATGAAGGACAGTTGCCTACTGTACTTTTACATTTCTTTTGTCTTGCAGCTGCCAAGACTAAATGCAATTTTGAGAGCAAGTTTTAAATAACATAGAGATGAGATTTTACTAGTGATAACCAAGAAAACAGTGCTGGAAAGTGTGCATCAAACTTCCCCCACTCCAAAGGAACCTGCACTGTTTTTCATTTGGGTTTGTTTGTATTTTTTTTTGGTTTTTTTTTCAATTTTGGTTAACCATCCGGTAACACGACCTAGTATAATACCTAGCCTATTTTGCAGAGTGTCTGGTCCTGGAAGGATTTTGCTGCACCAAGCGCACTCAATAGATTGAAAGTCAGTTTAAGTCCTTGTAATGCTCTTGCTTTTTATTTAACAATTCTCCCACTGCCCCAGCACAAGCTCCAAGCCTTTCAGTTGTGATTGTGCTCCACATAACACAAATGGGAATTGGGCATGTAACAGGACTTTGCACCACTGAAAATCTTCCCAGTGTTTGCCAGCATGCAGAAGACACAGTAGGGAGTGTGTGCTCCAGGTATGATCCAGTACAGGGTCACTTCGTGGCTGGAAATGTTATTGGCAGGTGCTGTGGGAGGGGTGATGAAATTCTGAGCTGAGCCAGGAATGCACAGACTATGGTTTGCCATCACACGTTAGAGAGAAGCACCTCCACTTGGTTGACAAAATCAGTATCTTAGAGGGACACCTCACTCCCTAGTTAGATTTGTGCTGTATTCACAGCTCAGCAAAATTGAGGGGCTGAAGAAGATGGTTTCTTCATGATCTGTGGTCACAGCTGTGTTTAAACATCTAAAAATACAGTCTTATTTTTAGACATTCTGTCCTACACTTGAGCAATGGTACAATGTGGCAAAATATAAGTGATATAATTGGATTTAATAGTTTCCTGACTCCAAGCTGATCAGCTGCGAAAGTTTTGTGCGATAGCTGTAAATAAAAAGTGGGTAAATGTCACCTACTTGGAGGTCTCACCTAGGCCATTAAAAGTGGTATAAATGCTCTGTTGCGCATAGTCAAAATTAATTTAAACTTGAAATGCAAATTTCTCTGGGTACCCTACATCTGAAAAATCATGCCATGCAGATAAAAATCCATCATATTTCAGCATGCCATCTTTTTAATCCTTTGTATTTGACTCTTGGACAAGAATTCTGCATGTCAACACTGTGCATCCTGTGGTTTATTAAATGGTAAATCATAAAAAAGGAGTGATCAAGGAGCTGAATCTCCTTCAGCAGTTGTTGCTTGTAGAAGTGGAAAAGTCATTTAGGGAAGCTCCTAGGAAAACTGAGAAAGAGGATGAAGCAGTTACAGAAGAGTAAGATGATTTACCATGTAATTTTGCATTAACATGTAGAACTGTGAACCGTGGCAGCTCAGGGGGATGCAGGATGCATTTGCGTTGCAGGGATGGCAAATGTCAGGGTCCTGAGTGCATCCCCAGCTCTTCTGGGAGTTTGACTGCCTGGGCCAACTTAGGTAATGGTTCTGGTGGCCGGTTTTGAGGAAAGCACTTCAAGAAAGCTCTGCTGACAACCTCTCTGCTCGCCCTGCATGGGTACAGTGGGACTGTGCCTTTATTAATGAGGCCACTGCCTCTACCCGCCTTACCACGCTCGACTTCAGCTCCCCTTCCCTTTTGGAGCAGCGCCTGCCTCAGCTGCTCCCTGACAGCAAACTCCAGAGACAGACGATGCAGAAGGCAGGCAGCAATGTCAGCCATCTCGGCTGGTTCTTTTACTCCACAGGAGACCGTGTCCAAAGATAAGATGGTAACTTCATAATTTGTTCAGAATTTATGTCTTTGGGATAGTTTTGGTCATCTTTTGGCCTCATGTTAGAACATCTGGTGTGGAGATAATGCTCAGCTGAGGATTGGCCTGCTGAATCAGCAAATTCACGTTTCTCTGTTTAATGTCCAGAAAATCCAGAACAATTCTTTTAACCTCATTTCTTGGGAAAGTTTAAACGAGTAGAGGTGAGCAAACAGGCCAAACAGATAAAAAGAGATAAAAGAAAGCCAATATGGTTTCTAGGAAAGGAAGCAAGATCATGGCTCAATGACTTGTTGGAATTCTCAAAGACTCTTCCTGCCAGAACAGACAAGGAGAAGGGGGAGATGCAGTGGGCTTCACATTCCTAGCTTTTTCTAAAAGCTTACTATGGAGTTTCATTGCAGTAGTTAGTGGCTGAAGCTTGTGGTCATGGAACATGAGAAATGACTGGTTTCAGTGGCCTGAAGAGTAAGAAGGGAAAAGTGCTGATAAGAGATCCATTATATTTCTGCCAATTGATAATTTTTAGTCAGATGCTACAGGGAACAAAGGTTGCCTCTGGACTTGTGTCTTTTGAGAAATGCGTAGGCTGGTGAGGTAAAAAATAAGATTCTGCCGTTTTGCACATCCTAGGAAGGGAGGAGGCATTAATAATCAACAGTGCTGGTATATTGTAAAAGATTTAGATTTTGTAGGATCTTTTGCTTTTTGACTGTCTTGCAGGTTGCACGGGTTTCTAGCTGGGAAATGACACCGATCTTCATTAACCCTGAGTGAACACAATGTGGCACTTGGGATCGGTGCCTCTGATAGGCTTAACCTTTAGTTTTGTTTCCTCTGAGCAATTGTTTATTTTGAAGGTGTAATGATTCGCTGGGTTGGGATACAGACTAGAGAGAAAGTGGTCCTCTTTCCTTATTTTTGCTTCCTGGTTAGATCAATGTAAAAATATGTGAATGTATCTGTACATGTGTTTGCATTTCTGTATCAATTTATGTGAATGTATGCATCTTTTGATAATGTCCATTCTGGAAAAAAATTACTGTCTCTAAATGCATGGCAGAGTTCTTTGAATTTTACATACCTGAATTTGACCAGATCTTCCTTGTAGAAAATACTGGGGTTTCCTTATCAAGTTCTTGCCAATTTAGATAGAAAGGTGGCTGTGGGAGATGGTGAAATTTTAGCCTAATTCTCACTGAGGTGTGTGTGTATATATGTATTTATATATATAAACTATCCTTTGAACCCCTGGAATTTCATTTGGACACAATGGAATTGTGCTATATACACTTATAAATTTCAAATTCAGAATCCTATAATCTGCAAGGTGTTTGTCTGAATTAGTTTGACAAGTCTTTTTACCTTTTTGATCAGCTAAAATAGAAATATGTTGAACTTATTAAAATAAATTTTTAAAAGTCCTAGACCTAACACATCAAATAGCTTTCTCCTTCTGTACTCTTTCAGCGTGATTTGTAGAATGCTAAGGATTTCTGTGTTTGCTTAGCTTGGAATTAGCCTTGTATTTCTACAAGCTTAGTGGTCGTGAGCAGTCAGCAGGTTGAAGATATTTGTTGGTTTTGTGTAGTTGTGTCATACGTTTTTGCGTAACCATTTTGCCTGATCTGTTTGCATTAAGGCTCTGACCATAATTAGACTGCTGGGTACACATGAATGTTGGTTTTAATAATGTCATCCATCAAGCTCTAGCATGTACAGCAATATTTGCGCTGTAGTAGACCAACAGAGTAAACACTGCCGTTATTTATAAGAAAACTGGCCACAAAGTTAGGAAACTGTGTGGATGTTTTTATTTATTGGAAAGTTAAACTGATGTTCTAAAATGAGTCCATCAGTCTAATCAGACTTTGTTGGTTTTGAAATGAGAAAAAAAGTAAAAGATTGAAGTTTTCTTCTTCTATTCTTCTATTTAGCATTCTTCTTCTATTCTTTCTATTTAGCATTTATATTTTATATCTGTGTTTGAGAAATCTGTAGACACGTGTTTCTTACCTTCTATGCCCCAGTTTGTCTGCTTTTCTAGGTAGGTCTGTTGGTCAGAGAGCAAGCACTATCTCCACCTTGGTCTTGTCTTAGTCCAAGTATGGATGAAATTCCTGACTGCACCTCTCTAGCCCTATGTCTTGACTCCTGATCCATTCTGGGGAAGTACTGGTGCTCCTTCTGATCTCTTTGATGACCTCTTACAAGTGTCTGTTGACTTGGACTTCAGAAAGCAGTGTGGTTCACTGGAGTTGCTCCGTACTTCCTGATAAACTTCACTTGCCTGACTTTCTGTATCTGGACACGTACTTGAGCAGCATCTGAAGTAGAGATGCTTTCCTGAACCTAGGCCTCAGATCCTGCAAGACAGAAATATTTCTTAGGTCTGTTGAAGTCCTAAGCTTTGTAGTTTTCTTTCAAAGATGTCAGCTGCCTCATGAGAGTCTGATAACTTAATTATGTTTCAGTTTTGTGTCTCTTCCTCCCCGTGTCTCACTTCCCTCCTTCATAACGTTCACTGATTTGTTCTAGATTTCTTTCTATGTGTTTATCTGTCTCACTTTGATCTTCCCATTTCCCTTCTCCCTCTGTGGAGCAACGTGAGGAGAAGAGGCTCTGGGCACGGCCCTCTTGCTTGTTTGCATTCTCTGTGATGTCTCTTTGAAACTGAGGAACGGGGAATGGTGTGATGCTCTCGGCTCAGAGCAGAGGTCCTGGATTCTAAGAGTGTTTGGTTTTTTCCAACTCGTGACTGCTGCGGTTTGTGTTGCAGTGCAGAGGTGCATGTGCTGGGCCGGTTAGATCCTTGGGACTTTCTTGTCTAAATGACAGATTTAAAAGTGATAACTTTTGACTGACTATCTTGGAACAATCCCTCTCTTTTCTGTTTTTATCTTTATCTTTGTTGCTTGTTACATTTTCAAACATGGGAAAACCGTGGTCCATATTTGTTCAGTGAACTGGTGTGTTTACAGAGATGCAGACCCACTCGTGCACCAGTGTCTGTGAGCCACATTGTCTAAACAAACACTGAAGTAAATAAAGCTTTCTGGCTTTACACTGAAGTAAGAAAGGCAAAGATCAGCCTTTTGGGGATGGGAACTAAGTAAAAGAAGCCAGGAAATGACTTAATGCGCCTTCTCCAAAGCCAGTGGTAATGCTCCTCTTGATTTCAGTAAGATTTTGATCAAGCCCATGGTGACTATGATAGCTGGTACAATTAGATCGGATGGAATACATATTCAGTTTGTTTTCTGTGGATGCCATGAAGCTGTTGATGCTGTCATTAATCAGGTGGCTTTGTTGGGAAATGCATCTCATTACATGGCAGCTGCCAGGAGGCTACTGCCACTGGGCACCAAAGCAGGCTCGTACAAAAATATCCCATCTGCGTAGCTGGGAAGTTACAGCTGTTACCGCTGCAAATTCTCTCCACGAGGCACTGACCGAGTGGGGCTTGACAGCTGAGAAAACCCCTGCAAGCCAAGCAGACTCAGAACGTTGTCCTGACGCGTCAGTACCAAGAGCTAGAGCAATGGCATGGACACGTGTGCACGGAGATGTCCCGCTGGCCTCCGCAGTGACAGTGACAGTGACAGTACAGTGCTGCCTGCAGGTGCGGCCTCCCCGCGAGCCTCACGTGCTGTCATTTCTGAATTCAGACTGTAAAGGCCTCAGGACTGGGACTGTGCCTTGACTTGTGTCTGTGAGGCACCGGGGACTCTTCTGGCTGCTGTCAGTCATCACAAGCTCAGTGGTATTCATCCAGATTTGTGTTTTCTTTCACAAGAGCTCGAGTTTGAACATGAGAGATTTCTTTTTATTAAGTGTGAGAAAAGCTCATGCTGGTCTTTTTCTTAGAGCAAATTTCTCTCTGGCTTGTGTTACTTTAAAGGTGACCTTTTATTTTTGAGTAATTTAGAGAAAGAAGTACTAAAGAAAGTAAATTCAGGACGTATTAAAAATACCTCCAGCTACGTTACCTCTGAAACGAGCTATGACTTTTCTGTCAGGCTGGCACTGTGATGTGTTTATGTCTGTGTAAAGTACCGTGCGGGTCCTTCCCTTCCTCTGGGATGGAAGTGGGAAGGGACAGCTCTGTTTGGGAAGCCAGAGGGGGGCTCTTCAGTCATGTTAACCTGATCTGGTGAGCGTGTGTATGCCATGTGCACGCTCTGTGCTTATGTCTGTTTATCCGAATGAAAGTCTCCCCCTAATAGCTTCTTAACCCGTTGGCCAATTTGAGTCACATTTGAGGATAAGGATCGCAGAAACAGTAGGCTTTTGGAAGTTTTCTGAAAACTAGGAAACTGAGTAGAGGCGAAAACCCTCTCCCTTTGATGCTGCCACTGAGGGAGCGATTGCATCACCCACATTTACATCAGAAGCCCCATGTGGAAGTGCAAATGTGTAGGAAATCAAGCCATTAATTTTGCAGTGAGTTTGGGGGAGTTTTTTATATTGACACCATCATACTCTGCCAGAAGAAATGTGCTGAGTGTGGTACTGCGTGAGGAGAGCAGCAGAGCCACGGCACTGCCTTATTCTCCTCTTCCTGCCCGCGACGTGGAAGCATTATTTGCACTCTCTCCTCCTGGCAGCAGAGGTAGTAGCCAGTGCTGAGGTGTTAGAGACCAGCTTCATCCTCTTGTATGATATGAGCTTTTCTGCCCAAGTTCTGACGTCGACGTGATTGTTGAGACGATCAGGCACAAACCCCAGGTTTGTCAGTTTTCTCAAGTCAGGCAGGCTGTGAGGTTAAGTCAGCACTCAGCAAAGAATTAAAACAGAAAGGCTGAACCAAGAATTGCTAAATAAGTTTATCAGTGCATGTGTTGGCTGGCAGCTTGACAAAGTGAAGCCAGGAGCTTAGACAGCCCTTGTAAGTCAGGATGTAGGAGCTGTAATTGAGAAGTATCACAGAAGCAATTTGGAAAAGCATCTGTTCAAAGTTTGATTACTGTGAATCATCCCTTTCTGCTGGCCTGCTCTGCTAGTCGCCTGAGCTGCTCTGATTCTGCCAAAAGAACGGCTTGACGCACATACAGTGCCTAAAAATAAAATACGCTTGAAATATTAACATGTTTCGAAACTATAGATTCATTCACTTTTTGAGAGTAACAATTGCTTAGTCATTCTTTAAGGACATAGAAAGAATTTAATTGAGAGTCGTGGAAGAATGCCGTTCATCAGCAGCACAGGTGTTCGGCCCTCTCTGAAACTGTCCCGTTCAGCAGATTGTGCTGAAACTCTCCAGACACTGAGACGTTGTTCATGAGGCATTGCTGAATGCTGCTGAAGGATTGCAGGACTCATCGTTGCGCATGAACCCGCCCCGACCAACACCACGGCAGGCTGAGGTAGGCACGGCTCAGTAAAGCTCTTGAAACTGCTAAAAGTATCTTTTAATTTATTTTCATAGCTTCATGAGTTTCTTAGTGTTTGCAATTAGGAGAAAGAACAACTGGAACTGAATGCTGGACCCTGACTGTTAGCTTTTAAAGCAGATGTTGTTTGGTGCAGAGACTCCAAATATTTTTTCTGATTTATTGCCAACTCTGACCTTGTCTCTTCATTCTGGAAGGGAGATACTGAGGAATTTGAAGGCTCCAGGATCCCTGCTGCTGAATTCCATGTTCCTCTTTGTTTCACAGTCTCATTAAAAGCTCTAATTCTTCTTCATTCCCCTTCATTCTTTCTGAACTCAGGCCCTCTGTTGAAGCAGATGGCTAAGACAAACTGACAAATTCAAAACTACAAGTCACAGAACTGATCTAAAAAAGCAGAGTGAAAAGAGCCTCAAAGCAGGTTTTGGAACCCTACACAGTTTGCAAAGCTGCAGCTATTGCAGGCAGTGCCAGGGTTAGTTTTTTATTTCTTGGAAGATTGTAGCCTTCAGATGGGAACCTGTCCTGAGAACAGGATGGGTGTTAGTGGACTGGCATAGGCATGTGGCAGAGTGGTGAGCATGGGTCATGGTAGCCCTTGAGGACTTTCCTTTCTAATGGCAGAGTTGTTGTTTTTTGTTTTTTTTTTTTTCTTTTGGTGAGTTATTTTCTGAAAGATGCAGCTGAGGGGACACTAAAGCAATTCTTGAGTTCAGGCCTATTTCACCAAATAGGACAGGTCAAAATGAAAATACTCAAATGTTGAAATAATTTTGATTTTTGGTAACATCTGAGAAAGTGAAGAGTGAGATTCATGAAGGCTGTTTATAGAAGAATCAGGTGGAGGTCTCTCCTCTTGTCAAGCCATCCAGCAGGTGAGAGATGTGGACTCATTTCTATCCTGTGTGTCTCTGCTTCAGCCACTGAAGTGTGAAACAGTTATGGACATAGCTCCACAAATCCTAAATCCAGTGCTGAGTCCTCCTGTTGCCTTGGTAGGTTGCCCATCTTTTGTGTATTATCATGCCAATATTTGCATGGAAGTCAGAAGGGAAGATCCTGCTTAATTCTACAGCAGGTTGTAGGCAGGACCAACGGGTTCATCTCTGCAGTGCAGTCCACGTCCACTTAAGGAAATGAGACCAAGAGAAGACATTCAAATCCAAATGCCTTTGAGCTCAGGCAGGCTTTTAAGGGCTAGAATCCAAATGCTAATTTACAGTTTGGTTTCACAGTTGTTGGTGATGTTTTCTTTGAGTTCACAGTCACATGTTCCTGTAGTCTTTCAAAAGCATCAGATCTCTCCTGGCTGGATCTGATTCCTTTTTGGTGCAAGATGTCCTTGACTAACCTTGTCCACTATGCCTGTCTCTTTTTCTTTCAATAGCTTGTATCCCAGTTATTTCCATTGCTTGTTTCTATACCAGTTCTAAAAGCTGTCCTTTCCTTGTGCTAAGTGCCATTTTTTTTTTGGCCCACACTAAGGCACAGGCCTCCCTGCCTGAAAACTTCCACGTCCTCATCAGCCTTTGTTGCAGCCCAGCTCCTATCTTTCCTCAAGTGAACCCATGATACCGGAGACATATGACCCAGGGCTGTAGATCCATTTTTCTCCAGCAGTTAAGTACACACAGAAGTTCTCAGAGAGCTCATCTTTGCTTCTGATCTTATCTCCTGCCCTCCTTGACCCCTGCCTCCCACAGGATTGACTCCCTGCTGCTTACGAGATCAAAGTCATGTTTCTTGAAAACTTCTGGAAAACCCATATTATCTCTATTTGCTACATTTCCGTCCCTGTCTCCTCTCAATCCCTAATCTCTCCCATGTTCACTAAATTTGAATTATACCAAGCTTCTGTATATTTCCCAGCACTACGTGTTAACTCATCCAGTCGATCAGTGCCTCCCCAACTGGAGTCCTGCTCTCAGATCCACCTAGCTGGCTTTCCCCCTGTCTTTCATCTTAACAGGAGTACAGCTGTTGTAATTTATCTTCCTTTGGGTAATTAAGCCCATGTATTGCCACGTGTGTGCACGAGGATGGAGACTTTCAGCACTGTGTAATGATGTCTATAAACAGATGGTGAATTATCTGCCAGGGTTTGAGAATCTACATGCAAGAATGGTGGTTTGATTTGACCTAAATATCCTGAACTCCTTATTTAACTAGAGAAACAGGAATGCAGAAAGGAGCTGTGTTTTTGCCTGTTTGAGATCTGCACTCAGCAGCAGCCTGGGCTCCTGTCACTGGGGAGTGTGCGGGAGAAGCCCTCTGGAATGTGGCTGTTAGCATATCAAAGTAGAGTAAACATGTTGATGATACTCTGCTTCCTCTGCTCCAGTTAATTAAGCCACTCCTCATGTCACGTTAGATGGAGAGGATTTATTAATGTGCTGTCATCTAGGGAGGCAATGGTTTGCTGAAAGGGAGGAGTCATGTTAATGGCATAGAGGATGTCATGCTGAACAAAGAGCAGATGTCAAATAAATAGAGTATTTCTTTTTATCTCCTTCTTTGCTGAGGTCTTAGATCCCAGTGCTTTATCATAAAAGCTTCGAAAATTAGGGCTAGAAAGAACTTCAGGTGGTCTTTTAATGCATTCCCTTGCTCCAAGGCAAGATCAGTGATCCCTGTGTCACTCCTGATGGATACGTGCTGTGAGGCTCACCAGTATATGTGTTTCCAGCTTTCCTTGAGTTACTGGGCATGCCATTCCTCTCCTCAGGTACGGTCAGTGTGGTGCATATTTATGCTTGTGATCACAAATCCTTGTTGAAGGGCGTTGAAAAGGAGTGTGGTTTTCAAAGATGCCCACGCCAGACCTCTGAGGGTTTCTGAAGGTTTGCTGCTCTTTGCTGACATAATGCATTGTTGATAGCCTGTCTGCCGTGTTTATGTAGGCCTTGGTTAAAGCCTCTTCTAGGCCAAAAAGGTGTTAGAACGTCTGTCAACTTTCTTCATTTCAATGCATTTGGTATCTGAAGCAACCTTTTACTAGCTTGGATGAGGACAATTAGCCCTAAAGTCATGAGCGGTCTCGATCTCTGGGGCTTTTTAACTGTCTGGGCAGCCCCTTGTGCGCTGGGAGAGGCTCTGCCTGAATCGGTGAATTAGCACAGTGTAAATCCAGCGCAAGGAGCACTGGAATAAGGCGCTTGGTATCTTGGGGAATGTCTGTGTGTGGGCAAGTTAAAGGAGCAGATAAATGCTTCATCCATTAAACCTGGAAAACGGGAGAGTTCCCAAGAAACATAGAAGCCCTGCAGAAAGACTG
This sequence comes from Tetrax tetrax, assembly GCA_009806455.1. Lineage (NCBI taxonomy): Eukaryota > Metazoa > Chordata > Aves > Otidiformes > Otididae > Tetrax > Tetrax tetrax. The sequence goes on along the minus strand of WHYT01016627.1, from coordinate 448,302 downwards.
AAAGCTAAAGCTGAGAGTTGGCCGTGCTAGGGAAGTGATTCCACACGTTCCATTAATTACTGTCCTGCAGGGTAACTAAACAAAGAGAAAAAGAAGATAGCAAAAGCGCTCCTTTAGCACTAATGATTTGCAGAATCTTGACTTCTTTACAGGTTTACAGACATGAAGAGGCCTTTTAATCCCAAAGCTAGAGAGTCAGGCAACTAACTTGCATGGACAAACCATGGTTAGATGTCAGCTCATCTGTTTGAAAATGGGGGCAGCGCGTTCCTGCGCAGAGTTCAGTGTGGGCTGCAAGGGTCCACTGAAGAGTTCAGTGGTGCCGTGGCTAAGATTTGGGTGTATCTGTGTGAATCACAGTCATTTCACAAAGACTTAAGGCATATGGTTGAATCTGGCTCTCACAATCAAAGTCTTGGTCTTGTGAAATGTTAGCCGGGGCCAGTCACTAGACCCTTGGGCGTCGTAGCAATATTTCAGTACCGAGTATCTTTAAGTTGTCAGAAAAGTATTCCCTATAAAAGATACTGTGCGTTTCATTCGTTTGTGCTGTTAGGACCTTGTGTTCTGAGGAGTATTACATGATGAGCTCTAGAAACATCACAGCTAGTATTGTGGGTATCAGGGAAAGATTTTATTTGTTAGTCTTTCAGGGCGTGTGTAACGAAAATGAAGAGATTCAGAAAGTAACCACGCTTTGTGTTTCAGCTATTTATTTTTCTTACTCAGCTTTTGGGATTCTGACAGCAGTTGTGTATACTGGAAGTGACAATATTTTCAGAGTTACAAGGAAGAAGAGATTTTACTGGGCACTGCAGGACAACAGTCAGTCCCGGAGGGGAGGTGTCCAGCCACAGAGTACACTGAGTTCTGGGAAAGCGCGCTGCATCTCTGCAGGTCATGCTGGTTTGAAGGCAAGGAACAGAGTTTTATATAGGTCATGTTGAAATTTGGGATAAGGTAGAGTTTCCAAAATAAGAAGAGGATTCTGTGATGATGGCACTTTTGCAACGAGTTAGTGAAGTACAGAAAGTCAGGCCTGATGTGTGTTCTCAGAAGTAGTGGTGGCTTCTTGTGTGATCTTAGAAGTTATCTGAATGTTGTGTCTTAGCTGGCTTTTCTGTAAAATTGGTGCAGTACTTGCCAGTCTCTCAGTGAGGCAGGTCGGAATACATATGTGGACCTGAACACCAGTTTGAGAACCTTGCAAAATCATCTTCTGTCTGCAGAAATGGCACGGGCTTACCAATACTAAAAAAAAAAAGTCAGTGCTGGGAACTACTTCCACTATTTTCCTTCACCAGCTAAATGCAGGGGAGTGATATACACAATACACCTGCTTGGATGGTATTTAGCTTAAATTCTGCAGAATTACAAACTCCTTTTGAGCACTTTGACTCTTCCCTTGTTAACTGAGCGCCTACCCGGTCCTGCGTAGAGAGTTGTATTTGGACCAGTCCTGTGCTGCCTTGTCTCCTCGGTACGATTCAACCACCTCCCACCCTGGAGGGAATTTAAGCCTTCAACAGGGAGTAGATGTTCTGCCACTCAACAAAGTCAAATGAATTGAATTAATTTCTTCCCTGGGCTCATTTTTGTCTCTCGTATGGCACCAAGAGATGAGAATAAGTTCAAAGTATTGTGACTTGCATTGGGTACAGCACTTGGCATGATTGCTAACTTGTTTTCATACCTGACGGTAGCTGTCTCTCGTGTGCTGGATGTCGTACTGTAATTCCTGTACTTGTTTCATAATGAGTCTATTGTTTCCAGCATGGTTTTCATTAAACACAGTGACAATGAAAATCATTGCTAAGGAAAACGGTTTCCATACGTGAATATTAAACTTTAATGGGAACCATGTTGTTACTGCAAGATTAACAGAAATTGGCATCTAGATGACTATCCAGCATTAAGCCAAATTAATCTGCCACTAAAATTGCATGTCTGGCTTTGAATTAGCACATTCTGTAAAATGAAGGAACAGCTCGCCCTGTTAGGTTCTTCTGGACGGTCCCTGTAAACCAAACTTGGAACCGGAGGCTCAGTAGGACAGTGATGGTCAGAACCTTAGCCTCTCTGTGTGGTATGTCTGGAGAGGGCCCTTCCATGGATACTGTTCTATTTCACCTGGATACCGCTGACTTCTCCGGACCTCTCTTTATTCCGCTGTGGAACAGGGGCTGCGTTATTACCTATCTGGGATGCAGTTCAGTAGGTACTACTTCTTTAGTGTTTTTACATTTTGGAACCTTTTCTATGTAGGCTTTATAGAAAGGAAAAGTATTTTTCATTTTTAAGTATCATAAGCACTGAAAGATTCCCTTGGTGACTGACTTGATGTGTAAATACAGGCCGGGCATCTCTGTCAAACATATCATTGCAACTGAACGGAAAGGCAGAGCATGAATCACTGCTGGGGTTTCCTGATTTTACTTATGTAGGATGTTAAGAGAGGCTACAGGGCTGTAATTGATGGCACTGTGTGAGCTGCACAAATTGAAAATCGTGGGAGGATGAGAAAAACATCAGCTCAGCACCAAGCTAGTAACGGTGGGGAATGGGAGGTTTTCTCTGCGCGTGTGGATATGCAGCGCGTCTCCGTCTGTGCCAAGCAGACTTCAGGACTTCAAGTTTGGCTCCCTTCCCAACAGCAAATGCATTGAGAAGAGGAAAGCTAGCCAAGTTTTAATCAAGTAAAAGTTCTGTATCCAGAGGTGGCTGGCAAAAGAAGAGATTAAAGTATTAGGAGTGCAATGAAAAGAAGACATTAGAGGGTTGAAAGCTGGAGTACCTGGATAAACCACTCGCTGAGTGAATACTCCACAGTCGTCAGGAGGAAGCCCCGGGTGTTTCCAATAGGATGAAATGTGAACCAGAACTTGTCATCTTCCAGCTTTGGCTATCGCTGTGGCAAGTATGTAATATCCTAATGCCTAGCTGAGCTGGTAGGATAAATGTGATCATTCCCCTTAGAGATATTGCTAGCAGAGGGCTCGTTAGCTGGCAGAAAGGCCAACAGCTGCAAACTGTTTATCTATGACAACTTTTGGATAAATCTGAGTTTACACAGTTGCCTGTGTCCTAAGGTTTGCTGTGGAAGTGCAGATAGCTTCGCCTGTCCAAACCCAAGCACAGAAGTTATGGACTGCAATTATGCCATTTCTCATGAGAGAAAGGAAAAAATCCTCACACTTGGTAACAGTAAAAATAGTAATTGGTTTTCCTTTTCCTCTATCACTGATGCTCCTGCTTGACTGTTTTTTGATATTAAAAATAGATTTGTGGTAATTGCTGGCAGTCAGTAGGGCTATCTGGGAAGATAAGGACTTTGTCGCTGAAGAAAGCCACTGTCTGTGTATTTGCATGTGCACAGGTTAAGTGTTTTATTAAAAAAAAAAAACAACCAACAAACAAACCCCAAACAACAGTTCAGCTTTCTTCCCTATTTTTTCATTTTCGCACACCTGTCTCCCAGACAGGGCCAGAAGCAAAATTACCAAATAAGAGAAGTTTCTTTTTTATTACTCCCAGCCTGGTAGAACCACAGCATGCCAGGATTTTCATGAACATGTCTGAATTCATGACATTTCTCCTCCAGTTCTGCAGACTTGAAAGGCTCACATAAAAATCTGGAATTTTAAGAGGCAAACAGCAGTTTCCATTCATCCCAGTGAAGAAAATAAATCATATTAATGCAGCTACCAAGGCATTGTACTACTGTCATTGTCAGTTAAAGGTGTATTTTTCACTGCATGTCAATTAGATGGATCATTGTATTAGATTGCAAAAAAGTTGCATTTCTCTTAATGGTTCAGATCTGTTTACTAAAGAGCTGTATTATGTTTGCAGAACTGTAGAATATTTGCTGTTCATGTAAAATATATTGGTCCAAAAGAAAATTATAGTCTTAGGAAATAATTTGATAGGAAATATATATTTCAAAAAACATTTTTGAGGCAAGCCTTTTCAGGCTTAAAATGTTGTAACAATTTGTTATAACTGGCTTGCTATTCCAGAATGACTCGGACTTCTTACTGAGTTCATTTAATGTACTGCAAACTTTTCTGCTGTCTGCTTTTCTAGGATTATGAGTTTCCCTGCCCAGTCCACTTCTGTTCTTATATTGTCTGATCCCTGGGGTCCACTGCCACAGAAATCTTTAATAATTGTAATCATAAACTAATTTCAGATGTCTACATTTTTAAATTGGCCACTGCAAATATTATAAAATGGCCACACAGGATTCACATTAAGCATGAAGTGACTGAGAGTCTGTAACTGAGCCACAGACACTTCTTTTTCAGCCCCTGATGGATGTACAAGTCTTAATCATTAGTTCTCCACCTTTGAATAATGAAGCCTTTAGCACAGAGCAGTGCTGTTGCCAGTCAGGTTCAGTGGGGACTAGAACCCCTACACAAAGACCTCACAAGAATTACCATTTGAGGTAATGTATTTGACATTTTAATTGATATTTAACCTCTCTTAATATATTGACAGAACTCTACACTATTTTGCTACCCCACATCTCCCAGCCATGGAAATATTGTCTCCTTCCATCTCCAAGTGCCAGCAAACATTGACTCAGCCTCATTTTATGAAATTTATCAGAAGGGAACGAGCATGAATCATTTCAAGCTAAACAGGCTTGCCTGATTGACCACTGGGCTTGAGATGAGTGCTGGTTTAGTTCCTTCTCGGTTAAAACCTCATGTCACATACAACTGAGATATGTATTGGCACTGGTTAAATGGAAGATAAAGATGGAATATTCTGGTTGAGTAGTAGGAATAAACCACTTTCAGTGAGAATCTTGCTCTGGTCGTTGCTGTTAGCTGTACCTAAAACTGCTGTACGGTAACCAAAATATCCCTCCCTATTCAGTGTAAGTGTACTTCAGCTGAGCTGGGTCAGTTCATTGCAGGGCTGCGTTTGCCTCATCCCCAAAGGGCAGAGGATCTCCAGGAGCGATTTCGGAGTAGATGGTGGTTGTGTCACAGGGTCATAAAGCACTACTGTGGGAAGAGCCTGGGCTGGGCAAGCCAGCGAGCGCAGGTGAGGTCAGCAGCCCTCAGTAGTTTTCTCCTCGCGCAGCTGAAGGTCAGCATTACCAGCAGCCGATGGACCGGCACAGTTTTGTGTCCTGGGACAACAGAGTGTGCTCCAGGGGAGAGGCAGCTGTGGAGCGAGTTAGCAACTTGGCATGAAGCATGCTTCCTCCCAAGTACCCTGTTTCTTGTATGCACGCTGGGGGAGGATTTAAGAACTCAAAAATGCACAAAGGTACAAATCTAAAGAAGCAGAGAATTGGCTGAGTCACCTAATTGTTCCTTTTAATCTCTAGCTTCTATGACTCCAATATTCAATTTTTGCTTCCCTTTAACCGAAATCTGGCAGTTGTTCTTAATCTCAGACCTTCTGCTATTGGTTTTACAGTAAACTAACATTTTCCCAAACAGTATTTTCCATCTGCCAAAAGTATTCCCAGAAATTGCTGATCCCAAGTAGGGTTGGAAGCAAAAGGCTGTTATTGGTGAGGGTGTTATTACTTGTGAATCATCGTAAGGGTGCATGGTAGCAGATATAAATCAGGAGAAATATCTACTTCCCTTTCAGAAATCAACCGGGAATGTTTTGTGATCTTTAAAAGAAACAGAAGGCACGTTCATAGCCCAAGACATGCTGCAGACATGTACGGCTGAGATTCTGTTCTATGACCTGTTCATTAGGCCATCAGGCGTGTGGACTGAGGGTGCAATCCCTTTCTGAAAGTAACATATTACTTCCTGAGCAATTTCTTGACATCCTCATGACTTTTCTGCGAGTAAAAAGCAAGTCAGTTTAAGAAGAGTGCTGAAATCCAGCTTTCTGTGGTCATTGACTTAAAAAAAATTAAATCTTGATTTCATTTTTGCATGTGGTATGAATCTGGCCTTCCCCAGTCAGCACTTTTAAAGTGAGCAAATGTCAGTGTCTGATTTCTGCGCTGCCCTCGCTCTCTGCTGACAGTGCTGAGTTGAAAGGCTACTGCCCATCCCTTCATTCCATCCAGAATCCCCCATCACAACGTTTCCAAGTACAATGCTACTTTCTGCAGGGGACAGTCTGGATGCAGGATGGGCATATGAGGACTATTGTTTTTCCACAGCAGAAGTTTCATGCCATAACTTCTGAATTCCTTTTTGACTTGAACCAGTTTCAGTGCCGACACAAACAGGCCTAGAGAGTCGGCCTAGAGAGTCCTGTGCAATTGTCCGTGGAATCAAATCCTAGATTCCCTAAGTCATAGAAGACTACTGCCACCTGCATTGGCTTTGTGACTCACCATCAGGAGTCTGACAGCTTTTCTGACTCTGTCACTCTTGCTTTCTTTACGTCTGAGAAGATGGGATTTTCTGCTTTTATTGTTTTGTTCTTTCTTACCAACTTTATTCTGAAAATGAGGAGAACTCCATTTGAGTGTTCAAGGCTACCTCACTGCATCTTCTAACATTGCAGTAGGGACCACTGACAGACAAGCTTAGATGAATGTTGGAGTCAGTGAAGTGTGTTTTCCACTGAAAGCAGTGAAGGTGAGTGTGTTTAATTTGTTTCCCGTCTGACAAAATTCTAGACTGATTTTTCATTAGGACAATGAACAACATACTCAGATGATTTTGTGTGCAAACTGCTCTAATATTTTTCATACTGAGTGCATTTTTTATCATTTTGGTTGAGTTACTGCTGTACGTTTTGAGTGAATGAACCATTTCACCGATTCTGATGGGAACATTCTCTGTGCTTCCGTTGCAGGAATTGCTTACCTGGGAGGTGTCTGCAGTGCCAAGAGAAAGTGTGTTCTTGCTGAAGACAACGGTCTCAATCTGGCATTTACAATTGCACATGAGCTTGGCCACAAGTGAGAACTTGTCCTGTTTCTGTCTTTCCTGATGCCACTATAGCATACTTTTATTTAAAGTCATACAAGTGAAATTATTAGTGTGGCATGTTTGTTATGGTTTTGTAAATCTAGCAGATTGATAAATAACTTGATTTTTAGGAGGCTTATGTAAATATTCAGTTCAGCACACATAAGTCTTTCTATTTAATCCTCCCCAGTATCTTTCTGTTTGATCCCCTTCCTCCTCCTTCCACTCTATGTTTTGATTTTGAGTAGCACAAAGAGGCCTCATTCTCTTACATAATAGATGGTGGTAGTTAGAGACAGATTCTGCTTTTGTTTATGCTGTTGCATGGATCCACAAGAACAACATCAACTTCAAAACCTTTGAACTTGCTAAATTTTCTCTGAAGTTCAGGTGTCTATGTTGAGGATTTTAATAGTTAAATACTTTGGTATTGGTTTCATCTCTGCATGTGAAGTAACCTACTCTGGCTGAAATTGTAAATATCAGTATTTTGGAAATGCCCCTAAGCAGTATTATTTGATCAACAGAAAGAAATCATATAACTTGATTTATCAGCTCAATCATAGCTAACTAAGACACTTTGAACACTGACTGGAAAAAACAGCAAGCAGTGTGATAATTCCTAGTCAGACAGAAATTGCTAGAATGAGATTACCGAATACTTTTTGCAGGTGACTTTGCAGACTTTTTAAAGCTGCCCGTAAATATCTCATGGACGGAAGAAAACAAAATTGACTGGAAAGGTCACCTGCAGTGAATTAGTTAACCTAAAGGTCAGCTTCCACATTCACTGCTTTCCAGGCTAACATGTACTTACTCATAATCCTTAGGAGCTTTTTCCCTTTCCATTGACATCACTCTGGTTGCACTGTGTCACAGTTAGGCTGTGTAAAGTATCGAATTAGACCAGGAACAAATTTAGACCGGGGCAAGGGCTGTACCTATGGGATTTTCAAGTACTTCTTTTTTAGCCTCTCTGGATGGAAGGTGGGAAATGCCACCACTGTTCCTTTGGGAAGAAGTTGTGCGTAAGTTTTGTCTGCACCCTCTGGACTCCTACTGTTTATGCGTCTGTTGTATCTTCCTTCCCTACAGTAACAAGTATCTGACAGCTAAGTCGGAGCCAATGTATCGTGTTCAGATTCTGGCCAGTCTCATTCCATGACAAATAATTATTTTATGGCAACGTATTTCAAAGTTCCATGGAGGATATTTAGGTTACTACCAAAAATGACAAGACGAAAATTAATCTCCTGTTCACCCTCCAGTGACACCAAAGGCAACTGAGCCAAACCGAGGGTGGTTTCAGCAGAAATGAAGGACATTTGGTTTTGGTTTTATTTAAATTGCATGCCAAGATGTTAAACTGAGCCTAAACTTAATAACAAATTAACCTGTGGGTAATGCTAAGGGAAACTCAGCACTCATCTTTGGATGGGCCAAGAGCAGGAGGGAAAAATACTTGAGCTGCAGAAAATCCAGCTGTGTAAAAGAGTGAGACTGGCCTGCCTTGGTGTTTGCCAAGTTTCGCAGCAGAGCTGTCAAGCTTCCTTCTAATAATGCCTTGCAAAAAATCCACTACATAAAATAGGGGATGTAATGCTTTCGGATACAGCTCTCCATCTGTGCAGAAAATAGCAAACTCAATTTTCCTTTCTGAGTGCAGTTTTGCTGGTAAGATTACGATGTCTCTTCTCTGCTGGTTTTCTTTCTTTGCCTCCATCTTAGAAAACTGTTTCAAGAGGTGGATACGAGATGTCTAAAAGGGTTGACAGAGGGTGGCTTGGGTTCAGTTCCCTGGAGGATTTGAACAGTGAGTGTGCTCTTGTGCAGAGAATCTTCTGCTTCAGGAGAGTCATGGGTCCCACTGTGGAGAGAGATGGAGAGCTTACATGAGGATTGCAGGTGAAGAAGGACAAATGACAAAGGAGACTGCATTTTCTAACAGAGCTGCCTCATAAGCCCCTTTACTGAGAGAGAAGAGACTAGAACATGCTCAGGCAAGAGAGACTGGGAAGAGTACTTGAGTACTGGAGGGGCGTGGAGGGTCTGTAAGAGCCAGTCTAGGGACATAAGGTGTCTGGGTCTGGAGAATTTGGCTCTCAGAAGGCATGCGAGCCAGGAAAGCTCCAGCTGAAGCAGCCAGTGGGGTGAGGTTAGAGAAGCTGCTGGCAGCGTTTTGCTGCCACAGGTGTTTTGGGGACATGTTCCAGGTCAGCCTGTTTCATAGTGAGTCACAGCCCCTCTTCCCTTGCTTAAACTCAGCCATCAGTATGCATAATCAAACCCCAGTGTGTCAAATCAGAACAGAAAGGAAAAAATGCCACCTGTCTCTCATCACCCAACCTGAATATCAAAATCATCCCTCTGTCCTCTCATCCAGCAGTGAACAAGTTACTTATTTCAAAAGCTGTTCAATTTACCGTTGCCTTTCTGGCACTGAAGTCAACAGGAATCTTCTCATTGACCTTGCTAGGTGTCAGACTTCTCCTTATTTGTCTGGTTTTGAACAGAAACAGGATGCTCTGAGCAGTCCTGTTTCAGCATGTCTTGTGCAAATAGAAGGCTTGTTTGCACACTTGACCTACAAGCTTGTAGTTTTTAAGAGACTGTGAAATGTAAGGAAACACATTGCAGAGATGAAGACAAAGAAGCTGACATGAGCTTCAGGTTTAAAAATGAAAACCAGGGAAAACTAGGTGCAAGTTTCTTAACAAAAAAAAAAAAATCCAATCAAAACGTACATCCATATTGGCAAAAATATAAATTTTGGACAGCCATAATTGTGAGCTTTATTAAAGACTGGTTTCCTTATGAGGGTAGAAAATCTGAGATTTATTACTTCTTGCCCTAAGACTAACAAATGTCTGTGGAGATCACAAGCCCAGCTTGGCATTCACAGATAGTTTCTGATGTGGACTTTGGAAAAAGTGAATGGATTACTAATTGATGTGTCAGATTCCTAATCTGCCACTAATGTCATTTGGACTCGGTGCAAAAACCACTATTACAGACAGCTGCACTGTGAAAACATCAAGACATCATTAAATAGGTCCATTAGGGTGATGCTTAAAGATCCTATGAAAGTTCATCTTTGGGTTTAAAGTATGGAGTTGTCGTTGCTTGCTGATGGGGTGAGGGAGATAATTTTTATCTTTGAATCTGGAGCGATAATTTTGATCCATGGCCACAAAGGGAGCATCCATTTGTATTTAGATACAGTTTTTCCTACAAAGAGTCCAGGAGAAGAATTTTGCTGTTACAAAAAGGCAACAGGCAGGGTAGGGACCTCTGAATATGTGATGAGGCTGCGAATCATAAGCTGCTTACCATACAAGACGGGACCCTCAGCAAGCCTCATTCCTTCATTCAGCATGGTCAATAGTGGATGTCTTTTAAAATAACACACTTCAATGTAACCACAGTTAGTTGGTTTTTATCCAGGGATTGCTGGGTGGAGTACTGTGTTCTGACCTACACAAGAGGGAAGACACAGAGATCACAGTCTTAAAAAGTGTAAGTCCAAGGTCTTCATGTTATAAACAGCTTAATATGCTGAACACTTTCCAACTCTCATCTTTCCTCAGACTGGCAGGGCACTCCATTAGTAAGAGCTTGAAAACGCCCTACTGTTGTCCGTGGGATCCTGAATGGTGCTTCCCTCCTCCTCCATGAGCTGCACCAGTGTGAAGCTGATCTGAGATTCATACCCCAAAGACCACCCTGAACAACTGTGACTTTTAGAAAAGTACTGCCACTTCCCCTTGCCCTGGATCCCTTTTTGCCTACAGCAGTGCCATTGTTACCATTTTCAAGTCATTCTCTGAAGGAAAAGGCAAATAAGTTTTTTAAACAAAAGCTGGGATTCATCCTTGTATCCGTTATTCCCTAAATGAAGCGGGTGGGCTGTAGCCAGTGCTTTTTCACGACAACAATGCCAGTTTTGTTGCCATTCCTGTTTCTTTCAACAGCCTCGGCGTTCCTGTTGTGGGACGGGGTGGGGGGCAGGCTTGGGTGGGGAGGGAAGATTCCCATTCATGAGCTAGCGGAACCTGGCACTGCCTAGATGGTGAGAGAATAGCCGGAGGTGGTATGGCTGGAAGCCACGCCGTGTCAGATGCACCGTGTCAGATGCCCTTAAGAAAACCACAACAGAATCAAAATCAACTGACAATAAGCAAGATGCAGGCCGTTGCCAACAGTCTGAAACCGCATGACCTCAAACTTGAAGCTGAAACAGATGAGGGCAAAAATGAGTCCAAAGGTAAAAAGCCTATAGCGCACAAACCAAACGGCTCTGGATTTGGAATCAGCCACAAGAAGAGTTTAGAACCAGCAGGTTTCTGTCCAGTGTGATTATTTGCTTTAGATGTTAAGTATTGATAGATGTGGCTTGGTTAAAATTACTTGAGGGTGTGTAATTATTTGCTGCATAATTAAGTACGGCGTCTGTGGTGCATCTCAAGCAGTAGTGGTGTTGCAGGTAAGGGAAAAGCACTCTGGATGTTCCCTTTGTGGCCTGATATTTATGCTAAAGGAATAGTGAATAAACTCACCTCCCTGACCTGTCTAATGCGGGACCCAGCAGAGAAATTGTCATGTAAATATTGCAGGCCAAAGGGGAACGTGTCTTGAGCAGATAAAAAAGGTACAGCATAACGTCCTGTGACAACTTACACTGGCACAGCCAGGTCAGCGTGGTGCAAGTATACAAGCTTAACGCCTAAGAACCAAACAGGAAATTAAGTGCCTCTTCTCCTCCGCCCTGCAATTTATAAAGATTTGGTCATAATGCATTTTAGAAATGAAGAGTTTCACGTGGAAGCTGAGGAGCACCAGAGTAAGTGGAACGCAGATCTGAGCAGTCAGGTAGTGCTGCAGAAGGCACACGGTGCTGATATAAAAGTGTTTATTTTTCTTAAGCAGTCTGTTTTGTGATTCCAGTCAGCGCAGTGTCGGCAGCAATGGAGCCAACCAGCCAAATCACGGTACTGGTGCAAGGCGAGTGATTCTGGAAATGGTAGAAAAAGGGAGGGACCTTTGCTATTAAATCTCGTGTTTTATCCTGGAATTATAACATTTTGATGCAGGATGTGGGAGCAAAGAAGCTGTTTTGAAATTAAAAAAAAAGCAAACCACCCTGTCAGTCTTTTTTAGAGCAGTTCACCATAGTCTAGCCTTGAGCACACGGCTCTACTGACGTAGGAAGCCCAGCGTAGTTTATATCCTGGCTGACTTTAAACATTAACCCTATTTTTTTCAGAAAAGCTCCCATCTGGCCTTTTTCTGCTCTGTCTTGCTCTTTTGACCGTCTGCATTGTAATGATGGGCAAATGCAAGGATTTCTTCATAGCATTTGTAAAGAGCTGGTTTTTAGAAGTATGACCAAAACAACCAGTGTAGGATCGTAGGGTGTTATGGTGCTGACAGCCAGACCAGTCACAGAAAAGAAGGCAGACCTTCCAGCTGCTATTTGAAGTGTAGCAGAGGCACGAGTTAGTCCCACATTTATCAGGCAGGTTCTGCCTGACCTGGATTTCTCTGGAATGTTTTTCTTCATTGCTATTGCGAAAGTACACCAATTAATTGCCAGGAAGCAATCTGTCCCCAAATTACTTCTTACCTCCCAAAAGGTATTAAAAACAACATTACTGAAACTGCAGAATCAAACATGTAGAAGCACCAAAGTCTCAGTTTCAGGATTATCTGGACAACTTCAACTCTAGTCCCTGCAAATGAGGCCAAACTTTTATGCACAGGGTGGTATTGCAGCGTGGAGTTAAAAGCTCTCGTTTGACACAAGCCCTCACGTATCTTATTCACTCTTAAGGGCATGAATAGTTTACCAGAGAGAGACCTTGCAAAGAGACGCCCGTCCTGTGGGCCTGCAGCGTAGTATCCACGTACGTGATGTCTCAGGGATGCAGCCTGTGTCTTGGGACTGGATAGACCTCTCCCATGGCACTGCCGGCGGTTTGGGTGTAGATTCTGTCTTGTAGCCGTGAGCTGTGGTACAGTTCCCTCAGTGCCTCTGTAAAACACTGTGTTGCTGTTTTGACTGTGCTGCAGAAGACAGTGTGTTGGATCCACATGCCTGCATTTGTATGGGTTGAAAATCAAGGTCAACTGGATCCCAAGGAGGTTGGAAGCCAGAGGCAAACCCAGGCAAGTTTTACTCTAGCAGGCTCAAGTTCTAGTCACTGTGTTGCTGCACCAAGACTTCCTGAGTAGCTGAGTAGTTTGATTCAGGCAGTCACTGCCCCAGCTATATTCTAATAGTGCCAGTACTCTCCATTTTAAATCTCACTGGAGTGTGTTGCTGTTCCAGTACACTGCAGTCGCAGGATTCCTGGGAGTGACTGGCTGCTGTGTAGACATACCCTGAGGCTGGCCAAAAATTCTGGCAACACTCTGTACCCACCCTGGAGCTGCTAATTTTATTTTCTGCCATTTGTGTTGTAAATCTGTTGTGGAATGTCTCTCTCTGTTCCCAGGCTCCCTTTTCTTGTTCCCCTCCTCCCAGGTTTCATTCTTCTTCCACAGAAAATTGCAAGCACATTTTCTCAGTCAAGTTGCCGTTCTGTGTACAACTCCAAAGGACATAATGGAACACTGCCTGTTTCATCATATATGTTTGTACATAAGAATTGGTATGATCTAGTCCAAGCAATTATTTAATAACATATTCTGGTTTTGAGACAACTAGGTATAGCCTGAAATTTCAGGAGATGATGCTTTCAATTTTGGTAGCACACAGAGGGGTCTGTTTTAGACAAAAAAAAAAACAAACGTGTACCTAAGTAGCATGATAATAGTTTTCTGAAAACTGTCCTAAGTTTTCAGAAAGGAAGCAGAGATCAAAGACAGATATAGATCTAAACATGTGTAAATTAAAAAAAATCAGTGAAGACTTCTGCAAGCATGGATGGTTTGACCGGGGGAAGAGGTAGTGATGGAGCACCGCTAAACTGAAGGTGTGTTTGCGCAACATAATACAGTACCTGATAGCTGAGTAAGTGAATTTGAATCCCAGAAGCAGAATACCCCTATTGTATTAACCTTGTCTGGGTGAGTTGTTTTTGCAATGAAAATAGGATATCACATAGAGAAAAATAGTATAAAGAAAATTACATACAGAAATCAGAGAAAAAGGAGATTAGGAAGGAGAAATGGAGAAGTTCGAGTAGTATCAGGTGCCACACTCTGGATAATAGACCTGGTTTGGGGTGGGTTTTTCAGTTTTACTTAAAACTGCAAGATATTTACAGGTACAGTTACCGAACCTGCTAATCCTAGCATGGTGGTGGGGTACCTTCCCTCTCTCATGCATGTCTTTTCTCACCCTTGTATCTTCCAAGTTTGATATTTTATTTACAATATTGGAATGTAACCACATTGGAACTGGGCGTGGGAATGTCCACCTCCCATTGCTTTCTGGACTCTTGTGGGGAGCATTAGTGTGGTTCTGGGCAAGAGTTGCTATGGTTTTACTCTATGCTTTGTGAAGGATGTTTGTGTAATCCCCAGTGAGGCAACACTCTCTTGCAGTCCCTCTAATTTCTTTGTTTTTGAGCATCTTGTACAGCTTTACTTAACATAATAAAACTGCACCAAACAGGCAAACGACAGCCATTTAGAAACTCCCAGACAACTCAGTTTTCGTTCAATCAATAGCTTTGTGGCTTTGCCAGCTATGTCTGTCTTTTTGAAGGCTCATTCTGCTGAGTAAGCCAAGGCCATGGTAAATAGTTGAGCCCTAATGATTTGGCAAATCTTGCATATGCTTCCTGCTACAAGGGTTCTGGTTTCATACTTCACTGGTTTTGCTGGTAACAGCCTCCCGCACCCAGTGACCCAAAACACAGGGACAGTACAAGTCCCCATTGTGCAACTTCTACAGCATGCACCAACACAGGAAATATTAGGTATGTGAGTGCCATTTACCAAATAATTGTTTGTTTTTATACACAGGCAGCAATCTAGCTGAAATATTTACTTTTCCACTAAGGGTTGGCTTCCAATAGCCTGTAACCCGTGCTGTCTGCCTGGCCTGCGGAGTTCAGCAGGTTCCAGGTGAAAAATGGCTGCAGAGCTGGGGAAGGTGATAAATCCCAGACTGTCACTTGGAAAAGCCTTCGGTAGGAACTCAGCAGCAGCAATGCCAGTGGAAATGTTGCCTCTAAAAATGTGGTTCCCTGTACCGTTACGTAGAAGGCTACACTGTAGTGGAACAAGATTGGCTGCCTCTTGGCCAACAGTTGTGTAGGGGAATAAAATTCAGAAAAAAGAGAGTTTACTAGAAAAACGCAATAAACAGGCCTTCTTTGTTCTCACTGAGCCCTTTCCATTTGCAAAATCCTCCCTACATCAGATGCTGGGCCTCTTTCCATTGCTGAATCCAACCCAGCAGGGAGTTTTGTCATCTATGTCTTGACTTGAACCTCAGTTTCCAAAAAATAGAAGAATAATCCACAGTTTTCTCAGTTTTCTGCTTTTGTTCTTGTTTAGGTAAAACAAATCAAAGCAAAAGGAGTCTGATCATAATGATTTGCTCTCACTTGCTTGAAAAGTTTCCTTCCTTCTGGGCTCTAATTAGCTTAGGGTATTGAGCCTTAAAAGTGAGTATTTTTTTACTGTGTCTTCTTTCTGTGCTCGGAAGTCCACCAAGACCCTCATTTTGTATGCTTCATCTTATCCACATAAGGGACAGTTTGACCTTTCAGAAATTTCTGATGTTCCCCTTTATTATAATAATTACTTTGTCTTTTGCTTTTCTGCTGGCATGCGCAAACATCAACTCCCATCTACTCCTTTTAAGTGTCATCCTCTCCATCGAGTATATATTTTTTCTTTTTACCTCTTGCTCCATTATTTCACTCTCTTATTGATACCTTTTCAGTACTAATCCAGATATGATCCTGAGGCTTCCATCCATTCAAGTTAAAAAACCAACTTGTTCATTTAGAAAAATGTATTCATGTCTTCTTTTTATACCTGAAGTACTACAATACATACCTGCAGCTCATTTAGAAATTTTTATGGTGTTTGTTGACGTAACCTTACCAGGTTTTCCAGGCAGCACCTCTGAGTGTGATGAACAAAATCACACGCAAAAAAACTCCTACATGGTCTCCAGAAAGCTGTCACCAGTTAAATGACACGCATGCTGCACCTCTGATCAGCTAGAGACCCTCTAAAGAGATATCTTCTTATGAAGATAACAGACTTTTTTGTTCCTCTAATTTGTCTTCACATTGATATGTTCAAGCCAAAGTCGTTCAAAGCAAGAGTATCTCTTTTCATGTGGCATTCTTAGACAATATGAAAGCAAACTTGGCTTCATTAGCCTTGAAGTTTGTAGGCAACCAGGCATACCCACTGCCCAAAGAATTCCACTTCAGTATTGGTCTGGCTTGTCGTTCCCAAATTGCTTTGATACCAAGCCATAATTTGCAACATTCCTGTTTTCCCTGCTGATCACATGGGTGAGACTAAGACAGGGTGCGGTGCTTTTGAAATCATTTATGAAGAGCCAAGGCCAGATGGTTCTGGGATTATGAATTATTTTCCCAGCTGCATCATTATGAAAAATCCCAAGAGTTTAGGGAGCTGATATTATAGGAGGAGCATGGGGAGCACTCCTGAGTGATGGGAGTGGCTGTGACAAGGATACCCCTGAAAATGCCATGTCCTTACAGCAAATGTCCTCAACTGACCTATTGCAGACAGATCCATTGCTAGATTATAACTGCAACTAATAGGATTAGATCATGCATTTCGTGTGCAACTTTTTTTCTAGACAATTTGGTTTTTTTTCTTCATTCTTGCAAGCAAAAGAGAACACGCAGGTTTGTTACTGTCCACTCCAGTCACCTGTCATTTTGGTGAATCAACCTAAGAGGGTCACATGGGATGGATTTCTTCTTGCACTGAATCTGCAAGCCCACGGTGTTTGGCAATGCACAGTAAGAAAGAAGAATAAAAGAAAGAGGCTGAAAAATATTTGTTTCTGTGAAAAGGACTTCTGCAGCTCTGGGAACCATAAAACATGTATCCACTGGCTTGTCTGGGGACTTCAGAAGACTTGATGCTGGTAGAATTATATATATTACAGTTAATTCACACCTCTTTGTCTTTTGATGTTGGCCGTCTCCTCATTCCCACCTCCAGGAATGGAGAATTCATCTCCCAGTGTGAGGAAGGCAGCCAGCATTCCTGACTCCTACAGTGCGTTCCCCAGGCTGCCCCACTTCCCCAGCGCTCGGCAGTGGGTGGCTTCCTGATGGGGTAGAGTGTGGGACATCTGCGGTTACTTGTGTTGCACATATTTGGCAAATATGCTCCACGTCGCTCAGTTCCCTTGCATTTTCTTTTAAGAGTAACTCATGTTGCATCTCTTTGTTCAGGTTTGACTCACAGTCATTAATGTAGTTGACTGGAGGCTTTCATTGGTTTCACAGGAGTTTTAGAAAAGTGCACTCAAGTGATTGCATGCAAGAGCTTCTCCTTAGGTTGCTAACACATTGAGTGACAAACCCGTCAGCTGTTCTCACTGAGCTTTTGTCTTTCTTCCCTAGTGGGTGGGAAATCCCACCCAGCTCTTCCAGGGTTTTGTCTTTTTTCCACTCTACAATTTATATTCCCTTTTCATCTTCTTGAGGAAATGCATGTCACATTTTCTGAGGTCTCGTTCTCACCCACTTCAGGCAGTGCTGAAAGCAAACAGCTTGTTACCCTTCAGCATGTTACTTCTGCGATGCACCGCGGTGCTTTCTGCGTACAAGGGGCACAGATGGAGCGCAGCAGCCTCTGCTCACCAGAAGAGAGAAGCGAGCAGAGTCTTTCTCTGCCCACCACTGTTTCATTCATAGTCACTGTGCTCCTTCTGCAGCAATTCCCTGCTTTCTGAAACCAGGCTGAAGCACGTGATAGAGGGAGCAATTTTTATGTCCAAGAAGTGGATTAAATCTTGTGCAGGGAAAGTGAACAGCTCAATGCATACATTTTCATGGAGATGTTACCCCATTCTTGCTCTAGGGTGACCATGCCGAGTAGCCACTGTCTCTTCATTGATAGCTCGGGAGAAATTATTTCCAGTAAAAAGTCACTGGTGCCTGTTTTACAATGAGTGGGGTTTGATTTATCTGTGTTCACTCCTTCAACAGGAATTGGGCTACTAAAGCAATCCTTGACTCTTTCCAGTATCGTGTGAAGAACCTGTTGCCTCTGTGTGTTGTTGACATGTATCAAAGCATGTGCAAAGGGTTTAGAGACGCTGAGCATCTGGGTGGATGACTGCTATGGAGATGTAGTGCTCTAGGAATGTGAAGGGTCCAGGAATCTGCATACTGTGTGATGGTAAGGCCCATAGGGCCAAAAAAAGAAAGGCTGGAATGGAAGCCACTGTGAGCTCTCACGAACACAAAAAAAACAGTGAAATTTTTACTCTAAGCTAAGTGTACTGAGCTCCCGATCCTGTTGGGAGGGTGTGAGGGTAGAGAAGGAACATGTTTAGCCCTGGACAGTCATTCCCAGGTGATGCTGGGCAGTGGTCGTGTGATTGAATTCGTTACATGAGCCTTTCCCAGATCTCCATTGCCTCTGTAGGTTCAGGTGAAACAGACTGGACCCCTGTAGCTGCTTTTGAGTCCTTATGCAGTAGGGGAGTGGGCTGTTACAGCCATTAGGCTCACCCCTCATAACTGGGAGCTGTACCTTGCTTTGCATCTTTAAAAGTCTTCCTTCAGAGAGGCAGGACCCCACCTGTGCTGAGAGGGTTGGTACTGAAGGGTTTACAATATGCTGTGTAATCACAGTCCTTTCTGAGTGTGAATGCGTAGTGCTGGAGCTCCTCTGGCTGACAGCTCTCACCTGTAGAGATTTGTGTTGGGTACTCTGTGGGACTTGGGAAGGAGTGAGCATTAAGATCGGGAAGAAGAAAGGTATTTTCTTGAGGTAATGCTACCTCTTCAATGTGGAGTTTCCACCAAGTTTATTTGTGCATATATTGATCACCTTTAGCTTTTTCTAGGACTTCATGTTTGGTGGAGCACTCCTTTTTCTGCCAGTACCCTCTGCATTCTCAGAACCTGCTGGTTCTCACCAGAAACACTGTGAAGCTGGTTCAGGAAAAGGTTGCTGTGCTGGGCCAACATCCTGCAAATCAGATGCGGTGGAGGCAGGCCGTTGAAACAGTAAGTGTTCAGTTGCATTGCAGCTAGATTCCTGCGTCTCACCAAAAGTCTTGGAATACATAAGGCAGTGCCTGCCCTGCTGGGAATCGGCCGCTCTGCGAAAGAGCCAAGGATTCTCGAGATAGAATCTCATGAGCTAGGAAAAGTAGTCCGTAGTGTGAGTGTGTGATATTTCGCTGGGGAGAAGATCGTAAGGTGATTCACCCTGTTCTTCATGGCCCTAGTTTAATTTCCATCAAACCATATAAAAGGACTGTCGTTGATATCAGGGGGGTTTGGGCAGCTCTGTTACAGGTATCTAGGACCAGGTGGGCAGCAAGATTTTAGATGAAATATTAGAGTAAGTAAAGGGCCACAGTGCCTGTTCCTGCCGTGTCAGTCTCTCATGTGTGCTATCTGGCCCTTGCGGCACAAACTCATACTTGCTGCCTTCCAGATTCCATGGCAAAAGAACTAATTCTTTTTAAATGAAAACCATATCATAAAGGGCTGGATCTGTCATGCAGCTGAATAAACCACAGCTTTCCACACTGCTATTCGCCATAGGCGTTCGTGTGTTCTCACTTGCTGTTGTTGACTTCTTGGCTGTTCGATGAGCAGATAACCATATAAAATATCTGGTTACTTCATTATTGGAGAGTGACATAAGCTTGGTTATGAAAACAAGAGTCCAGTAGTAGTCATGGCTCCCTTTAAATGTTGTCTCTCCTAAAAAAAAGCCCACTAGCTCGGCATCCATCCTGAACAACACCCCTGTTCTAGATAATATTACTCACACAGTGACCATCTTTGGTTACTTAAAATGCTTTAAGTAAGGTCATCTCCCCCTCTTTGTTACAGCTCCCCAAAGTACCTCCTGACAGCTTCTGAAATGGTTGAGTTATATTGAAGCGACTGTGTTTTGTTTACATGTTTGAAAAGCACAAGGTGAAAAAGCCTGTTTTCCATTAAGCCAACGGTCTCAGTGACGGTTGTTTTTGTAAGAAGGTTATGCAAGCTGCTTGATTGCCTCCTGCCCAGCTCATCTCACCTCAGCATGTTCCCCAGCACTTGTTAGTTTGCTCAGGGCTCACTGGGACTCCCTTCTGACCCCTCTGGCTGTCTCTGCCTCTCTTCAGTCGCTTTGCAGATGCATCGCCTTCCCAGGTCACTCTTAAACTCACTGTCCTCATTTAACACTGCAGCTCCTATAATAATTCCAGCTCTAACGAGCAACCCCACTTCACTTCTGCCGCTGTTACGCCTTTCTTCTCAGCTATTTGGAAACCTCATAACTTGCAAGATATAACGTTTTGTATTGAGATGTTGAACTGGTTCAGAAGTAGGCATCTTTCCAGTCCTGCAGCTTCAATTTCAAACTTTAATAAAAATTCCTAACATTGAACTTGATTTGGGACTGGATAGCTCACAGGCTTGATTGTGATGTACTGTCTCCCACTTCTAAGTTGTTGGTTCAAATCCAGCCCAAGCCAGTAGCTGCTGAGAGCTGCTGATGTACACTGAGAACTGTTGATGTACGTTTTCTGCTTAGTGGCCAGCATTGATTTGAGTCTACTGGCCATGTTTAATGTCCTAAACTGTCAGCCATGCACCCCGTATAATCTCCTTCCATACCAGCTTCTTTCTTTGTGGTTGAGCTTGGATGGGCTATAGAGATGGGACTCCCTTGTCAACCATTCGTGGACACCTGATAGGAAGTGGGAGGAATTTTGTCCGTCAGTTATGCCCTTCACATGGATAAACAGATGGCATTTGTGCCCACAGCATGTCTAATAGCAGGCTTTCCATGGGGCACTGTCATCCTGCCCACACTGAAATGCCAGAGTGGATAAATTACAGCTCCCCTTCTTCCTTCCCTCTCACACTATGCGAGGATGTTGTCCGGTCTGCCCTCCCTTTGCATTTATGTTTCTCCAGTGGGGTTCATAAAGAATCTCGTGTTTAACCCTGGCTCTTCGGTTAATGCTAGATTACCTCTGGCTGAGTCGTGGCAAGCTGGGTCACAGGGAATGACTTCTTCATGTGCTCTTTTGAGAAGGTCAGTAGTGCCCTACCCTGCTGTGACATGCAACTCAGCAATTCACTGCCTTGCAGAAACAGAGTCTGTTAGAGAACATCTGCAGGCTAAGGCATCTGTTGTAACCACAGGTAGAGAAAGCATGCTTTTCAGGCACAATCAGCCAAGAATGTAAAAACCTTCATGGCTGCACTGAGCTCTTGGAACAAGAGATATCACTGCCTTCTCCTGTCCCCCTCTGTACAGGGGACATTGCTGTACCAGGCCTTTTGCTCAATTCTTGAGTCCATGTTGGTCTGCAGGGCAAGTGGCCCCAAGGAGCTCTTCCTTTTCAACGTCTTGCCGAGCTTACACAGTTGCAGCCATTTGTGAGTTGGTTTTCAGGAAGAAGACCCTTGGATTTCTCTGTCTGTAGAAGTAAGAGACAGACCACTGTCCTCATTTCCTTTTTGGTAGCTGGACGGCCTCACTGTCCCTTGGAGAAATGGTGACTTTGAGGTTAGTGCCAGTTATGTGGAGAGCAATCAATCCTGTTGTGCAGAAGTTTAATAAGTGTCTGGGGTGACAGCCAGGTCGCTTTGAGTAGCCTGGCTAGTCCTGAGTGTCACTTGTTTCTGAAGTGAACCAGCGTTTGACTCACCCTGAATTATTTGCAGGCAAAGGGTTTGGCTTTCACAGGGAGGCTATGGAGCAGCTCTCACTAACAGCCAGCTGAAGTGCTTATTGGAAACAGAGGGATTCTAGAAGCTCATGGTGTTTCCACTTCTGGGTGTGGTTTTTTTCAGGCTTCCCTTCTTCATGATTCTTTCTTTCACTTGCTACCCTTTTCCTGCCTTTTTCTGAAGAAAAGCTCTTTTACTGCTGATGGTATTTCTGTCAAACTTGCCTCTTGCCCTGCTTTATAACCTCTCCCCACCAGAGAGGGAGTGTATGATAACAATCCTGGGGATTTCTCAAGTGGTCTCTTACCAGCCACGAAGTTGCAGCTGTTGAAAAAATTTAAAGCATCTCCTGAAACAGTTTCCCCCAGCCCTTGGTGACAGCCTTTAACTGGATTTCAGGCTTCTAGTAGGAAACCTATTGAGAGTCATAGTGGTCCTGATGAAGATTTGTCTACGTGACCTTAAGAACTTGGAGGTGCAACGCACGGCGCATTGAAAGCGGTCGGAGGCTTTCCGCAGGCTTTGGTGCGCTTTGGCTCAGGCTTTCAAAGAATAACAGGAAACACGGGAAAACACACCAAGGGTAAACAGAGCAGTTTAGTTACATTAACTGTCTAGAGGAGAAGCTCCGCTAATGACTGAAACAAACAAAGCAAGTGCATTTATTTAGTACTGCTGTGGGAAAACAAGCGACTGTTAATTGCATTTGGCTAAGGAGGGTTACACAAGAACTTGGCTGGCTCAGGCCCAGAGTGTAATTCTGGCATTCTGACCCAACTCTGATCGCTGCATAGGCTCTGACGGCCTGGAAAGGAGCACAGACTTCAGAGAGGCAGGGCTTTGAGAGGCTGCGTACTATTTTTTATTTATAGCAATGCTGCTTTTGTTCTACAAAAAAACAGCATCAAAGAGATCTGTTGTTGCTACCTCCCTGTGACTCCTGATAAAATTTGCCTTGCTGTGATGGTGTTAACGGTCAGAGCTCAAACTGGTCAGTCAGCTTGTTTCTGGACTCACATATGATAAGCAACAATAAATATGCTGCAGGACTCCTTCGGTGACGCCATAGTGTCTTTGACTGATAACCAATGCATTATTTATATTAGAAAAGAAGCTGGAGTGTGAAACCAGAGTCCCATTGTGCTTGCTCTGAATAAACATGGAATGAAAGGAGTGGAAGAGCTGACAGTCTGAGCTGTTCCTGCTTGCCTTTGTGGAATCTCGTTGTCTTCAGGAGGACAACGTGATGAGCCAAAGGCTGAAATTCACCCTGTGCTCAGAATGAAGCTCGTGACTATGGCAGTAAGAGCACAGAGGGAAATCGAGTCCTGCTCGTCCGTAATGGCTCTGCTGGCTTTGCGGTGTAAGGGATGACAGGCAGCACGTGTTTGTTCCTCCTGCTCAAAGGGACGGTTGTGACTCGGAGAGCAGAGAGGGCAGGCGGTTTGCAGGGTAATGTAGTGCCATTTTGACATTCCTACTTCCAATCTAAGAGCCATTCTTATTGGCTCTTTTTTCAAGATCTGTTCATGTAAGACTAGAACTCCTTCCCAAGGCAGAATGTTTCAAGAGACTGATTGTCTGCTTCTAATTCCATGTGAACTTCTGAATAGCAGGTAAGATTAGATGATCACAAAGAACATGCAAACTACTGAATCAGCGCTTGTGCTGCTGTTTAGTGCAAACACATAATGCTCTGTCTGATTTATTTCTGTTAAAAGGAGTGGGACTATTCATTAGTGAAAAGAATCAGCATGGCATTACATTTACTATGTGTTCAGGAAAAACTGATCCCTTTGATGTAGCTGGAGACCCTTGAACTTCAGAAAAGAATGTGTGAGCATGCGAGGGTATGCCTGAGTCCTGAAGGTCATTTAATCCTTTCCTCAAGTGAGTCATTGTAAGGTAAAGTAGAGGCTGGGAAAAGTTCTGCACTGCCAATTAAAACAGGCTCCAAAGGTGTTGCTGGTTTCATTCTACCAGAAACTCATCACAGAGAGGCAGTAGAGGTTGCCGACGTACCTTGAGGCCAGATCCCAAGCTAATATAAACTGGCGTGGTTCCTTTGCCTTAGCATATACCTATAGCTCAGGCTCAATTCCTTTATGCTTACGACTTTTTAAAGCCTTTCTGTTAAGAAATCGGGAATAATTCAGAAAGGTGTTGATTTCCACACGTGTAAGAATTGAAAGAATTTCAGAAGCCTGTAAATAACTCTGAGATCAGAGTTCTGACTCAGTCTGCATAGAGAATACATCCTATCTGCCTCAAATACCCCTGCAAAATCAAAGCTGACTAATGAATGTTAGCCTCAGCATTTCTCCTAGGCAGACATCTTTCACGAGGTCAGATTTAAAATTAAGTTAAGGACAGGAATGTACTAAGTAGTAACCATTGCCTTTTTTTATTTGCCAACAACAAAATCCCACTTTCAACATATTTAACAAAGAATAAATTAAGTTAATCGGAAAGCTAAGGCATTTCTTAATTAACAGCTCTAGACCAAACACTGGTCTTTTATGGGGGAGATAAAATCAGGGTGTCTAAAACACTTGCAAAGGCAGGAAGATGCTTTGTTTTCATCCTTTTCAAGTGGAACAGCTGAGGTGCTGACCAGGAGGCGGTTCAGGAAGCTGCCAGGATGGGAGAGCTGCCAAATGCCGTCCCACAGAAGCCCTGACGGAGTAGAGACCTGAAGGACCCAGCTTTGAGTCTCAGCACTGTGGCAGTCACAAGGCAGGCAGGCTGAAGGAAACCTTGGAAACTTGCCTTGTTTCCACTAGAAAAGTTAACACGATTGCTGCATGCCCGCAAGCCTTCTGAACTGGCATTTTTGGGCA
The DNA here is from genome assembly GCA_009806455.1 of Tetrax tetrax. NCBI lineage: Eukaryota > Metazoa > Chordata > Aves > Otidiformes > Otididae > Tetrax > Tetrax tetrax. Next base: position 423,678 of record WHYT01016627.1, on the reverse strand, counting down.
AACTTTCCTCTGGAAGATTTCCAGCAAGCTTACATACCCTGCTTCATGGTACTCAGCTCTTCCTTTCCTGACTTTTAGGAATACGAACTTTAGATGGGCTTATTTGCATTGGAGGAATACTGCTGGAACTTTCTTCCTAGCATGTGAAGATATTTCTCTGTGTGTAGAAACAACATGGGTGAAATACTTGGAGTGAAATCCAGGCTCCATTGAAGTCAATGGCAAAACTCCCATTCACTTCAGTGGAGCAGGAATTTCACTCGTTACTGTTTTGAAGTTAGAGTTACTAATAGACTGTTAAATTATTCCTGCGTGCATCAAACAAAATGTACTTGATGTTAATGTTTCTGCTGTGCTCAAAACCCACAAGGGTTTAAAAACAAGAATAACTATGAACTTTTAAGTCTAAAAATTATGTTAAATGTAGTTTTGCTAGAAATAATAATGTCCCTGGAGATAAACCTAAAATAATAGACTCTACCGTACAATCTTCACTTTAAGCTAAAAATAGCAGAGATGGTGGTTTAATCTAGGCCATAATTATCAAACTGCTGAAGCCGGTTTTGGTTCATTGCAACCAGAAATATATGTCGTGTTTGGGCTTTGAACAGTTGAGTCCCAGAACTGGAGAGAAGCAGAGCCAAGAGCATAGTCAGAAACCAAACGGGAGCCTCTGATTTGTAGAGAAATAGCATGGATTAGAGTCCAACGGCGTATTTAAAGGGACTGCTCCTGGCTCACCCAGTCCAGCCAGCTGGAGACCCAGCGAGTTCCTGTGAATCTGTGCTTTCAGCCCCAAATGGAGAACTGTTATTTCGCTAGAAAGTGACACTGGCCATACAAGACGCCTTTTGTCTGAAAGCCATTTTCCATTTCATGTTGGAATCGAAGGAAGAATGTGAACATTTCAGAATGTTATCATTCCATATGATTTAATAAGATGGTTTTAACGGTATTTCAAAGTAGGATGTAAAACCCTTGACTTGCTTTTGCTGCCAGGCAGCGTGGTATGATGAGCTGAGTGCAGGACTGCCAGCCAGGACTTCTGACATTTCACTGATGTAGTGGGTGAACTTGGTCACAGCATTTTTCCCTTCTTTGCCGCTCTGAAGGCTGACCACAAAGGCTTCCCTCCAGCACAGGAGTCTCGCCTTCCTGTAGTGGCAACAGAGATTTATTCAGAATGGTGATTTACTGTAGCTGCCCAATGGTGGAGATTCCACTGGTGATTGAAAGGTCCTGAGTGGCAGGTTGGATGGAGGTTACAGTAATGCTTTTCTGTTTCAGAACACTTTGTGTAATCCTCACTGAACGTGTTTGAATTCCTCCGTGTATGTTCATAGGATACAGTCTGCTGTTTGTTTTGATGGTTGTTTTGTTGAGTAGGTCACATCCTGCTCTTGCTGAGACTGGCATGGGGCAGTCTCGGTGCTTGTTTGGACAGTGCTTGCAGAAATGAGGGCTTGATTCTGCCTCTGAGCCAAATCTGCCTATCTGAGCATTGCTGTTACAGAGTCATAGACTAATTTAGGTTGGAAGGGCCACTGGAGGTCATCTGATCCAACCCACCGCTCAAAGAATCAACTTCAAAGTCAGATGAGAGTGAGATTATATAACACCACAAATTTAGATGCTTAACAGTAGAGTTATTCCAAATTCACACTGACAGAACAACAAAATTGGCCCATCTCCAGTATTAATTTGTTGACCGTTCTCTCAGTATGATGATTACAGGGACCATGTCCACTAGATTTGAGAAAGCAATCAAAGATTTTCAATAAATACTAGCTTTAATGTTCTAGCAGATATCCTTCGGTCATGCTACATCACTTTTCCAGGTTCATGTCTCATGAACCTACGAATTGTTACAATAGAAAGTCCATAAGAAGCATATTTAAAAGTTTCAATCACCCAAATACTAAAACCTTTGTGAAATTAAGGCGATGGATAAATTAAAGGAATTAATTATTAATTAAACAGGTGCCCAGAACAGTAGGGGAATGGTAGGTGTTATATGTGCAGCCTGTTTTCAACTTGTTAATTGCTAAGAGTGTCATTACTAAGTCCAATGGGAAATGAGAAACCCACATCATAACTTGATAGGTTTTTTTGTCTTGTTTTGTTTTAATCAAACAGCATGGGAATGAGCCATGATGATGATCATCAACCCTGCGCAGGGAGGTCTCATATTATGTCTGGAGAATGGGTGAAGGGCAGGAACCCAAGTGACCTTTCCTGGTCTTCATGCAGCCGCGATGACCTTGAAAACTTCCTAAAGTAAGGATTGTACTGATTATCAAAAATGCTATAAGGCAAGAATCCAATGTGTTATTCGAAAGTGAAAATCTAAGTAATCTTCCTTAAAAAAAAGTCTGTGCATGTGTCATTAGGGTGTGCAAGTTTGAATCTGTCTTCATTACAGTAGCCCCTTTGAAACGGGGGTTTGTAGAGGGGCAGAAGAATTGTGTGCAGTTGTCAATGTACTGGTAGCTTCTTAAAAACGATCCCAGATCACCTTCATTTTACAAAAAAATGCCCTTTGTGTTTGCAATGACAGAGATCTGTGTGTAGGTAGCCTGAAAAAAATCTCTGCTGACGGATGCTGCCAGCTTTGTGCTGTGGCTTTTACTGTCATTATTGTTATTAAATACCTTGTATTTCATGGAACCTTTATTTTGCCTGAAGGTAATTCTGATGTGTTTTCTCACTCCTCAGTGAGTGTTGGTTTTAAACAGTTTGCTGTAAATTTCTTTCCCACTGCATCCATATTTCAGTTCATCATATTCAGCAGTTCAGGAAGGATTTCTGTCCTGCTGCTTGTTAACTCTCAGGTACTGTACTGAAATTGTCTGATCTCTGTAATTGTGGTCCAGTGCAGCTCTCTGACCAACAGTGTCTGGCACAGGGGCCAGTGCTTTTATTGTTAGAAATGGGTTCCGCGTGTCCACTTACCCACTCTGGGGATTAGAGAGGGAGAGAAAGGAAAATAATGAAAGAAAATGGGTTATCTAGTGTTACATTAAAGGCATGAAGTTGAAAAAGAAGTTGCATCTGAACTCGCTCTGGTCCCTGGTAGAGGGGAGATGACAAAGTGATATTCCAGTTTGTAAAAGATTGTTGTGAAGGCAAAGGGAAAGATCTTTCCTTTATGTCTGTGATGGATAAGAAAAGAAGTCAAAGGCTTAAAATTCAGCTAGGAGGATTCAGGTGAGACATGATAGAAGACTTTTTAGCTGTTATTGTAAGGCTCATGAAACTTTGGACTAGAGAGCCTGGGACAGAATTGAGTCTCCATCAGATTTTTAGGAATAGCTTAGACAAATGTTTAACTAAGAATGATGTGAATATAGTCGATTCTGCCTTGAGGCCTGGGGCCAGGGATGACTTCCCAAGGACCCATCCATCCAGTTTTCAATGATTTAGAAGGCTTCCGGATATACACTGGGAAACATCACCACTGTTTCACAGGAGGCCATCAGATTCCCTGTTAAAGAGAGGACAAGAGCTTCTCTACAGCAGAGATCTAACACTCCAGTTCAAAGGTGCTTTCCCTTAAAGGCATATTTAATTCTTGCACTCCACAGGTCCAAGGTCAGCACCTGTTTGCTGGTAACAGACCCTCGAAGCCAGTACGCAGTGCGGCTCCCTCACAAGCTCCCTGGAATGCACTACAGTGCCGATGAACAGTGCCAGATACTTTTTGGGACCAATGCTACGTTCTGTAAGAATATGGAGGTAAGAGCTCGTGGGATGTACCTGAAAACGAAGTGGGAAGTGGAAGTAAAACTGTCAAGCACTGGGGCAGAAGAGTAGTCTGTGCTTCCCTCAGAACTGCTTAATGGGATTTTCAGCGTGTTCAGCAGTGCCGATACAAAATCAGTGGTCAAACTCCCATTGACCTTCGTGTCGACAGCACATTCTTATGCAGTCCTCCTCCTTTCCCTGCACTGGTCTTGTTAATCTCCTAGAGCAGAGCCAGAAAAACTTTTGTTTGTACTTGTTGTTAATTTAGGGACTGTTCCCTTTTGACACTGTTCTGCCGAACTAGTCAGTAGAGATTGTTTTGCTGGAAGTTCAGCTGAGGTGAAAGTCTGAGGAGTGCTTGCCTGCTTCCACAGAGTCACCTTAGGTGACTGAACGTTTCAGTAGACCTCACCTTCAGACCACTACGATGTTCTTAGGAGCTGGCTCTAGGAAATATTAATGACTGCGTGTTTGATGAGGCCATTTAGAGATTTGTGCAGGATTAGGCCCTTTCCTGTGTGTTTTCTAAGCAACATGATGTTTAGCCAGGATTTGGGTGCAGATATGGCTTATATCACGGGGTTGGTTGGCAAAATAGAGACACTGATTTTTGGTGTCTCTAGAAGTAGGTCATATTTGAGATGAGTGTGTCTGACTTGTTCTCTGGAATTTAGACAGCTAAACTTTTCCTAAGGTCTTGCACATAATTAGATGTCTTCATTCTGACCAGAGCTTGTCTGCATCCCGCTTTAGGTAGGGACTGGAGAAATGCTTGCTTCCAGTCTGGCCTTGGAGATATTGAGAAGGTCAGGAGGCACCGGGTCCCGTCACCAGCACCAGCTGGCAGTGTTCTGTCTATATAGTCAGGCATGAAGCAGCCAGGTTTCTTGTGATCATTAACCAGCCGTTTGTGCTTTTCAGTTGTCCCTTATTCCCATTCTAAACAATCGTGAGATCTCAAACCAGTGTTAACAAAGAAAATAACGATCAGTGATAACTGAGGTTTCTAAGTGCCAAATTACTAAAACTGTGGAACACGTGCAAGTCCTGGGAACATGCTCTTAGTTTCACATTTGCTGTTTTATTTATTTTGGATTCGGAAACTAGCTAATATAAAACAATAAGAAAAGAATCTGAGTAGGTTATATTTTCCAGCTCCATCAAGAAAATGCAGACCACCAGGACTACTGTACTGGAAGCAAAGGGTTAGAATATAGGTATGTAAAGAAAACCCCAGATCTACTCAGGATGATTCAAGTTCTTCCACTTGTGTGGGTGTCACCCAGCTTGACTGCTGTTGGAACAGATGTTTGCTGTTTCCCTTGTTGCAAGAAAATCATTCTCTTTCTGGATAGCCCAGTGCCTGATGAGAATGTCAGCCTACTGGTAGGTGGTCAGCATTTCTCATGCAGAAATTGCATGTCCAGTCTGGAATTGCCTCAGGGACAAGTTACTTGCCAGAATAACAAGCCAAGAAGCACTGTTCTTCTCAGTAAGATACAGACAGCAGGTGTTTGTGTCTCCCAAGATTTTTCACCAGTCTTAATATCTGACATCTTCACAACACAGTGAAAACTGTGCTCTTTCCCTCCATCACTCCTTTGGTATCTCCCAAAGAAAAGCATATTTTATGAGGACTTGAGTACTTTCTAATGAAAAGCCCTGTAGAACTTCAGTAGATTAAAAACAATTTTCGATCACTTATTTAGAAATATTTTTCTGTTACAGATCTACATTAAGAGTTAGTTTTCACACTGTGGAGCTTTGGATCAATTCTGTCATCTACCATTAATTTAAGTAAATATTTACATCCTGTTATGCTACTCTGAATTGGCGTTTGAAGGCAATGGAAGGAAATTCTTTAGAGGAAATGATCAGCTTTAATTTTTAAAATTTTAGAGTTTTTGTTCTTTTCACCTTTGTGTTTCTCATGGTTCATCTGCTGAGTGCTTGTATCGTAAGTCTCAAAGCTGTCTACAAAAATATGAACCAAAAAAAAAAAATTGGCACTAGTCATTGGCATTAGCTGTAGAAATTATTGGCAAATACAGCTGTCTCCTCTTTTAGCCAATGGTAATGTGGTATTTTTAATTCAATAAAGTATTAAAAAAATCCAAATGTAAAAGTAATAAACATTTGACAGTAAATATTTGTTACAAAAAGGAAATAAACTTCAGGAAATGAGCCTGCTCAATCTTTCTATGATTACATGTGTCTACTGTCTATTTTCTTATTTAATAAAAGAGTTACATTGCAACTTTTCATCGGAGATAGCTGAGCTGCATAATTCTATCAGGCAAACTATAGGATCTATATTCAGAAATACCATGCAATCTGATTTTAGAGTGACTTTCAGAGATTAGATCAATCCAAAATTTCGACATTTTTGAGAAACTGCAGAAACTTTCTGTACAGTAAGCTCTGTCCTTAAAGGCATCAAAGCCCAAATGTTTAAAGGGATGTAATCTCCTCTGCTTTCAGAGAGAGTCAGGTGCCTAAATGCTTGGCAGTGTTTGGACCTCAGACACCGATCCAACTCGCTAGTTAATATGCAAATATTCAATCTTATCTGCATATTTCAGATTGCATCTCCAAACTTCTTGTTCCATGGTTGTTTTTAATGGTAACTCAGATGCCCTAGTACAAGATAGTAGCCCTCAGAATTAGAAGTTTTCCAGACCAGCTATCCTGCAGCTATTCTGCTCCAAATTTGTGGAACAAAAATGAAAACATATGAGGTAGGCTCAGCTTTACGTAGACTACGCCTCTTGATGTTCCTTTTTAATTTGCTTGGACACTACTTTTTAATATACCGAAATGTTTAAAAAATGAACTAATTAGCAGTATGTGTATATGATAATCAGCTTAATCGTAACCTATTGTTGTAACCTGTGACCTCCAAGATGTACAATTTAGGATCTGGTTCTATGTTAGGTAAGGTTTACTACTGCATGTCACCTGTTTAAGGAGCTTTGGAATCAGTCTTTTAGGCTGGATGCTTGTTAGGCAGGAACAATCAATTTCTATTCGTTTTAAAAGCCCTGTTTCTGTTACGGTACTATATGAGTAATAATGATGGGATTACCTGCCAGCGCCTTGAGGCATCCATTTTGGTGCATGCTCTGCTCACAGTTTGTTGGTTTGAGATACATCCAAGTGGCTGGGTTTGGATTAACTTTAACCTGAGTATCAGATGGGTGAGTCCTTGCTCATCATCAGGAAAGTAAATGTTTTCATGGCTCTGTGGAAGAACTAGTTTTGATCTGAGGAACTGAATGAGAAAATAGAAGTTGCGCGGTTCTCACGTGAGATGATTTCATGTATGATAATGACTATCTCCAGACCCTTCAGTAGTTCATATCTAAGTTACGTAGTTTTCTCCAGTAATATGCAAAGGCTTTCTATTAATCTTCCCAGTTGCAAACGTAAGGCATTGTCTGATCCATCAGCACGCTTATCTAGCAGGACCTACAAACGTGCTTCTACCATATTTGACATGCTGCCAGTTTTCAGGTGGGCAGCCGTACAGCAGTACGGCTTCTTGCAGTGCTAGAAGAGCTTTTGGCTCACCTAAGAGTTTGCACAGTGATCTTTATTTTGAGGGAGACAAGTTGCTTTGAGCAGATATTAAATAGATGACCGTGTCATTCTCAAGCTCTGAGCAAAATCATGATATAAGTTGCGGAAGAAGCTGAACAGCAATGTGCCTTTGGCGCCGCGTAGTGCGTTATCAGTGTACCCCAAACGCAGAGATCTTTGGGGATTCTGGTTGTGAAATGTTGATGTGAGTCCAGTGCTAACGTGCTAGGTCATGCAGATCACTGGAAATTCAACCGGTCAGACCCCCGGTCTTCAGATCCACGCTACGCTATGAATCAAGTATTGTGAATTCATTTGACCCCCATGAAAGATGAAGCAAAAAGCTTCAACCCCTGTCAAGCGATAAAGGCTTCTGCAGAGAGGAGAATTTAACCCTTTCCTGTCCCCTTTATTCAGCAGTGCTGTCGGTGAGAGGAAGAGCATGGGTGATTTATGCTGAAGCTCTCACAGAGCAGAGATGGTGCTTCTCCAGCAGAAATGCGTGAAAACACGTTGTTCATAACCTCACGTGAAAATACACTGTGTTTAATCAGGGCACTGGGTTTATTTTTCAGACTTTTGCACTGAAATTATATTTGTGGAACAAAAATGTGATTTCTCTCTCTTGTATCCAGTGTTTGGCTTTTTGTTTTATATGCCTTTTGACTTATTTATTATTAACACATTTTTGCGGGTTTTTACATAACCATTATCTTTCCGTATTGTTCTGAGTCAAAAAATGTGCTTAGGCTAAAACGGCATATGGCGAGAGATCAGCATTGCTACAAGGAGATTTCTGTCTGAAAAAGGGACACTGTCAACTCAGATGTAACTAGGAATGTGGATTTTGACATGACGCTGTTTTGAGAAAATTTAAGACAGCTAGAATTGGCTGAAAATTCTGTCTTTAAAAAAACTGTCTTAAAAAAAACTGCTGTTTTTTCTTCAGTTCAAGTTGGTTTTTAACAACTGCGAGGATCTCCCGGTATCCATGAGCCACAGGGCAGCAGCACAGAACAATGTATGGTGGTGGGTATAATTTACCAATTGTGGGTCTCTCTGTGGTCTTGGTCTCGTAAAGAGACGGGCGGAGTGGACTCTTGGCCTCCATGCCTGGGAATCAATGGGCCTCTGTTTTTTCTTTGCAGAGTCATTTGCAAGATCCAGATGATAGTAAGCCCTATTATTTGGTAATGTATAGATATTTACAAGAACATGGTATTTAGATTGAGAGCTGATTTATCCTGAAAATAATAGGTTGCATTGTCGTTTTCAGTACAACCCGGGACTTTGTCTACATGATTTTCCATTACACACTTTAGCTTCTGTTTAAATACAATAATGATAATAAATCTGGGAGAGGGTGGGTATGGTTTTCTTGAGGCTTGCAGGGTAGCAGGCTGGCAATTCTAAAATAAAATGAGAATATTTTATTTTTTAGAAGTAAAGGTAGCAATTTACTTAATTGCCATACTATATTTGTTAGTTTTCCTAATGTAGGTTGTTAAAATTCAGGCTATTTTCACGTTGCCTGTTTCATGTGAAACTGAAGTGTCCTATTTCACTGCTTCTGTATGTTGCAAAAAGACCTTTTTCTCTTTATTTTCAGTGGAAATACTTTTTGTTTAAGAGAGAGAAAGAAAGAGAGAGAAGCAGAGTTCCTGCCTGGGCAGCACGGCCCAGTTTACAATTATTGGAATGCTTCAGAAATTTTTGTACGTGTTTCAGGTTGGAAGATGGTCAAAACACATTCTGGTGCAGTGGTTTAAAAAAAAAATAAAAAGAGAGAGGGGAACCAAAATAAAATTATAAAAATACAATGTGGAAATTTAAGAATATAAAAATAATAAACTCTTAAAAATAATACAGAGTGCCTGTTAAGAATCGAGCATTTGAGCTTGGCAAGCCTACGTTACTTACGAAGGCACAAGGGGAGGCAGAAAGAATTAGCATAGCCTTGTGATGTGGCATCTACAGCTGAAGTTTGAACTTAACGAAAATAACCAAAACACAAGTGAGGATTGGCCTGAAAACAGTGTAAAACAAGCTTGAAGGGCATTCAGACCTCTCCCATTGGCCTTCTGGGAGCTTGCCATCTGCAAAGCGCTTCAAGAGAAAACTCTCATCATCCTCACAACCACATCTGAAGAGTGTGTGTACACATCTGTATTGATTTTGCTGTCCCTTTCTTCTCTTTTCCCGTGGACGAGAAGCATGATCCATTATTTCATTCTTTTAATTTCCCAAGTTTTTGTTTGGTTGGTTTTTTTTTAATGGACAACACTGCCTGTTTAAAAAATCAATACTTTTTGCATCCTAATCAGGTGTTAAGGAGGAGTTGGCTAGGAGTTACTGAATGAACATTACTCTCACTGAGGACGATAGGAGATGGATGTTGCAAGTGCAAGGTCAGAATTTCAGGCTGTAAGTTGCAAACACAACTTAGATGGAAGTGAGCAGGTTGATCATGAAACTTGCCTCAAGCTCTTGTCCTTCCTTATTGTGGGCAGATATCTTCTCCTGAGCTAGATAATAGCATAATGCTGTGAACTCATAAGCCTTTTCTTGATGGGGTGCATCTAGTGTGAACCTCAGAACAGCACTCAATTCACGACATGGACAATACCATGCTAACATAGCCCCTGTCATTGTGACATAATTGATTAGCTACAGCTCTTTTAAGCACAGTGAGGTAGAAATTGGTAATAAATCAAAGTACAAAATTTTTAACATTGAATTCCAAGGAGTGACTCTGTTCCAGTGCCTGGTAGCACATGAGTCTATTTCTTCCAGGTTTGACCACACAAAGATACTTCATGATTTCTTCGGCTGATGTAACATGTATGGTTGAATTATCTCATTTAAGATCCTGAAAAAGCTGAAGAGCACATGCAGCAAGAAAGAATTCTGTGTTGGTAGGAAGGTGGATAAAGCTTAGATTTTTCTACTCAAATTTGTATCTGTCTCTGAATCAAAGACCCACAGGAACTAGTTTGATGAATGCCCTAAGTTCCCTCCAAAGATCAGTATTTAGCATAGGCTGCTTTGCCATAAAATCAGTTTGTGGTCTCGTTAATACTGTCTTTCCAGTCTCTTTCTTTTGACTATTCCTTTAATTCCAGGTATATGAAAAAATGAAATAGAACTGGTACTTTTCAAAGAAATGCTTTAGACAGTGGAGAAAGCATTTAGTTCATTCAGAGCATAGACATCCGAGTCTGTCTGTGGTGAGCAGTGTGTCATGACAAGTTACTGTTTTGGAAGCCGACAGATATTTTATCTTTCTCTTTGAAAGATGAAAGGGAAACATTCTTATGTTTTAGTTGTAGATCAGAAGAACTCTTGGTATCAATCCATATATAAAAGGGTACATTTCACATAGGATCCAAATAGTCTTGGTGATTGGAGTGATGCATATCAAGCCATCTAGCTCAGAGAACCAAACCCAGCATGACACCTTTAATGTTTGCTGGGTTCAGTTTGTTGGGGTTTTTTTCGCTGTTACAGAACATTAACAAATCTCGGAAATGACTATGTTGAATTTTTTGTACTGTTCTACAAGAAAAACAGTAGCACCGGAAAGCAGTTAAATCTCAAGGACCATTTCCTCAAGAGTTCTTTAACTGTCAAGGGCCATTTCCTCAAGACTTGAAAGAGTCTTGTTGATTTTGTACCCTCGTGTCTGATGTTGATGACTTTCCAGTCACACGGGTTTTGATGAAGAGGCCATGCATTGAGTTAATGGAGTTACAGTGATGAAAAAAATAATATAAAGGGGAATCAACTCTAAATTTGTTTCTTGGCTCCAAGCAGGCAGGTTGTTGGTCCTGTTCATCCAAAAAGTATAATGTGCACATGTTTCTGTATGTTCTGAAGAAACAAGGTGATCGCCAGGTAGTGAAAAGAGGGAAATGTTTTTAAGAAACCTCTTTTAGTTGCATCTAAGAAGATTAAATGATTGTTTTTTATTATGCAGTCTGAGATGCTTTCTGTCCAACAGTAGAGATCCATACTGCTTTGTCATCAATGAACAAAATTACACATTATGAATTTGTAGGATTGTTGCCCAGTTGTGTTAAAATTAGAAGTCAGGAGATATTGACCATTGCCTGAATATTCCAGGATAGTGCTTGTGATTCTTTATCAAGTCTTCCCTTGACTTTTGGCTCAGGTCTGTCATTTGGACAGATAGATACTTCCGCTCTTGGACCTACCACTTGTCCCTTGGGATCTCAGCTCTGGAGAGAGGTCAGCAGCTGGCCACTGATCCATGTATCCAAGCGTCACGGTTATCTTGTCTGGGGCGGCACATGGCTCCTTTTCAAAACAGCGCTTTTCATCTGGTTTTCAACAGCAAGAAGCTCAATCTAATAGCAGTGGAAACAACAGTGCTCGCCTCCCTTGTGATCCGTTGTGGATTGTCAGTTGTTTACCACCCAAAATTGAAGGCAGTGACAGCGTAGAAATTGGGGGTATTGTTTTTCTCACCTTGTTGTGTAAAGAATTCCTCCTCAGAAGCATGCTGTGAGGCTTCAAGAACATATACAGAGAGTTTTGAACAGGAAAGCGTGTGTAAATTCTGAGTTTATTGTACTTAATAGATGTTAATTAGGATTCTGTTCATAATCATGTTTTCTCTCATAGTTAGCTGTATGTCAAGCTGAAACCTTGGTGAAAGAAAAATGATCTGATACTTCGTTGAAAGCCAGCCTTCTTATAAACATGCCTTTGTGTTCTTGCTCCTTGAGGATATTTACTCTTTCTAAGTCCTTCTTCATAATCCCCTCATTTTGACAGCAAAATTGGTTTCTTGGTAGTTTAATTTTGCCTGTAAAATAAGAGGTTTCTCTTTCCAGTGGGCAATGGGCAGCAGGAACAAATTCATTTTCAGGAGAAATAAGTGCTGCTTCTTTTGGATGAATCCGAGGTGAGGGAGTGAATGTGTAGGGAAAGAACTCACTTCTGCGGAGTTGTTCCCTGATGGGAAGGACATCTTTATTCATTGGATTGTCTTTATGCTTTGGAGATTTGGAAGCTCTCCCTTGTAGGTAATAGTCTGAGGCTTTGAGACGGAGGAATATTGTAAGCGCTTTCTTCTCCCTGAGACCATATGAGGTCAGTGGGCAGAATCGCACTGATTTTAGTAACAGCGGTGATGCAATAGCTAACCCAGAAAGGAGCAGGCTCTAGACTTACCGCCTGTGGGCAAGGAGCTGGCTGAATTCATTCTGGCTTCTCCTCATTTCCAGCTGCAGCACTGACTTAAAAACCTAAAATAGATTACTTCCCTAGAGTCGCATGTGAGTGGTCGTAGCGCTTCACACGCCGCCAGTCGGGGCTGGCACGCGTGTGGGATGGAGTTACATAGAAGGCAAACACCGTCATCAGAACCAGTATGTGTTGGGAAAAAGTATGAAAAGCTGTGAAAGGTGGGAAGGCCCGCGGCCAGACATGTTCCTGGGAGCATCCCAGGAGTTGTTTCTGGTTTTACCCTGAAGTTTATCCAGCGCAAGCAGCATGAGCCTGTGCCGTGACACTGAGCAGAGGATGCCGCGCTCTGAGCAGCGCTTTCCCTCGTTCCCCAGCTGACTTTCAGCAAGACATATAATGCCTTTCTGTTCCTCATCTTCCCATCTGTAACAGAGGAATAAAGCTTCCTTTATCTCCAAAAGCTCCCAGGAGCCTGTTTAGATTGCAGGTTCCTTGAAGAAAACACCTGGCACAGTAAGGCCCCTTTCTCTGCTGGATGCCACTGTAATACCTGTAATCAGAAACGTCGTCACCTGCCGAGCAGATATCTCCTAGCCTGAGAGTTTCCAGACTGTGACCTCCCTCAGGACTGGTTTCTAACAGATGTGCAGACAAGCTTTCCTATCTTCCAAGGATTTTTAAGAGTTTAAAATTTGTACCTTTGTAAAAATTTTGGTTTTATTTTGAGATTTAATGTCTGTCTGTAAAAATTCCTCAAGGTTTCAGTTGAACAAGCATTTAAGTTTAAAAAAAGGAAAGAAAATTTAAACTTTTATTGAAATATTACTTCTCAACAACCATCTCACTTTCAAAAATTTATTTTACTCGTGGAAATATTTCAAGCTGGGAGTTGATCCAAAGATGACCTTTCCCCACAGACAGTTGCAACAAATCAATATTTTTTCCAGTGAAAAATATCTATCACTGGAAAATCCTCACTGGCACTTTTTGAATGCTGCAGGGAGGACTCTGCAGGCAGAGACCTGCCTTGTGAAAGCTGGTTGCCGAATTTGCCATTAGCAGTAACACAGCCCTTTTGATGGTTTCTTCTGTGTCAGTGTAGGCTCTGAACTGCCACTCATACACAAGCAGCTTCCTTTCAAGTCCTGCCATTTCTCACTTTGATATTTCCCCACAAAGCTGGCTATTTAACTATTAAAAACTCAGCACTGCGACTGGTTAGCTGTGGGACCGTTTAATGGGGATTTTTGTTTGGGTTTCTGTTGTAGCTGAGGATATGTGATCTCTTTTGAAATGAGCTATTAACATGATAAAACATCTTGGGAACATACAATGCTTAAGCTGATGGTTTAATCTTTGCCGGGGTATCTGAGTGCTGTATTAAATACAGGGGACGGCACTAACGAGCACTGGAGCTTTGTAGTGGTATGGCACTAGAACACAGGGCTGAAGCGCAGTTACCAGATTTTTCTGTAACTGTTTCCTGAAATATGCTTTGCATTTAGCGTTTGGAATCAAACACAGGGATACTATAAAAATGCTGTGTTTTCCATACCTCAAAGATGGGAAATTTCAGAAAGGTTGGTGTTGCTAAGAGAGATTTTTCCTTTATTTATCTTCCTATAAATATATGTGTGTGTATACATGTATCTACATGCAAAATCATGTACATATATATACGTACACAGGCTGGGCTCAGTTCTGTGGTTCTGCTGGTACGGGGTTATCTGTGCCCATTGCTTCCTCCAGGCCGTGGCTCGTACCTGAACAGCTTACCTGGGTTTATCACCTTCCACATTCTCGTGGGCTATGGAGGAATTCTGGCTGGCAACCAAAATTTTACAAAAAGCTGCTTCTTTTTCATGACTTTCTGTTTCCACACACCCCTTTTACATCAAAGTTTTACATCAAAGACAGGAATTTAACCCTCACTAATTTACATGCAGCTTACGATCCACAGACTTGAAGCTGAAGCTTAACAACTACTGGCCTTGCAAAATGCACAGATATTTAGTAACGGTGCTCATGTGTGTCCAAACCAACTTCTTCAGGGACATAGTGAATTCCATGATGCCTTCAGCCAGGATGTCTTTCTGACAGAGAGCAGAAGCAGAGGGTTTCCTCCTGGAACCATGGGGCAAAATTTCTGTTTGGGTCATTCAAGAGATCAGGCTGGCGGGTTTCTCATCACATTGAGCTCTGAAGCTTTGCGGTTATATGGAAGAGAGGGGCTGAGGCCTAGAAAAGTGGAAATACGTGTTATCTGCACCCTCTGAAGCTTCCCTTCATTTTACGTGTCAGTATTGCCCAAGCACAGGCTGAAAGGAGGCATTGCTGGCAGTGCTTTCGCAAGATCACTGTCCACAGTCATCATGGGAGAAGAGACAGTCCAGATTGTCCATTAATTCCTGCCCTTGCCTTAACAGTAATGACATTTATAAGTTGTCTATACAATTATTTGTAATGGCAAAGAAGCTGTTAGAGTTTAGGAAGTCTGCCATGTTCATAGACTGCATTTCATTGTGTCCTGTAGCTGCACATAGCGTGTCCTGCCACTGTGGCTAGAACCTCCTGTGGTACCTTCTACGTAGGTCTGTGACATGCTTTTAACATATCTTAACTGGTTTTGAATCCTTTTTAATTGTACATATATGTCATCTTAACATAAAGAATCGTCACCTTTGGGTCCCAGTGAGTTAAACCAGGTGCAAGGCTGCTGGAGCTTTACAACTAGGAAAATGTTTGGCATTTGGGGAAAAGCTTTTTCAGTTTAAACAGCATATTGCCTAGATTAGTGTTCTTTCTGTAACACTTGTGGACAGTTAATTGATGTACTTTTTGATTTTAGTCCTCTCCAGGGAAGGTGGGGCTTTGAGAACCTGGGAGTTACAGTGTGGAACGATTGATTTCTCAGTAAGCTCTGAAGTCTCTGTCTTGTCAATGCTTCTGCCCCGGTATACCTGTCTGTAAACCAGTGTGTGATGTCCTTATGGCTAATTGGTGCGTAAGTGCTTTCAGAGTTCTGGGTAAACCACTAATTAGTCACAGTCATTTAGTCAAAATTACTAAAGTCTGATATTTTCCCATGTGCTCTATTAGTTTGCGGAAAATGTCCTGAAAATTCTTTGATTTAGGCTTCCCTGGTGTATTTGCTGTTGTTTGTTTGTGCGGTGATGACTTTCTGTGTTGTGGTTAATACAGATGTTGCTGAATTGTGCCGTCTGCTTCTAGTTTTTGTGAATATTCTTTTGGTTTAAATAGTGCAAAATCCTCTTTCCAGAAAGAAATGGAGACATAAACCAGGATGCAGATACTGCTGCAATAACTATTTTGTTTCACTATGTCCTACATCATCACTCTTGATGTTGGGATTTCTCTCATCTGCACCCTCTGCCATACAGATCTGTTTTATGTAGACGTACCAACATGCATGTACACAAAACACACATGCACCCACAGTCTCTTACGTTACGGTGTGAAGGAACCATAAGGTTGAAGCGTGTTGACTGAACTATTTAATGAGGTGCAATAAATCTTGACAAGACCAGCTGGCACTTCAGTCAGGTTTCTCATCTTTTTACCATTACAGTGAAATGTGAACAATAGTGGAAAGAAATGTAACTCTTCTTTTTCTTTTTTTGGTGCTCAGATCTGTAGCACTGTATTGAAATCATCCACTTTGATGGAATGCAAAGCACGGTGGATGCTGTGGAAAATGTTAACAATGTAAAGGCCCCTTTTCCTGGTTCTTTTTCTCAAATTCTGAAAACGTTATTGATCTGACAGATCACGCAAGTGTGGTCAGCATTAATATCCCCACAACACGCGTTGGCTGAGCAGAGTTGACTGTGGAGTAATGATACCAGAATGTGTTTCAAGTCACATATCACATATCACTGTTCACCTTCTCTAGCACATTGGTCTCTAGCAGCTACTTCTCACCACCAATCCTTTACTAACTTTGCCGCTGCCTGTCACCAGGCTCCTCCTCTGGTGCGTGGCACACCGTTACATCCTTTCCTCTTCCTCATTCTGCATTAAGATCATCTTCTCCCGAGGAGCATTGCTGGCTGATTATAGGTACCACCAGATCCAGCAGGGCTGACTGCCTTTCATCATGCTTCGTTACTTGAGTATCTTTTAAAAAAGTACAAATAATTAAACAGCTTGGACATCTAAGTATGTGGCGTGGTTCCAAAGCACCCATTGTGGCCTCCCATATAGGATTCTTTTTTAATGGACTTGATTTATTCTTGTGAAAAGAAATCTATTTAAATAATGCATTTCCTGTTTTGGGTGGGTTTTGCTCCTGACAGTGGCATCCATCCATCTCTTTTATGTTCCCAGCCCCACCACTTAATGCCGGTCTATCCTTAAAAAATAATTGCTCCCAAACCAACTAGAAGCCTCTGGATTCACTTGATAAAGACTGCCTGAGCTTTGCATTGTATCCCATAATGACAGCTGACATCTCCAAAAGTAATAACTGCACCTTGTTGTTTTGTGATTACAGCATTTGATGTGTGCTGGGCTCTGGTGTCTGGTGGAAGGAGATACATCCTGTAAAACAAAGTTGGACCCCCCTCTGGATGGCACTGAATGTGGCGCAGACAAGGTAATCAAAATGCTCAGTAGCAGCCAGTTTGTTTTTTCCAGCATTGTCTGGGGAATAATGTTTCCAAGATGTTTAGCATTTACCATAAACCTGTATTTTTTTACTGATTCTGTTATACAAACTCCTCAATTAACAGCTGGATTGGATTAAGTCTTTCTGATTTTGTGTTACGTGTATATACCAGGAGGCTCTAGAGACCTCAGGAGTCAGGTTCTTGTGGTCTAGGCACTACACAAACACTGCAGGAGACCCCCGTGCCTCCGCCGGCTGGCCGCACAGCCTGAGTGCCCTGCCAGTCACGTTAGGTAGCAGCTCACTCCTGTCACTTCTGTTCATTGCTGTCAGTGGTGTTCCATGAGTGAGGTGTTTTTCTCAGTGTCAGCTAAGGTGTTCTTGGCTATATTTGAGGTAGGAAGTGTGGAGAGCACTTAGGCTGAGATTTGAAGAGTGGAGAAAGACGAGGAAATAATAAGAGGCTACTTAAAAATCGTATCATTTCTAAAAGTAGCTCAAAATGTATTGAAGCTCAAATTCAGTGATGTTCTCCAAGGCAATGCAGAAAATTGTTACAAGAAACACAAAATAAAGTCTCAGATTAGTGGATCTCCCTCCAGTGAAAATCACCATTCCAGTAACTGGCTCCGATGCCACAAGCGTGGAAGTTGCTGAGGCTCAGCTGTTGCCTCCCAGATGAGCTGCTCTGCTAACAGAAGTTGAGTTAAGTGAACATCTTTAACCTCCAGGATGGGCTGTGATAGGTGGTGTGTGTTTTGTAAACATGTGTGGTTGGTTCTCCTAGGGCATCTGGTAAGTTCCTTTGCAGCCTAACGAGTTAACTGGTTTGGTAACTGCCAGCCCCCTACATACTGGTTTTTGATTCTAGTATTTTTTTGTATATTGTATAGCTGGGAAGGTAAAAAAGGGTAAAATTAAAAAGTTTGTTTCTAAAATCAAAGATTAGAGACCTTTTCTTTGCTTGCAAATAAAGATAAACAGTTACAAGAAATGTTGGGTCCTGGAAAGCAAGACAAGAAAATTGAAACAAAAGATTTTTAGATAGATGTTTTTCTAACAACATGACTCCTGGTGATTCTTTCGTAAGACTGCTTAGCAGTGCTTACTGTATCATATCCTGGACAGAGAAGAACAGGCCAAGTTTGCTGCTTGGTCAGGAGCCAGCACAACCTAATAGAATCAAAGATTGTTTGGGGCATTTGCCAAGTTAGGTCCAAAATACGTCAATTATTTTGTGCGTACTGGGAATACAGCTGATGAAGACATTGCTATGGGGTGTAATTTCTTGGACTCAGTTTCTGTGAAGAGTGTGGCTTTAAGTCTTAGCACTTAGATAATTATTTGCTTTATAAAGCAAGGAGTTCAATTCTGTGATTTTTTTTTTTTTTTAATGACAGAACTCCCTTCAGGGATTCGTTGAAGGTGACACCTAAATTTCTGTGTTTCACCTCCTTCCTTTCTCTTCCTCCAACCTCCATCTCACTGAAGCCTTGAATCTCTAGAAATTTAAACATGGGCTTGTTGTAATCTCAGACATCCTTTTAAATCCACTTGTGCAGGAATGTTTGCAAGATCAGGGCTTCTTTCCAGCCTGTCCTAACCCAATTGCATTTCAGTGGTGCCGAGCTGGGGAGTGTGTCAGTAAAACTCCCATCCCTGAGCACGTTGATGGAGACTGGAGCATGTGGAGTCAGTGGAGCATGTGCAGCCGGACGTGTGGCACGGGAGTGCGATTCAGACAGCGAAAGTGCGACAATCCCCCGTAAGTCTTCACATCGCGCTGATTTCTTTTTGTGTGTAGCACTTAGACAATCCCTGCTGAAAGAGGGCAGGGAAGAAATGGGCAGCAGAGCTGTGCAGAGGACACAAGAGATTTCTTCTTCACAAGCAGCGAGGACCAGGTCAAAATCCTGGAGTGACTCAGTAGTTTCTGTGGAAGTGGCTTGAAGCATTACCATTGGAAGTGACCCATTGCAATTATTCAAACATAGATACGATTGAATTAAAGACGCGTAGTTTGACAGAAAAAAAATGGTGCTGGGTTTCCTTCCCAGCACTGCAGTGAATGAGGAGAGGTTGATCTGGATTTACAGACCAAACTCAGCCAGTATGTCTTTGAGATCAGTTTTGCAGGGAGTGCTGGCTCTGGGCTTGGGAAGCGATGGAGTGGCTGAGGGCGGTCATAGTGTCGGGTAGCTGTGTTGGTAAAGCACTGTGAGATATTCTGCCCATCAGGATGTGCTGCTTATGAAGAGGAGAGTTTCCCACACACAGAGTGCCGTGGGTGCTGTTTAGCTCCTGCGCAGTGACTACAAATAAGCCTCTGCTCTCTGCTTCGGCTTGGATTTTTTTCTGATTCAGGAAGAAATGTGAGTGATGCTATCTCCCATGTGCCGTCCTTCATCCCTCAGGTCAGCTGAGGCACATCTGAAAGTCTTTTCTTCTTATGGGAGGCCTGAACAGGTTACCATGCTGGCCATTTAAGTGACCACCCCTGTTTGTGTCCATTCTAACTTCGGAGACGAATGAGGATGCTCACAGTCTTGAGACCAGCCCTCCAAGTTGTGTCTCTCTAACTTTATTCGTGTTTTAGGCTTTTCTCCACAGACAAAGCACAGGAAACTTTTCTTTTTAAATAGGGGCTGAAATTCTGACTATCAACATAGTCCCCGTGAAGACATGCCTGGACAATGGATTGGCACACGCTGCCTGCTCCTGAGCTGTATTAATGTGAAAGAGATGTTTTTGTTTATTCCTCTCCCTAAATAACACTGAACTGCAATTGCATGTCTGTAAGGTCCAGGCTTACCAGCTTGTTTTCCTGAACAAGGGACTGAGCTGGTTTCTTTGCTGTCAGCTACAAAAAATCTCTTTAACCACAGTGCTGACCAAACCTAAATCCATTCATCATCATTCTTTAAATTACAGGAAATGCTCCCTCCAGGATTGCACACTGATTTTTAAATTCTCTTGCTCATATATATACTTGGCTGGGGATACACACGTGATCTTCTTTTGCTTCAGATTCCTGGCATCAGCCCACTTCTGCAGCTGGTTTATTCACTGTCCAAAAATACTGGCTAAGGGATTTATCTTTTATTTTATATATATTTGGTCTTGGGATTTTTTTTGTTTTGAACTGGAATCTCTATTCCTGCCAGCTGACTTTTGAGCCTGTGGGACTATCAGTATTTTTAAACCAGTTGCTTCACTGTTTGATTTGGTTTTTCCTCTCTGTAATTTGTGAGTAGTTAAATGCATTGCCTCCAAATGGTTGTAAGGCAGTGTGTCATGAGCTGGTTTGCACGTGTGGACTTTTGAGTTGTACTGCCTTGTGTTCTTGTCCAGGCGTTGGACTATTGTCATACAGTGAGATTGAAGAGAAAACCACTGGCTAAACAGAACACCAGAACGAGATCTCCACCCCTTCTCCAGTCCCCTCTTGTCATGTAAAAGGGTCATGGTAGTATAAATGGACTTTAATTTTTTCAGGTCTGTTTGTGGGCACAAATACAGTGCAAGATGGATGGGAACTTGTCTACCATGAGATCTTGCACAGTCACTGTTCCAGGCATGTGTCAGGGTGGGCTGGAGTTATACTGGTCACTGGAAATCCAGGCAGTACTAGAGCTCATATTATATAGGGCTTGGGACCTGGGATTACTGGGATCTTTTCCTTGAGATTCTTTTGCAGAATCTGCTAGAAATGATGCCCAAAGTCTTGGCCTCAGCATTTGGAGAGGCGGAAGGGACACAAGGATGAAGCCACAAACATAGAGTGAGGCAGGAAAAGAAAGGTATACGAACAAGTGCTACGTAACCATTTGTGGGAGACCAGAGGGAGTGACTGTCATCACTTTTCTTCATCTTGCATGATGAAAACCCTCAGTATCCTGTTTAAAGGTGACAAGAGGCCTGTAATACTGAAATACTATTACAGAGGTCAGTTAGATTATTGTCAGTAATTCTGCATTCCCTACCCAAACAGTACCAGAAGACAATCAGCATGGCAGAGCTGTCT
The DNA here is from genome assembly GCA_009806455.1 of Tetrax tetrax. Classification (NCBI taxonomy): domain Eukaryota; kingdom Metazoa; phylum Chordata; class Aves; order Otidiformes; family Otididae; genus Tetrax; species Tetrax tetrax. Next base: position 402,493 of record WHYT01016627.1, on the reverse strand, counting down.
TGTCTGTTGATCTGGCTGCCTCTCCATGTCTGTTTATCTCCTTGTTCTTTAACCCCTTGAACAGACACTGTGTATTCTACTAGTCTTTTGCTAGAGTTAGTCTGGTAGAAAGCAGACCAGACTACCAAATAGAGTATGATGCAGTTGGACAGAGGGGAACTGAATTGGGAAGGTCTTGTTTGGTGTATTGTTTTGTGTTGGGAATAAAAACATCCCCCAGATCTGTGGGGTGCTCTGTTGTTTTGTGGCTGATGAGATGAGTGCACCCAGCTCTTTAATTTTAGGAAACACTACATCAGGAGGAGACAGTTCATTTTACTCCTTAATTAGAAAGGGAAGACAGGTCAAGCTGCTGAAGAGCCAAGCAGAGTTCCTGCAGCTCTCACCGACTGGAAGTGATGGGTGCTCAGGACGTGTCTGTCTCCTAATGGATTTGGCTATTACTTTATTATTGCCAGTGACCATTATTACCAGAGCTGTTTGCTTCCAGTCTGCATTGGCAAAGCCACAGAAAGTCTCTCACAAGTTAATGACATCTTCAGATTCAAGCCAAAGCAAATGCTGATGGAGACAACAAATAGTCCTGCTGTGTCTCCTGTTCCACAGCCATCCACTTGGTCCCCTGCTCTCAAGGGAGTGCTCTGTTCCTCTTTGGGTGTTCTGACTGCTTTCTTTTTTGTTTTGTTTTGTTTTTTCGTGTGCGTGTACACACAAACAAGCACAGAGTCACTTACATTCAAGGGCTACGTCTCTTTTGTTGTAGCTGAAGAGATGGTGCTGAAACCAAAGTTTGTGTGTCTGTCTTTATGTGAGTGCAGGGTTCACATGGGAAGAAGCCTCCATCACACTTCCAGTCATCTGGACTGAGCGTCTCTCTCATCCAGGCAGCAGACAAAATCCTCCCAGAAGATTTCTGCATCAGTCTCAGCACATCTGCTGCTCTGCACGTGTGCATGGCAGAGAAGAGGTGTTAGCAGTGCACGCAGGCGTTTGTTCAGGCTGTTCTTCTGGTGGCTCTCTGGGATGTTGCGGTGTCATTGGAGACCAGCATTTCCATTTAAAAAACAAAACAAAACAAAACACTTTTTCTGGGATTTATGGAGCTACTGTAGAAATTTGATTTAGGCTGATTTTTGGCATAAAGCTGTTCTATGCAGAATCAACTGTTTCTGTTGCACTGAACGCTGAGTTCATCGAGCCCAGCACAGGTAGGAAATCAGAGAGCCAGTCCCAGAGCCAGCCTGTAAATGAGCAAGGCAGCTCTTGCTAGGAACACAGACTCAAATAAGTGATACCCAGGGAGGGCCTGGGTTTGTAATGAGCTGAGTGATACAACCTGATGTTCATTGCTCTTCTGGGAGGGAGGGGGGAAGAAACTGTTGGAATGAACCACCATACTGCTAAAAACTGGAATTTGGCTGGAGCTGCTTTTTATAGCCATCTGTTAAAGAAAAGTAAGAACATGACTTTACCCATCTTTGCTGATTACAGCTGGGATATAGGTGCGTGACAAATTCAGAAGAGTGTCAGGAAGTAGCTGAAGAAATTACCTGTTAGGATGGATAAGGCTTTTGCTTACTTGGGTTTTTTGTTTGTGTTTTGGTTTGGGTTTTTTTTGCAGAGAAAATACGGGCTGTTGTTGAGAGTTTGAGTTTTACTTCTTCTCTGGGGAATCATAAATAAGAATAATAGATTTTGCAGGTGCTTAATCCTGATGTTGGATTAGTGGCCTTTCCTGCATGTTTAAAAACCAAATGTGTAAAGTGGCATGGTTTTCATGGGTGGAGATTATCTGCTGCACACATTTGTTTCTGGATGACCTATGTATGGTACAGGTTGTAGCTAATTCTGTTATTTTAGTTTCAAACTACTGAAAGTAGAACCTTAGAGGGCATGTGCTGAAGAGATGTTTGCTACGTTCCCATTGTTAAGAGTGTTTGAGGCAGGGGGCAAAGCAAATGGTGGAAAGAGAAAGGTAGAACATTCCGGGTTGCCTGCCTCTGCCTTGGGTGCTTGGTGTCATCCTGGGCACAGGAACCTCACTAGGGTACCTATAGGTTCCCATTAAGAATATAAATACGTAACTTTGGTGTTTGTGATGGAACCACAAATGATCTTCTGAACTGCTTGACTGTGCAAATATAGATAATACGTAGACTTTAGGCACCTTCCAAAGCCTAACCCTCACAAGTCACCATCAGCTAAGAAACTCATCCCAGGTCAAAGGAAAAGTTAGTCAGAGCCCAGGCCTGGTGTCACAGCAGAACCCGAAGTCTGGGAGTGCCGTACTTCAAGAAATTGCTGGTACACACACACACACACACTCTTTCTCTCCACTCTTTCTCAGTCATTTGCCTGCTCCATCTGAAAATAGGTTAGGACAGGAGTGAATTGCTGTTGAATTCAAAGAAGAAATTCAGGTCAGCAGTGTTAAAATTGCATCCCACGGTTTGTAACCAGAATAGAAACAGTTAAATGCTCTCTGTCTTCTAAGAAGGCTGCTCAGTGCCCACAGGTGAATAACATTCCCTCTTGTCTGAGGTGTGCAGAGTGTAGGCAGCCCCTATTGATTGATCTGTGTGTGGGATACCACAAAAGAACATGCTTCTGAGGTGCTCCAGACCATCTGTTGTGATAAGCCAAATATAGATCCAAAATGGAACTTGAGTAATTTTCTGACAGAGCCACTGAGAGTGGGATTTGCCTTCCAGCAAGGACATCTGAGAGAAGGATCCTTCCTGCTATTTCAAGCGTTACCTCGGATGGCAACACCTAGGAGGTGTGCCAGTGAGTAGCTGTCCTGTTCCTGCTGACCCTGGTTTGTCTTTTCTGCCATAGCCCGGGGCCAGGCGGGAAGAACTGCCGGGGAGCCAGTGTGGAGCACACTGTGTGTGAGAACTTACCCTGCCCTAAAGGTGTGCCAACCTTCAGGGACCAACAGTGCCAGGCCCACGACAGGTACACCAACAAGAAAAAAAGCCTCTTGACAGCTGTCATCGTGGATGGTAAGTTTTTTCATCTTCCTCTGTGGTTTCCTTGCTGTTCTTTCACTGCAGCTTCTCAACCCATCTTGATTCCATCTGCAAGACTCCCATTTGTCGGTGAGAAGGCTACGGTATGTTCCCCTTAGCTACAGCTCAAAGACTAATTACAATTAGTTGTCATTGCTGTTGCCCTGCTGTTCTTTTAGCCTTCTTAACAGAAGATACAGAGCTGTCAGTTCTTTACTCATCTTTTTGTACTGCTGGAAGAGAGGTGCTTTAACTCAGTTCCCAGTCTGAGCAGGCAGATGTTTGGGCATGGGAGTTTAAACATTAGAAAGTTCAAATTAATTTGGAATGGAAAAAAAGGTTTCGCTGGGATGTTTTTGATGTGTATCCATTCTGGGCATTTCAGCATGAATGCCTATCCTACTTACATTCCTTTAATGCTTCCTTTGCTGGATCTTGCTGCTCAGCTACTATTCAACCAGACGTTGGGGAGATAGGAAAATGGATCTGAATAATGTCCTTTCTGCAGGAACAAACATCTTTTGCTGCACTATGCTTAAAAACAGACAAGACTGGTTTCATTTGGTAATCTTAAAGACACGCTTGAACAGAGGAGGGAGGTGTTGAAACTGATACCAGAAGACCAGACACTGAATAAGCCCTTTCCTGTGCTAGCACTGACAAATTAGATCTGACGCCAGGATGAGCGTACAGACAGCATTTCAGTTCCCATAGCAGAGCCTCCAGGAGCACAATTCCTTCAGATGCCCTAGGAGACAGGCTGGGTTTGCTTGTTCTTCCCCTCTGCCCCCTCCCCAAATGGTTTTACTGGGTAAACGCACAATGCAGGGCTACTTCCCTGACTAGTTTCTGTCACAGAAAACTCTCCCAGTTTTTTCCTGGGGTGAGCTGTTTCATTCCTTTCCCCGTTTTCAGTCTGGAATGATGGGATGCTGAGGGTCCTGTAAATAGGAGAGGGGAAAAAAACCAAATGATTCAGTGATCTTCTCTGGTCAGTGCTGCCAGAATTAGCAGCATATTGCAGTGGGAACTTAATTCAGCCACAGAAAGGGAATATGCTGGTTTTTGGCCACCTGAAGACTGAGCAAGCTATTGCTAAAAGATGATAGCCAGTATTGCTCCCTCTGTCTAGCAAAACCTCACTCACCTGAGTCATGTTGCCCCAGTTGCCATGAATGTAAATTAAAAACCTCTCCTGCCCCATTGCAGATCTCTCTGCTGCAGAAAGGCAGGCTTTCCAGAGGTGGTCAGACTGGCAGTTTCCTGCACGAGCTGCTTTTTCAACAGCTTTCCCCACTCTGCAAGAAAAATCCAGCCTCTGCAAATTTGCCTTGCATCAGACACAAGGCAGGTAGTTTGAACATCCCGCGTCTTCTTTCAGCTTATCGAAGCACCACTCTCGGAAGCATTTAAATAGACGTACATCCAAACCAACCTTGAGCTAATCTTCACTGTGCTTGAACTCTGCTTACATGTATTAGTGAGCTGGGAGCTGATTGCAGGTTTTATAATACATTGCAAACTTAGAAAAGGCCTATACCACTTAGCTTAATGTATTGGCAAACCTTCTGCCTTATGTCTGGTGAGTGGAGGTACTTGATGACGCAGAACGAAACATGTTTCCGTTGAATGTCTATAGGTTCTTCCTTGGATGAAGTCCGTGAGTAGCAGAGTCAGCTCCAGAGGAAAAACATTACATTGCCTAAATATCTGTTACTTAAACATATGGCAAATGCAGTCAGCAAACCCTGATGTCTGCTGTGTGCTGCCAGTTAATAATACAAGTCTTTGAAAAGCTTTTTTACTTAACTCCTTCTCTAGCTAAACACAATAGTAGCTTTTCCAAAGTGAGGTCTGAATATCTACTATAACAATTGCTATTAGCATGGATGAAAAATGCAACTTTTCTCTACCGATGTATTTCAAATTAATTTGGGGATTCTTTCTCTACGTATTCTGTCATCACAGTTTGCTGACAGAAATGCTTGTAGGACCACAAATATCAGAAATAGTAGGTAATATGTACGCAAGAATGCCTTAAATTTACATGTACAAGTGTTCTTACTGACAAACTGATGCAAAAGAAGTCAGTCCATCAAGAGTAGAAATGGACTGGAAAATTTGTTCTTCTAAAAATTACTGGCTGAATTTTGTCTAAGATGCTCGCACAGTGTCTTGGTCATTCATACCAGGCTGCGGAATGTTCCCGGTAACAAATATCTTCCATTCACAAACAGATACGTAGAAGTGTACTGACTGTATGGTTTTCTGAGTCTTAAAAGACCAATCTCGTCAATGTAAGCCTTTGATTGATATTGTAAAGTGGGGAAGTGACAGGCCTAAATGGAAAGGCTCGTGTTCCTTCAAAGATGAGGACATCAACAGATACCTTCCCAAATCCATTCACGCAGAGACTGCATTACCCTTGCCTCAAACACTTCTTTCTGCTGTTCCTAAAGGCCGTTGCTTTTGTATTTCTTTTTCCAGATAAGCCATGTGAGCTCTTCTGCTCTCCACTGGGGAAGGATTCCCCTGTGCTGGTGACAGACAGAGTCCTTGATGGTACTCCATGTGGGCCCTACGAGACTGACCTCTGTGTGCATGGCAAGTGCCAGGTGGAGTAACTTTCTCTTGTTTTATTTCCAGTGTTATTTATAGTCCGGGGCAGCTGTGTATATCCTAGAACAGGCATCCGTGTGGGTGGCTGGGAGGCTGTCTCTGAGGTGAGAGGGCAACTCTTATTTTATAAGACCCACTGCATCACTCAACAGCCCTGGGTCTTGGTCGGAGAATTATGATAAATGCCTGAGATATGAGATTATTACTGAACAGCTGGGAATGTTCAGTGACCACATTTGCTTGTGTGTAGTCATCAAATGGCTTGGGTGGGAAGGGACTTCTGTGAGGGGAGCAGATGGGAGTGGACATCTGGCTTGCTTAACTGCTCCATTTTGGCTATTAGAGGAATCACTGAAAAAACACTGATGCTGCAAACTGGATTATAAGTTGTCACTACCGTGTTACAAATATTCCGTTGCCAGCATCGTGATGCTTTTCAGGTCTGCCTGGTTCCTGTCTAGATGTACTGAGGAAGCTTTTCATTACCAGTTTCTTCTTGGCTCCTGCGGCTGCGTGAGCCAGTAGCTTCCCCGGTGTGGTTTTTGAACATGCTTGTTTCCTTCTGTCTCTGGTCAGACAATCAAGAATGGAAATGAAGAGGATTCTCTTCAAGAGTCTTCAGATTTGATTCCCTTTTCCTGGAGTGAAGGTGTTTCACTCCAGGAAATAACCATTGCAGTGATGGATATTTCTCTTTAGCCTAATTACGTATGGAACCAAAATTAAGTGTGGGAGGTCTTTGTAATACGACTCTTCATGGTTGCTGTGAGTTTGTAACTGAATGTTAGGGTGGACGTCTCTTAGAGCTAGTATTTTAGATTCCTTGAAAATTTAGTGGAATTCTGTAAACCCATCCTAACTGGAGATTTAAGGTTTGGACAAGGAATAGCTTTCTAGCATCACCTTTTATTTCCACTAACTTCACTGGAGATGTGTTGGTTTGCCCTGGGGGCACAAGGCACGTCAAATTTGGCATTATTCCTGATTTCTGTAAGCAGTGATTAAGAACTACCATTTTTTATTGCTTTGAGCCTTCCAGGCAGGGAGATAGATGAACACAATAATCACCTGGGTGTAAGAGAGAGTTTGGGGGCATAATGCAGCTTTACTAATAGCGATGCAACAAGATAAGTGAAAACTCTTTATCTGCATTGAATTTTGCACTGCTCCAAGGAAACACTTCCCACAGTTTCCTGCCAAATGCTGCTGAAGAGATGTGTTTAGTTCAGTCCTAATTTATTCAGATGGAGAATCTGAACAGCAAGTTGCTGGGGAGCCAGCACAGAGTTGATTCTTTATATGCTCTTTAACACAAAGTGCTTTGCATGGAGCCAGGTTCACTTGCACCCCAAGTTACTTAATTTTTCCTTGTTTTCAGCGGTATCTGAAAAAAAAAAAACTAAAAAAAATCCATTAATAACCTGTTATAGTAAGGCCAGGTGTGCACCTCCAGCTGTGTGCCATTGACCATTATGCTGGGCTGGCCAGCTTTACTGCTCCAAACATTCATATCAGCCACAAATGGTAAATGAGACCTTATGGCAGAGTACGTTTCCTTCTTTCCGTGAGGAGCAGTAGCCAGCTCCCCTCCAAATAAAAACCTTTATGAGCACAGAACTTTGGAGGTACATCATGAAAAGCAAATTGCACTCTAAGTCGGGGGCAACTGCCTTTAACTGTGCAGAGAGGTGATGACAGCTGCAGAACATTCAGTCCCTTTGCATCTGGCTGAGAGAAAATGCAAAATGATCAATTCAAGCCCAGCAGATTTGAAAGTCTCGTGAACTCATTTATAATACTCTTCTGCCTTATACGCAGCGTAGCACTGAGAATTGCCATATGTGACTGTGTGCCCATTTGTCACAGATACTTGTCTAGCTAGCTGCCTATCAAACCCATTTAACCAGCACATTCATTTAATTATTCTTCTCCTCATTTCTTTACCCAGTGGAGACAAAGCCCAGTAACAAGCATTGCAGGGGGCCTGGAGAAGAGAATAAGTGCTGAAATCAGAGGGTGGTATTGCTGTTATTTATTTTCTTGTGTAATCCTTCTAGTTGAAGGCTCTCAAAAGCAGGAATGACACATTGCCAGTGTGACAGACAAATTAGCAGTGAGCATTGCCTGTGAACATCTAGTCCAGGAAATGTGATAGCTCTCTTCTCTTCAGCAGTAGATGCTCCTGAATGAAACTCGCGCATCATTGTTGCGTGATGAATGAACGTAGATGAACGTGGCAAATTAAAAACCTGTTCTTGCAGTGAGAGGGGGTTTTGAGAAAGGAAGCAGGAACACATTCTTTGAAGCCTCACAATACCCTAACTGTGTTTGGCACTAAGGGAGGAGAGTTTTCCTTCAGTTGTACTTTGTGAACTTATTACAGCGTCATTTTAAGGGCATGAGCTGAGCTCTAAACAGCGTGAATGAAGCCTTTTGGTGTCAGCCTCACTATCCCTGAAGCAAAGTTATCATAAGCAGCAGCGTCCTTGTATTTATCACTTACACCTGAAGGCAGCTGAAGTGAGTAAACTTGGTTAATGCTTGGTCATGCACAGAAACACCAGAGAGCAAAGTCAGCCCTAAATTTAGCATGGGGTTCCTAAGCCACCTAGACTTTTTATAATCTTACTTCTTGTCACTGACACAAATAGAATCATAGAATCTTTAAGGTTGGAAAAGACCTCCTATCCTTGTTTTTTAGAGTTGTTTTTGAGGCTGATAGTAATAGTAGTTTGCCAGAATAAGGACAAAATAAAAGCTATGTAAGAGCTTCAGGAGTTGATCTTAAAAATTGGAGTGTTACAAAGTTATGCCTTTAGAAGAGATACTGTAGAGTAATGACAAAAGCACTTATCCCTACCATCTTCTGAGCAAGCTAGATGCTTTCTTCAATGTGTATATAGGTCTTTGACCTTTCCTTCTTGAAATGCCCATGGTCTTCTAGCAAGGAGAATTTCTTTTCTCCTGAGGTTTTTCAGAGACAGAAAATCTGTAGCAGGCTGGAAAACAAAAGCAGTCTGCATCTGAGGAGGAGGAGGGTGAGTGCTCACGTAGACTTTGCAGCCTCTCTCTCTCTTGTCTGCTTACACGATTTTCTGTCTCTTGCGTGGTCGTTGTAGTCCTGGTGAAGATGGGGTAGGGCAGTGCAACCTGCAGCTCAAATTGCTTTTATCTTCTCATATTTCTCTTCAAGTGAGAAGGGTTTGCTGAGAATTTTGTTCTTTCCCAAGACTGTTCCTGTATCTTTCGTGAGTCAACATTCATGGAAGAAGTGCACTCTGTAACCTCTTACAGTTCTTCACTGTGTTTGCACTGCTGATGTTAATAGAAAACTGCTGGCAGAAGTGGAGCTAAAAAAGGTGGCAGATGTCACACAACAGTGGTGTGGGGAGAGGACAAGCTGCTCAGCTGACTGTTATGACGCATGTGACTTTGTGCTGGCTTTTCTCAAAGGAGGATTAGTCCGAGACTCATGATAGCATGAGAACTTTCCAGTGGGGACTTCAGAGAGTAATCTAAGGTCTCTTTGAAAACAGACACCTCCTGTATAGCAGAGTTGGGCTAGAGATCAAGCGTAGTCTTTACTGTGATTTAACAATGTAAGAGGTGAAGATATTTTGACTTTATCTATAGTTTTCTCGTGAATGTTATGTCACAGCTACTTTTAACTTGCTGCTGAATCCACAGTCCATTCAATGATGACAAGGCACATACTAGGCTGTCCTGGCAGAACACAAATACTGTGGAATGACTTTCTTCCAAAAACTACTGTCATACAGTGTGCAAGGGGAGCACAAATTTGAAAATGAACACTTTTTCAAAAATAGTTTTTTGCAGATTGGATAGGTAGAGTGTCAGGAGAGGGCCACAAATGACAGGTGATAATTTGTAGTTGTCTACTCGGTGTATTGCTGGCAAACAGTTTTCTATGTACTCAGTATCCACTTTTTGCATTTGATTGATGCATGCAGTTCTGGCTTTGCCAGACTTGAGTATTTTCCTGCATTACAAGATGTGTTACAAGATGTTCCAGACTGGGTAGCTTGTCTCCATACAACTTGGCTTAGCACTGTAATTCAAGAAATTATTTACTATATGTGCACAAAATTTAGAAGGATTATTTGGACTACAGAAAGCTGTTGTATAATTGCTTTTTTTTTCAATTTCTGGGAGTGTAGCAATGTAATCTGAGGCCTAAAAAAAGTATTGCAGCTTTTGGTGAGTAAAGCATAGTGGCAAAACCCAAAACTTTGTTGGTCGATATCTTACTACGTTTAAAATGTATTTTACAGTGGGATATGAAAACAAAAATCGTGCTGTTTCCCCCTGTTTATCTTCTGTCTTAAGCCACAGAGAGCATATAATAGACAATTCATTGTGTTATCTACCTTGGAGGTTTTAGATGTTGCTTGTGGCTTGAGCAGCCAAAAATGGACAGGAAGGGAGGCTACAGGTATATCGCATACTGATAAATACGTATTGTTTTCACATCCAGAACTGACATGATAGATGTCTCTCTCAAAGAATAGGCACTTGATATAAAATCCTCTGCTATCTGCA
>WHYT01016627.1:201947-380950 GCA_009806455.1 Tetrax tetrax | reverse complement strand
TCACACAACAGTGGTGTGGGGAGAGGACAAGCTGCTCAGCTGACTGTTATGACGCATGTGACTTTGTGCTGGCTTTTCTCAAAGGAGGATTAGTCCGAGACTCATGATAGCATGAGAACTTTCCAGGGGGGACTTCAGAGAGTAATCTAAGGTCTCTTTGAAAACAGACACCTCCTGTATAGCAGAGTTGGGCTAGAGATCAAGCGTAGTCTTTGCTGTGATTTAACAATGTAAGAGGTGAAGATATTTTGACTTTATCTATAGTTTTCTCGTGAATGTTATGTCACGGCTACTTTTAACTTGCTGCTGAATCCACAGTCCATTCAATGATGACAAGGCACATAGTAGGCTGTCCTGGCAGAACACAAATACTGTGGAATGACTTTCTTCCAAAAACCACTGTCATACAGTGTGCAAGGGGAGCACAAATTTGAAAATGAACACTTTTTCAAAAATAGTTTTTTGCAGATTGGATAGGTAGAGTGTCAGGAGAGGGCCACAAGTGACAGGTGATAATTTGTAGTTGTCTACTCGGTGTATTGCTGGCAAACAGTTTTCTATGTACTCAGTATCCACTTTTTGCATTTGATTGATGCATGCAGTTCTGGCTTTGCCAGACTTGAGTATTTTCCTGCATTACAAGATGTGTTACAAGATGTTCCAGACTGGGTAGCTTGTCTCCATACAACTTGGCTTAGCACTGTAATTCAATAAATTATTTACTATATGTGCACAAAATTTAGAAGGATTATTTGGACTACAGAAAGCTGTTGTATAATTGCTTTTTTTTTCAATTTCTGGGAGTGTAGCAATGTAATCTGAGGCCTAAAAAAAGTATTGCAGCTTTTGGTGAGTAAGGCATAGTGGCAAAACCCAAAACTTTTGTAAAATACAAAAAATGTATTTTACAGTGGGATATGAAAACAAAAATCGTGCTGTTTCCCCCTGTTTATCTTCTGTCTTAAGCCACAGAGAGCATATAATAGACAATTCATTGTGTTATCTACCTTGGAGGTTTTAGATGTTGCTTGTGGCTTGAGCAGCCAAAAATGGACAGGAAGGGAGGCTACAGGTATATCGCATACTGATAAATACGTATTGTTTTCACATCCAGAACTGACATGATAGATGTCTCTCTCAAAGAATAGGCACTTGATATAAAATCCTCTGCTATCTGCAGCCTGTTGGCATCTGTACCAACCAGGGCAGAGGGAGGGTGGCATCAGGGCAGAGGTGTCAATTCAGATGAACCTTTTTGGAAGGATCAGCAAGGGGTAGCTACAGAAAGCAACGAAAGAACACAAGTGAAGGAGTTCCGGGGATCGGAAAGGGCATGTTAGCTCATATAGCCTGCTCTGCTGCCAGAACACAGGAGTTTTGACCTTCAATCTCTATATCTTAAAACGTGGTTATCAACAATAATTGTATCTGGCATCCCCATGAACTGCTAAGGGATCTAAACACAAAGTCAGCAGGCAAGCATAATTCTGTATTTAATGTAGATAAGATAATGCTGGTTTAAAATAGGCAGTGCATGTCTCCTGTTCCAGCAGAGCCACTCTGATTCAGATAAAATCTGAAGGCTTGGGCAATGACAGAAGAATATTTGCTGAGCTAACTTCTACATGGACTCCAATCCATCACACAAAATTTGTTGTGGAACAGAAATAGAAATAACTTCTAGATTAACTGCTTGATTAGGGATGTAGGCTCACCCTCTGGTACAAATCCTGACAGACAGCCGTAATCCTCCAAAAGGGCAGTCATATTTAAAACAAAGAAGTAAGAATTCTCTTGCCCTCAGATCTGAATGTTGGTTGCTCACGTATGTACGTTCCTGTTTCATGCGGTCCATCCCTGGAAGTATCAATGGACACTGGTTATTATGGACAAAAAAATGGCAGTGTAGATAAATCTGTCATAACCAACGCGCTCTGTACATGATTAATGTGTAAAATGGCACATGTTGCATCAGTATTTACATTTGATCCGTTGAGACAGCTAGGCAGTTCGGCATGTGGGAAGCATTACGGTTTTGAGCCTACAATGTCATTTCTTACGGAGGGTGGGCGTATATAAGAAAAATAATTGTGTTTATGTAGCAAAACATACTCACACAGGCTGTATCAATTGAGCTCTTGCACATCCATTGAAAATACAAATAAAAATATCATTACAAAAGATCCAAGCAATACAGAAAACAGTTCACACAGAAGAATCCAAATGATGTGTATTCAGAAGAGGAGTTTTCCTATGCTGGAGCCAGCAATGACTGAAGCTGGAAATGCCACCCAACAAGCAGTATTTTCAGATGTTTAATTATAAAAAAGAGAAGAAGCGGGAGGGAGAGAAGGAAGGGTGGACTGAGATATCAGCTCAGAAAGAATGAATTTCAGGCCTTTGGCTCAGCAGCTGTGCAGATGCCTGCCAATTTAAAGGTCAATGGATAGTTCCAAAATATGGTGTCAGAGTAGGAGACTGCCTGGCTTGAAGATTGTTAAGAAACCTGTGGATATAGTTGTGACTGTCCATGCTGAGGACTTGAAGCCCCAGAAGACTGTTCAAGTCTGATGAAACTGAAAGTATCTAGCTATTGCTGGGTGGACTGGTCCAGGGACTCAGTCTGCTCGCCTGCAGGATAACTCTTGGGTCAAAAACCACACAGAATGTTATTTACAAAGACTTTCTTCAGAATGTAAAACTTCCTCTTTCTGCTACTTAGTTAAAAAAATCACCTTGCCTTGGTTGGTACGCTGGGCTCTACGGGAAGCAGCACAAAACAAGTTAGAGATGGTGAAGATCAATTAACTCCCTTGAAATATTTGGGTTTAGGGACTGTTTCTGCACTATTGCAGACTTGACTTTCGAGCAGTGAAACTTGGGATTCTCCCTTTACATACAGTTAATTAATCCCTCACTTTTTTGAAAGCTTCCTGCAGGTTGAGGGCAGCTCTCTCTGTTTTAACGATTGACAGAACAACGCGTACAGCATACCGCACAATGTTCCTGAGCAGCTGGTGATGGATGTACAGTCTCGATAGATCTTCCCCTTGATCTGATGAGGCTCAGGCTGACGCCTCTGGTGCCCAGTGCTGGATTCTCAGGGAGTTTCTCACTTTGGAGAAAGCTGGACATAGCTCTCAATACTTTCCTCCCAGGAAGTGATGCTCCCTGTGTTTTGCTTCCTCGCCCTTCCAGCCCTGTCTCTTCCCCTCTGCACTGGTTTTAAGAGCAGCAGTGGTTTTGACATGGGGAGTTTTCAGAGGATCTTAGTGACTGAGGTGGTCACTGGAATGTATTTCTAAATGACTTTGCAGCTTTTGGAATCCATTGTCAAATCTTAACAAAAGCTGTTTCATTATGTACTGTTATGAAATACACTTTTACTTTGGGAGGCTTGGGGAGAGGAAAACGGGCTCTAATGTTCATGTAGACAAGAGTAAAGTGCTTCCATGGTATTTTTTCCCCCATAAAGTAGCAAGAATGCACCAACTTTAATCTTGAAGCCAAGAAAGAAAACTGTTTTATTATGTTAAAGATTTTCCTTCGTAAGAAGCCATTTCCTGGCCTACATCTGATGCGGGCTTTAATCCTCAGGCCCTGGATTGAAGGGAAAGTCTGCCCTGTGGATGGGAGGGCTGGTGTCATTGAAGGGAAGGCTGCAAGGGGCCATTCCCAGTTCCTCCAGTCACAGGGAATTAGAGTGAAGATGAAAGGTAACAAACAGCAAACTTTTGGGGGGTATATTTGTGGATTCAGAGGGTGCCTTCAGAGTGCTTCTCGAGTCAGTTCGTGTCAGTGACTTACTAAGTGTGGGAGGAAATGGCTTGTCCTGAACCCCCGTGTCAGAAGAGGGGGGACTTATTCTTTGAGAGGCTTTGCTGGCTTGCACTGGTTTACATTATCTGGGAAACTACAGCGTAAATGCAAAGCATGTGATTGCTAACTCTCCATTCTTTGTCTGCCTCCGTTATAGTCCTACAGACTCCTTTTGTAGCGCTGGGAATAAGTGTGGTTCAACACTCATTATGTTCCCTTTATTCATTTGTGTGCTCACATAGTGCTAATAACAATGCAGGACAATAAAAGATAGCACCAGAGTCTTAAATTAAATGCAGCCTTTCCAGTATCTCAGCAGGGTGGCAGGCAGGCATATATTTCCAGCTGCCTTTCAGCAACCTCATTAATAAATCATATTTATTTTCCTGGAAGGAGAACTGCTGGGACATCCTTCTGTTTTGGGGGCAGAATCACATTTCATATCCCAAAATTATTTGTTGGACATGGGTGTGAAGTTTAGACTTGAGAATTGCAACTGCCAGAAACTCCAAGGTCTTCTTCCTACCCTCTTTTAACTCCCAGTCATACAGGTTTTTTCCTGTAGTTCTTGTCCACCGACTTACATGCTGTTCTAGTTAATGAGCAGCGTTTCCCTTGTATGTCTTTAGGATGATCATCCTGTCTCAGCATGTGTCCGTCTCTAATGATTTACCCAGACGAACGCTGCATCAGAACACGTCAGAGTTCTGGCAGCCTTTGATCCCCGTTCTACATCTGGACTCGGGCAGTGGCCAGTGTCTTCTGAAACGAGGGGAACGTTTGAGTTCAGGTCCAAATTACATGGCTTACATGCAGACAGTCTCAGATAAACAGCCCAAGTTCTCTTAATATTTCCCTGCTTACCCTATTTTTCAAAATGTTTGTTGTTTTGATTGTTCCCTAAGATATCTCTCCAACTTTCCTCTGGCTTTATTGTACAAAGGCGAGGAAGGGAGAGACCCAACAGCCTTAGTCAAATACATATTATTACTGACAGTCCTGCTAACGCATTTGCCAAGAAACTGTTTATCTACAGAGAATAAATCCTCTACTTATTTCTAATAGTAGAATCTCTGCTAATAACTAGCATAATGACAATGCTTATTTCAGTAGAAATTTATGTTTTAAGAATGAATTGCTGAGTATTTTGAGGGTCTTACATGGACCGAAAACAATTTACGTAGACTAATGACAGTAAGTCTTAATCAACCTCAAGATCTGCAGATGCGCGATGGCCACCATCATAACCTGGAAATGGTCTGTGAGTTAGGAAGATGACCACAGTGATCTCTATAGCTCCAGGGAGAATACTGTGACTGTTCAGTAATACCCGTCTGTGGAAGCAAAGCTGCAGATTTTTCTTGGAAAAAGTTTAGGTAGGTCTAGAAAATTATGAAAATACCATTTAAATGATGCTTTAGGTGAAATAGTTTAATTGTTGGGGTTTTTTTTTGTTTACAATTGAGTGTCTGAGCTTAATACAGAGCAAGCATCTGGAAAGTTATGGTACAGATTGGCCAAATACGAACCTGCTTCCATTGAAGTACTCTTGCATTGCAGGTATCTTGAGCCATTTGACTAATGAGGTCTTTTTTCAGGTATTGCAAAAGTGTGGTCAGAACTGAATGTTACAGTCCCTGTTAAGATCCCAATCTGAAGCAGAGGTCATTCAGTGAGCAGCACGCTGAAACTTGTGACAGCACTCAAATTTGTGTGTGGTGAGGGGCTATGACCGGGATTCTGATTACTTTGGTTAATTTTCATTTACGGAAGTCACATTTTTCTCTTCTCTAAAGTAAGAATCAAAGTAGTGGTCCATTTCTCTTTGTGCTCCTCAGATGGAACTTGCTATACAAACATAAAATATTTTTTTACTCTGTGTGTTTGAAGGAAGCTAGAGTGGGTTAGTATGAAATCTATGGTGATATCTGGAATAACTAGTGTTTGTGAAGCTCTCTTCAGTTGAATCTTCTGAATCAAAGTTCACGCTCTTAGTGTTAGAGAAGGGGATTGCTGAATAACCAACTCAACACCATTCCAAGTGAGTGCTCCCCTGATTCACAGTGTTCTCTTCCTGCCCAGGTTTTCAGTCAGATGTCAATCTTAGTCTTGACCTTGATGTTTAGAGATACTTTAACCTTGCAAACAAAATAATGGGGACCTCTGGTTGTTGTCATTAGAAAATTGGCTGCGATGGAATCATTGGCTCAGCTGCCAAAGAGGATCGCTGTGGAGTCTGCAGTGGTGATGGCAAAACCTGTAAAGTGGTGAAAGGCGACTTCAACCACACCAAGGGGATGGGTGAGTAACCCTCAGCAGCATTTTAGTGGAGTGGAGGTTCTCTTAATTGCTTGAGGAGAGTTGGAGTGGTAGTAATAGCTCTTCTTCTTTGATAGCATTGGACTTATCTGCTCTAGTAAACACATAAGAAACACAAAACAAAACCCAACTCAATTAAAATGTGATATTCTGTCTGCTTCTTATTCAGTTGCCCAGATGCTAGCTATTGCCTCTGTCTGAAATTCTGAATGAAGTTGTGTTTCTCATTTTGAGTGCTGTTGATTTTAAACAGGAGACAAAATCCCAGTATCTTTTCCAATGGGAGGGAAGTCTGACAGCAGCACCACGTTTGAGCTCTTGAGAGCTCAGTGATGCATGTTGCAGATGATTCACATTATAATCAGGATATCTCAGCTAAATGAAAGAGCACTCTCCTCTGAATATTTTTACTGATTCCCTTCCAGCGATAGTATCCATTGTAGGATACAAGAGCTTCTGGTCAGAGTGAAGACTTTCCCCTCTCTTGTTAAACATTAATGTATATACAGCTTGGTGTTTGAATTCATCTTTGTTCCAGAGTTTCTGTATTGCGCTTCTGAGAAACCTGTTATCACGCATCCTAATCAGGCAAAGGGAAGGAAAGCCAGATTCAGGACTTGCAGGCTACTCCAAAAGGAAGATATTGTCCCGAAAAAAATAAAATTCACATTCAGTGAATGCAGGGTTGCCATTTCTGTATGGAGAAATCCATTCAGCACGTGCTACTCCAGGACTGAGCGCAGCAAAGCACATAAAGGTTCCCTTTAGGGACACACTTCAGTTCTGTTTAATTACTAAAGCAGCGGCAGTGCTTAGCAGCATCCTTTAATCAGAGTCTCAGCACTGAAGTCTGAGGCTCTGATTTTGTCGATTGTCCTCTTCCTCTGCACCCTCCTCCTCCTTGTCTGTGGAGCCAGCTGTGATCTGTCTCCTCCTCTGAGATGCAGGTAGCTTTCCCACCTGCACCACACCATTGTGCTGTCGCATTGCTAGGCCAACCTGTTGAATGATTTCCTCCATTATTGCCTTTGACTCTTTGGTCCCAGTTATTTTCCACCTACTTATGACAAAGTATTTGCATTTTTTGCAAATGATGGGAAAAGTTTCTCATTTCCATTGAAAAAAAATCTATTCTCAGTTTCTGTAGCAGATTTTATAGCTGTTCATTAGCTTCTTAATTGCTCCTGAAGAGTAGCTATCTTTTCTCTTTTCCAATGAGACTCCAAAACATCTTGTGCAGATAAATAAGAAATTTCTGGGTCACTGCCAGGAGGTTGCACCTGTTTCCAACTAGACAGGCTGCTTGAGGGTGGGAACTTTACAAGGCTGTAGGAAGAGAAGAGTTTCAGCCTTAACTGGTTGTTTGGCTGCCAGGACGCTACAGGAGGCTTTCACCCCCAGCACCCTGTAACTAATAAGAGGTGGCTGACTGAATCTTAGTCAGTGTTCAGGCATTTATTGATCCTTTCTCTTTGCTGATCATCTCAGAAGCGCAAACCTGTCAAAATGTTGCTTTATCAATGCGATGTTTCCACCTTTACCCATCTCACATAATCTGTAAGATAATTGTTTTACAATTATAATCTCATAAACATTTATTTGATGTTTTGATTTATTAATTTTAAAGAGAATTGAATTTTATGTGGGAAGAGTTTTAAAAAGTGACATCCATGATATGCCAGTCTTCTTCTAGGTTGAAAAGCATCTTTGCTTTTTATTTTTTTTTAATTATTCTCTTGTAACGAGCATCCTAGCCTACTAAAATGGCAAGAATATTTACAGTCTTTTAATTGTTCACTGTTCATGTTGTCCTGCTTTTGGATTTCTTTTATGTTATGCACTGAGAAGAAACTTACTGGTTTCACTTCTGTTCCCCAGCCATGATTCTGCAAATATTTTATGCATGATGAGTTAGTTCCATCAATTTCTGTTCATATACTGCTGTTTGGCAGAATCAAGTCCTCAGGTTGACTTACTGAATCTCATGCAGCAGGCAGAGCTCTGGGGTTGGGCCTGAGGTATCACAAGTGAACTTGGAGTTACTCAAGAAAAAAAAATTGGCCTTTTTTTCTTTAAATTGACGTTTAAGCAAATACGTACAGAAATCTGACAAAGGTTGGGGCAACGGGGAATATACAATATGACCACGGCAACAGATTGAGGGTTTGGATACGTAAATGATTGCACAGCTCAGCGGCAAGTCCCCACGAACTTGCTGCGATCCAAGTCAGGGCCAACACACTGAGTCAAGTATGCTGATTTATTATTTCAGAGGAGAATAGACTTCAAATATCAAGCCATTGATTGTTTTGGAGTGGTATCTGTTTGGGAGCTGCAGCTGCAACCTTTGGGCCAGATCCTCAGCTGCTCTGCACGTGGGACTCTGTTGACTGCGGGACTGCTCCCTTTATGCCCTGTGATTGCAAATTGTGTTCTCAAGCCTTACGAACTGAACTAAATCCATGCCAACTCCTTTCTGTTTCTTAGTAACCAATAGTCATTGTAAGAAGGTTTCTACATGTGTGATGGCAAAGGCAAAGGCTGTTCCCAAGTGTTTCTCGTGTAAGATACTTGAATGCTGTTTGCAGTGTCAGTGGGTGTTGGTGACATCCTTTGGTGTTGGTTCTTTGTCTTCTTTTGGTTGGACTAGAGATTGGTATCAAAAGCCATGGATAAACTTCAAGTCCTTTTACTATTTAGCTTGATTTGTCATATTGTACAGATCCCTTCCTTTTAGAAAACCTATCTGCATGAAAGAAAGCCAAATTTTCATTAATCAAGTAGAAAGGACCAGACCTATTTTTTTTTTTTTCTGACATTAATGTCACAGATCAGGTTCTGCCACCATGGATGGCAGAACATTCAGAGTGCCTCGTAAGAGGTTCAGCAGTTCAGATCTTGCCACCTATGATCCAGGGGTGATCCAGCTGTAAATGGATTCCATTTCTCTTTGGGGGAGGAGGTCAAAAGCCTTTTTTTTGTGATGCTAAACATCACATACACTTGTGTGCAGCTGGCTGTCTCCAGCCAACTGAATGCACTGTTTAGACTGAGGTTTACTTTTGACTGGCAGCATGCCCTGTACCTATTTCTACAAAATAATTTTTCAAAAACAAACACAGACTTGTCCTGAAGTCCATCTCTGTCTCCCTGCCACTGTACCAGGGGCTGAGAAATAAAGGACAGCTCTTTGGCTCGTATCTCTTGGGTAGCTGATTTATCACTGGACTACTGTCCGGACTCCAGGGCTGTGCCTGTAATGCTCAGAGACCTGCACTGACAATCAGACCTGCGTATGTCTCTCTTGACTTTTCTCAGATTTTCCTTGCTGCCCTTTGCTTGTGATCCAAAAGATGGACCACAAGGATCTGGATTTTTTAATGGCAGAACATAATAAGACAAGATATGCCAGTTGTTGTAACTGTCATTTGGGGA
Source organism: Tetrax tetrax (assembly GCA_009806455.1). Classification (NCBI taxonomy): domain Eukaryota; kingdom Metazoa; phylum Chordata; class Aves; order Otidiformes; family Otididae; genus Tetrax; species Tetrax tetrax. The sequence goes on along the minus strand of WHYT01016627.1, from coordinate 371,377 downwards.
AATGAAAAATGTATCTTTGCAAGCAATTTTTCTTTTTAAGATGGTGAAAAAGTAGACTTTTTATTGTGTACATTACTTGTCCAACAGATTCTTCAAAGAGAGAAAGGGTATTTGAACAGTAGTCCTGCCTAGGAGCGTCTTTAGCCAACACAATAAACTCTCTTTTTTTGTTGATAGAATGTACATCTAAATTATGAAAAAAATAAAACTCTAGGGCTGACTCTGAGGTGTCTTATGAAGGTTTAGGCAGAACATGCAAGTTAGAAATCCCAGCAAACAACTTCACAGCAATAGTAAGAGGCTTTGAAATCTATCCATGGCTCCCTGGTGAAAGTATTTTCATCCAAATCAGCTATCCCATGGCTGGAAGTGGGCAGGTGCCGACAGAGGAATTACTCTCAAGCTAATAGCAAGTGAGAATCATCACAACTGTTCAGAAAACGATTGTGTAGGGTGGGAAGAGTCATGGAAACTGAGATGCGCAGCTGGTATTTATCCCTAAAGTATTAAGGAAGCTGTGCTGGCCATGACCTGCAGGTAGACAGGGCGGTTTGATTTCCTTGGCTTCTACCCTGAGATCTTTGTTCGAAGGACTTTGCAGAAGTTTGATAATGGGATGAGCACTGACTTTCTCACACCTAATTGTCCTGTGCAGACAGGGATAAGATGTGAAGGTACAGTGCCTAGAGGTCAGTACTTTCAGCCGTGGGATAATTTCTCCTTCACCTCAGAGTCCGTCTTTCATTGCAATGTGAACCGGGAGGAGAGTTTTGTAGTAGATCAGTGACATTCTGAAGTTCACACTAAACTTTCTGTTCTTTCTGGGAATAATAACAATGGCTAACAGTGGATTTTCCTGTGTGAGCTGCTTTCCTCTTGCAAATCTCTCCAGCATTTAAATGAAGATACAGTAGCCGCTGTTCACATATTAATCTCCTTGATGACAAAGCCACCTCTTTGTTCTGGTGTCTGTCCTAATACGAGTTACACCATATAATTTGTATCTAGGATTTGCTTCAATCACGGTCTTGCATTCCTGAGACACTGATGTAATGCAGATTATCCAGAAAGATTGGTGCGTGCCAAAGTAACTGTTCCCAAGGTGGAGTATACTGCATACAGCACTATAAATTATCAAATAATGAAGTTCTCCTGTTGTACTTTCAAAGCTTCATCTTAACAGGCTGATTTATGGGTGAAATTACTAGAAATACTGCCTGATAGTTGCCAAATCTCATCAGTCTTTAACCAGTTCCTCATTTAAAGCAGAACTTTAAGCCCAACCTTGCAAATCCCTGCATTGCAGACAATTATCCTAAGACCTAACAGATCTTTGAGAGTCCTTGACACAGGGCCAACTCTGAGACTTTTTTTGGTCTTACTAGCTGACACTTGGTAATCTTTCTGGCAATCTGCAGTTACAGTTTGCTTAATAAAATGTGCCTGGAAAACAATGGATGTGTTTTCCGGTGCAATTATCTCAAAGATCAAGAATATTCTGTGACCAGAAGCCTCACATTAGTTCTAAGGACCAGACGGGAGTGGTGGTAGCAATCTGAGTTTGTACTTGTGGCAAATTTGCATGGATGTTGTATCGCCTGTTTGCAATAGGATTTGACCACTAACTCACACAATGTTGCTGGAAATAACGAATGAGAGTGTCAAGACGGGACATGCCCAAGAATTCTGCGTCATCTCTGAAAGGACAGGTGCAATCCATACAACTGCAAAGTGGTTTGCAGCTCACTGACCAAAGAGGGGAGGTCAGCAGTCGGGTTTGTGCCGCACGATCTCCGTGAGGTAGCGCAGTACGTTTCTTCTTACTCAGGAGCTGTGAATACAGCCCCCAAAAGCCATCAATCAGGATTAGAAATTACATGAGGAAAAAAATCTGGTATAAGACCAAACTAAATAGTCTCCAGAACTAATACGCTATTTATAGCTTGCTCTCCACTATTTACCATTGTGAAAAGTAACAGAAAAGTCAACTTTTCCGTGTGGTGTTTCTCTCATGGCACGGTGATGAAATGAGAGCATGTTAACAGCGCTAGCTAAACCTCGCAGGGCTCCGCGGCTCGCTCACCTCTACAGCAGTGTGACACGCTCCTGGCTGCTGCTAGGCCAGGGGACGGATCCAGAGTTCACTGAGGTTAGTGACTGGCTTTCCACTAAATTCAGTGTCACTTTGTGTCCAACCCCTGCATGATTTAGCTCTGGACGTTTGTATCAGACTTGTGATTTAAACAATAAATAAGGGAATAGTCCCCCAGTAGGTACATTAAATTATCTGGAACTTGGGCATGTTCCAAAACAGCTTCCTAACAGGGGTGGTCGGGTGTGGTAGGGCCGGTTTCCCCGTGATGGACTGTCGTTAATCACATCTTCGCCGTGTGCTCGTGGCTGGTGGTAAGTGTCGGTCGGGTTTAAACGCAGATGCATGGGGTGCAGTGAGGATGTTTGATTTCTGGAACACTCTGTGTTGACTGTAATTTGGTATCTCAGCCGATGAAAAACCAACTCCTGGCAATGTCTAGAATGAAATGCAACATCTGTTTGCTTTGATTTCATAACAGATTTCAGCATTGCCTTAAAAAAAATTGGCCCTGGAAGTAATGATTTTTCCCAGTGCAACCCACTGTATAATAGCAGATGAGAGAGCCGCTGCTCTGGCTTCTGTACGCAGACATTGTTTGCAGCTCTGCGGTTGCTCTTTCTGCTTTTCCTGCAAGGGATGACTGACTGTTTCTGAAATAGCCTGAGGAAGGCAGAAGTAAGAAAGGAGGAACAAGTGCAGGAAGAACTGAGCTGAAGGGTCAGGTGGGAGGTGTCATTGAGCTGCAGTGATCAGGGAAAGAGGGAGCGTGTCTAGCCCAGATCAGCTGTCTGCCCAGTGCACCTCATGAAACCCAGGAGCTCAGGCCATGTTCATAGCACGACAAAGGGCTGGGCACTCTGCTGGTTCAGACAAGTGGAAATGATTCCGCATCCTGAGGCCCCAAATCCCCATCTGTCTCCCTCCATGCCGTAGTGGTAGCAGGATCACTTAGTCCTGAGATGTGGGAGGCTGTCAGCATCCTCCTTTGAGGCCTCTCGGATCAGTGTAGGAGAAGCACGGCCGTTCAGCTGCCCTTGTCCCTAAAATAGCTCCCCAAACGTTGCTGAACGCTAGAGGAGTCACCTCTCCTTATGCCAGCACTTGTCCAACCCATTGCTCTACACAGCCCACAGTTTCCATAAAGGCAGGGCTGACACAGAGCAGTTTCACACAGCTCTTTAAAGCAAAAAAAAAAAAAAAAGAGAGAGAGAGAGATGAAGGAACATACAGGATAAGCTACTTAATATGTAAAAGAAAGGGTAGAGCAACAACCCAAAAGAGGTACCAAGTTACACACTGCAAAGTAAGCTGGGTGGCCAATTAGAAGGAATCAAATCATGGTGGTGATGAGATTAGTGTCATTTCCAGGGGCCGGATTCAGAGTCCAGTGAAGCTGGTGGAAAAACGCTGCCTGGCTCCCAAACCTTTGAAATGGGTCTTCGTGTTCCTCAGCTTTATAGTTCAAAGGCACCACTTCCACCCTGTGGAACAAGTAACTCCACATGGCTCTGTGGTGAGGGAAAAGGCTACGTTTCCTTCTAGCTCCTAATTGTTCTCACTGTTCTTCTGTTAGTCAAAAGCGGTATGGTTCCATCGTATTGCTGGTTGTTGAAGGAAGCATGAAGAGGCCAAGAGAGTTTCAGAAAGACAAAAACCAAGGGAATTCAATAAAATGATGATGGGGCGCTATAAAAACTTCCCTACTGTGTCAGGTGCTCAGATGGTCTAATTTTCGCCTGCTGGCAGTGATCAGAGGTGACCTGTGGTCAGTCCTTGAGAAACTTTCAGCTCTGCTATTGCATTAAATCTGAGCTGTGGAATTCTGTTTAGCAGCCTGATGCAAGGAGACTGTTACCATTATATCCTCCAGGATTTTTGTAAAAAGCTGAAGTGTAAGTGAAAATAAGTTTTGGTTTTTTTTTTCCCCAAGTTGTCCCGCTAACTCTTGCTGTTTAGTTTTAGAATAGTCAAAATGTTTTCTGGAAGTAACTGTGATCAGTATCAGAAAGGCACAACCTTGAGCAGAGTTTTTGTGGGAGAGGAAAGCAGGAGCACCTACTGGAAACTTCATTTCCAATCACACGTCTGCTGTGTGGCGCTCAGTGTTGCCCCCGACAGTGACACTTTGCATCAGCTCAGAAGAGTCCTCACGCATCCCCGTCGGTACCATGGGAGAGCCAGGGGGATTCGAAGGGAGCAAATCAAATTATGCTCAAGCACAAGCTTTAAGTCACAATTAAGCAGCGCACGTGCGTTCCTCTCCTCCTTCTCAGGCTGAAGTGTCAGTCATAACCATGCATGTCACAGCAGCAAAACTTGGCTGCCAACGCAGGGATCCCATTTGAAGTGTTTCCCACCCATTCCCCAACCTGGGCAGGAGTTGACATTTTCCTGGTGAGATACTGAATGATGGATGCTTCTGGCTGGCTGCGGCACGCTCTCATCCGTCTGCTCTTTTGTCGCCGTAGGTTACATCGAAGCAGCTGTGATCCCTGCAGGTGCCCGGCGGATCAGAGTGGTTGAGGATAAACCTGCTCACAGTTTTCTGGGTAAAAAGACAAAAGGAAAAAATGTTTTGATTCAAAACTCACCTCTGTTTTCTGTTAAAATGACCCTTCTCTAAATGACCTGTAAGATGATAGGTTTGTTGTAGCCAGGAAGCAACTGTTGATTTCATTCTTGTTGCAATCTCTCTCTTGCTTTTGTGGCTTGGTTTCATGGTGTTTGCCTGATGTGATAATATGTGACACTTAACAAGCCCTGTGCAACCTCACAGGACCAGAGGATGCTTTTATATCATCTGAAGAGTTCCTGAACAGAACTTGGCACTCGGTTGAACATAGCTGCCAGGAGCACACAACACTCCCATTAGAGGAGGGAACGGCGGAGATACAGATAGGAAGGTGCCCGGCTCAGAGTGAAGCAGAGGCAGGACAGGGCAGCTGATATCCCTCAACAACCTGACCCTGAGGTTGCCTGCACCATTTCCTGGAGCAGCAGGTTTTCACTTGATGCTGTACCCAAGAGGTGATCCTGCTCTCTGAGATGGGGTAGCTGCAGCCTCTAGTCCACTTGTCTCTATTTTCTCAGGCCAAACAATTTATTTAATCCTCTTCTAATTTCTACTTCTGCATTCCTTTTGAGGGGAACAGACTTCCTCTCCTCTTTTCCCTGTCGGAAACAGTTTTAGACGTCGGTGATGGGTCAGATTTGTATGTGAGATTGTTGCAGGACAGAGTCTGTCAACAAATTCGTTGTCCAATTAGTAATTGCTTAGATTAAAGATTGGAAGGAGATTTGTAAAATGCAACCAGTCAGCTACAATATGTATCTGTCAGTCTGGTCTTCTGCCTCTTCTCCCCAGTGCTAGGGGTGTTTCTTTTTGTGTCATTACTGTGCAATGGGTGAAGGGCTTTGTCTCCCACCTGCTTGTAGGGAGACAGAAATGCTAGTGCCCCATTGCCCTGAATTCACACAGGAAGACTGTGGCAGAGTAGGGAGTCAAAGGAAAGTTGTCCAAGGCTGGAAAGAACACCCAGCACATGGAAACGTCCTTTTCACTCTCAGAGCTGCATGGCCACACATAGATGTGGGACTGCTTCTATTTCTCTTCAGGTCTTTATGCTGTGTGGGAAAAGAAAAAGATAAGAGAAAATCCCGAACTTCCTCCTTTGTTCAGTCAACTTTAGCAGCTTATAGGCCCCTGCATTGTCAAACCTAAGCTCTTCTTGCTGTTGATGAGCTCATTAACACATGATTTTTGTCCTTCCATATGAAAGAGTGTTTCAGCCCTGCCACATGCTGATATTCTCATTGCAGTGGTTGGAACAGATGCATGTTCCAGCTCTCCCTTAGCCTGGTACCTACCAGTACCTGTTAGGTACTGTTTTCACTTGTGCATATTCTGGTTCTCTCAAAGTGAGCTTCTCAGAGCAGAAACACTGCCAGGTTTGCAGACAGAAAAGCACTCTGAAAGATGAAATTGCGTCCAGAGGTATGTCAAGCCTGCAGCAGGGACTCAGAGGATGACAAAGCTTGTTGCTCTCTGTTGGCAGAAGGGGAAACTGAGGTGTTGCAGCTTGCTCTTGGCTATGCAGGGAGTCAGTAGCAAAGCTCAGACCAGGACCCATGGTTTCTGATTTCCATGTCTTTTGCTTATAATTCTCCATCTCCGCAGCCAAAAGGAGACGTTAATATCCAGTACTGGTATATAGAACGCAGCTGAAAACATTTACATAGTGATTATGGCGTAGGATTTCAGAGCTGGTACCATCTATTTTCCATCTTGAGGTGCTACCAAAGTTGACAATATCACTGGGAAAGATGCTTTTGTTCTTTGTTTTTCATTCCAGATTCAGGAGGAAAAAAGAGGGCAAATTGTGTCATTCAGTTGCCCTTAGGTCCAAAGTATTGGCATTTGTGCCAGTGGCATTTGTGCCCCTATCACTACTGATAGAATTTCCTAAAGCTGCAGCCAGCTTGCTGGGAGAGGATTACGCCTACACGTAAGATGTCTGACATAGCAAAGCACTGGTGGAACAATGAGAGCCAGTGTTTCCTTGGGTTTTACAAATACTCTGCCTTCTGGAAGCCAGCCTTTTTGTTTGTCTTGGTGGGATTTGCACAGGGTATTTTTTCGGGGCTTGGGCTTTGGCAGATAGCTGCAGCACCGAGTCTTGCGTGGAGGTAGCGACTGCTCTTCGTTGTGACCACATAACCTTGACTGAAGCAGATATCTCCCCACTGGGTGGTGAAGATTAGGATTGTGTATATTTGAGAGCAGGACTTGGCCCTGTGTGCATCACATAAAGATAGATGAAAATCTGACTATTTTAAAGCTTCTGAATGCTTTTAGCTCTTTGGTTCATGGTCAGGAGCCAGGAGAACCTCTCTAAGCTTTCCAGGTTTTTCACTTTTGAGGAACACTGGACACAAAGAAGATACCCAGTGTCTTGTTAACCTAAGGTGAAGAGTAGCAGCAGGAGCGTTCCAATAGGACAAAAGAGATGACCAAGAAAACAAAATCCAATCACTCTGATAGGCCTCATAATGCATTGTAAATCCAGGTCTGAGTATGGAAGGATTTTCTATTTCGATTACACTGACAAAGTGGAGTCCAATCAGGTCCTATTTCCACTCAGAACCGGGTATGGCACTTTGGAAATGAGCCCAGCATAATTTGGAATCATTATTCCATGTGCTGGGAGCAGTGCCTGAAGAATTTCCCTCCACCTACAGGCAACCCACGCTGGCTGCCTTGGCTGGCTGCAGCGCTTAAAAACCACCTTGAACAGGAAATGCCTCGGCAGTTTGTGTCCACAGGCTGCGGAGCGAGCTGGAGGGACCCAAGGTGGAAATAAAGATCTGACAGGATGCCAAGTTTAGAAATAGATTGGTCAGTTCCTGTCTTCCAGCCAACAAGAAATAAAGAAGTTACAGGTTGTTGCTGGGGTTCCTTTTTCTTTTGCTCTTCTACTGTACAACCTTGAGCCAGGAAAAGCTCAGAGACGTAACAGTGGATTCTTACTACTGCCTGAGTGCACCCACAGTGGGGAGAGGAGAAGGAGCTGTGCTTCTCTCCCCTGTTTGAGGCACGGGGTCCCAGGAGAACTGGAGCCACCTGCCCAAGGGAGAACAAATCCTGTTGGGGCCAGCTTAAATCAGTGAGGGCTGCTTGGCAAAAGGGACTCACAGCTGCTCTCCTGTTTGGGCTTTTCCACCACACTCAGACAAGTTTTGTCAGAGAAGACAGCATATCTCCTGGTCTGCTCTACCTGCCACTGAGCTCTCAGGGAGGTTGGGCAAGGGATTTTTGTTGCGTGCTTTGCTTATTCTCTAAAGTGGCAGTAAAGATAGTTGCTGTCTTGCAAAGTGCTTCTGCGTTGCTTGGGTGGAAAGCACAGCATTCAATAAGAGCAGAAGGCCCTGTTCACCCCACTGAATGTAGCGCTGTCCCCTCTGGGGCTAGGCAGAGCCAGGCCTGCTGTAACTGTGTGTGACAAAAGCCGTTGGAGAAAGAGTAGTACTCCGTGTCTAAGAGAAAGAGAGGTTTTATAGCTGCAGCATTGATCCCTATTGGTGGGCACTTGCATGCAATAAAGACAAACAGTGGTGAAAACATCTTGGCCCAAATACTCTGCTGAAGCCCCAGTGCAATTCCTGCAGTCCTCAAGGAGCCCCTTTGGGAACAGGGCTGTTTCCAAACTCTCTGTCTCCTCAATCACTAAGGGAGCAGTGCCTGCAGCACTCAAAATCAAACCTTTGCCAGAGAAGAGGTCCAGAAAGATTAAACATTTTGTTTTCCATCAGCAAGCTATCTTCCTTTGATGATGAGCTGGAACCAAAGCATAGTTTTAGTCATTCAAGCTCTTATACGCTGTTTTGAGCACATGCCATGATATCTTTACTGGTACGCCGTACTGGACAAAGATAGTTTTATCTCATCCACAGCTTTGATTAGTCGTGTTCACGGCTCCTCAAGGCCAGTGTGATGGCTGCTTTGATCTGCCTGGAAGCCACCAGGCTTTGGCAGAGGAAAGCAGTCTTGCTTCAGAATTCTGTCTGCAGTTTGCAGAAGGTACTTTGTAGATTGAGGAACAAAGCAGGAAGAGAAGTAAGCCGCAGATGGAGTTCTGTTGCTGTAGCATGCAAATACCAGGAGGTCGTCATACCCCCAGTCTATGTGCCAAAGAGAACTTTCCTCGGAAAAATATTCCCCCACAAACATCCCACTCCTCCTGGGGAAACCATACCTGCAGTTTCCCTTCACGCTGATTTTGGAGCCTCTAATGAGACCATAAGAGCTGTCAGGAAGGTTGTGTGCAGCAGGAGAGAAGGATATTTCACTTTTCTCCAGTAACTCCCCAGGATGCAGATCCTCAGAAGTGCAGACGCAGATGCAGAGGACATTGTGACCTCCAGCTGCTCCAGACTTCCCCAGAGGTTAGACACTACAAATGGTGCTCAGTCAGTAAATTGAACGTGCCCTGCAATATTCCTGGGCACTGAGGTCATGGAGCATCTTCTGTACAGGCTCTCAGCCCCCAGTGAAGGGAGACTACCTGCATGCTGCTTATTGAGAAAGGACCCTGGATAGTCCTGGATCCTGACCCATGCTAGGAGTTGTTTGGGAGAATTCAAGTTGACCTGGGCTGTAGGTATGCTAGGGACCATTCGAACAACATGAAGGTTCCCAGGTGCCTGGGAACATGTCTATGCACTCTACATGGAGTAGTCTAAACAGGTTTCCACTGTGAGATGGTGCCCTGTGCTGGAATCACTTCAGGTTATCTCCTCTTACCTTCAGCAGACCCTCGGGGACGTGTGGGGTCAGGCGCTTGTCCTGTTGAACCAATTAGAACATTTTTTCAGGAAATCCCCTAAAGAGAAAACTATCAGGGATTCCCTTCCTCTTCAACCTAATCTGAGGAAGAGTTGAGCTGGCCCCTCATTTTTTGAGGGAACTTTCATTGCAGTACCTATATAAAAGCTGTTAGACGTGGCCAACTAGTGTCACTACAAACACTCCTACAGTAAATTAGACCCAACTGGTAAGTCAGCTGTGTTGTGTAGTTGACCAGAAGTCAACACAGATTTAATTGGTCTTTTTCTCAAGGAAGGTTTAGGAAAATACAGTTTCAAAAGCTGATTCTGCTTGGAAACAAAAGGTAAATGATCTATGAATTTTTGAACCCAACTGGTGCCAGACTTCAGTCAGTCTCAGGATTGGCAGTCTACATAAAAACAGGCAGATTTGCCTTGCAAACCAGACTTCACTTTGCAGCCACGGGTCCTCTCGTACCGTTTCCCCCAAGCGGCAGTTTCCATGGCTGTAGGAGCGTAATGCTGCAAGTGCGTACGTGTTTTACCAGAAGTATCTTCAGGTGATACTCAAGCACCTACTCTGGTATTAGATTCTTACATCCTGTCTACCAATTTGGTAGATGGGTCCAAATTTATGGTACCATCCATTTTTCTAAGTATTATCCTTTTTTTTTTTTTATGGTATCCTCCATTTTCTAAATAGTTAGAGTTGAAAATAATCTTTAAAGTGGTCTAAGTGTTAATTTCCAATATATCAGATATTCCAAGCGTGTTCATTTTCCATACATGCCTACCTGCTTCCCATGTAACCTTTGACAAATAATATTTAGATTATTCTAGGAAGAATTATGGCTCAAACTGTTCTCTAATTCTGCTCTCTGTTTACAATCTGCACTCCTCTCAGCTTGGATAAGGAAAATGGGCCAGTAAGTTCCGCACTTTCCCAGTCAGTCACTTCTACTTCGTGGTTCTTGTTTGTTAGCACATTGCTGTAATATTTTAGTATTACTTTTCAATCCAAATTAAATCTGTCTTCACTGAAAATCAAAGAAAAACATTTCAGTTGTGCAAACTTTCCTTTGCAAAAGCAGCGCCGTACACATAACTGAATTCAGCAGGATGCCATGAGTATGCGTGGGGTTTGGACGTGCTCCTGAAACAGGTCAAACTGTGCAAGAGTTCTACATTTAGTCCCAAATTAGTAGTATCTTAGTTATCTTTCCTTAGGTTATTTCCTTTTTAACTCCTTCTGCACACTCTTTTTTCTTCCCTTGAAATTTTCTGGCGGTGGAATGGCACAGAGAATGCCTCAAAGTTCTGAAACTGAAAAATGTTGCATATTTGGAAAGCAGAATGTAGTAATTTTAGGAGGAGCAGAGATATGACATTATTGTTACTTAATAGCAATGTTAATATGATTAAAATGCCTTCATCAACTGAAATACAGAATATGCCCAACATCAGAAACATTATGATGAGTCAGCTAAATTTATACTTTTACTCACGTCCATTACAAGGCTACTGCATCTTGTACTTCAGGTGGACTGAGACAGAATAGTCTATATTGTAATTAAAAATTCACTTACATTTCATTCCATGGTGTTTGATTCATTCCAGCTTTAAAAGATTCCAGTAAGAGATCCATTAACAGCGACTGGAAAATTGAGCTTCCTGGTGAGTTTCAGATCGCAGGCACTACTGTCCGGTACGTGCGAAGGGGTCTGTGGGAGAAAATCTCTGCCAAAGGACCAACTAAAATACCACTGCACTTGATGGTAACTTTATATCCTTTGTTTGTGTTTCTTAAGTGATGCAACATGAAGGGTTTTTATATCCTAGCTGAAAGTTAAATTTTGATTGTTTACTTCCTCACTAGAGTTTTTTAAAGGTATGCTGTAGTGCCTCCCTTTGCATTCTTTTGCAGCTCGTGATGGAGAATCCCGGCTCCCTGTTTAAAAATAAATGATGCTCTATTCTGAGAGAACAGGCAGTGTCCTAGCAGGCTGGTGTCCAGTACAGGACACTCCTGTGATGTGTTGCAGACAATATGAAAGGTCCAGTATAGAGGACGTAGGTTTCCAGGGACCTTTATTTCATGGATGTACCTGCTCTCACACATGGAAGGATATTTGCCGAAATACCTTCTCATCTGATGGCAGAACATATTCTGTATTTAAATACACGGTTGTTCTAACAGAAGAGATGCAGATTTGGGATGTACAGATGATAACATTTGTATTTGACCCTCCCCAGTGACTTAGTTGCACTTATAAATGTTCCATGTTTTCGTTTTTTTTTTTAATTTTATGTATGTTAAGGTGTTCTTAAAAGTTTTTCCTAGTGTTCAACACAGTCCTTTTGTTAACCAGGCATGTCATTTTATTAACAATCATATGGCTGCTGGATGAAAACATGAGTGAGAAGTCCACAGGGGTGAGAGCAGCAGGATTGTATTCCCAGTCCTGTCACTAATGGGTGACAGGGTGCCTCATGGGCCAGTCCCTTACTGTCAGTAGGAGCCTTAATGTTTCTATCTATAAGGCAGCTGTAATAACTTCTGTCTCATATATGTATTACTAGTTGAAATTCTGCAGAAAGCTTCACCCTTTCTATAGCAAGGTTTGCATACAAACATAGAGTATTTTAATGTATGTGTTATTTCCTGTAACTTTTTTGTCCAGTTACATTTTTCTGTGTACTGTTCCTTTTCCTTGTGACTTGGCCACGTTTGTTCACTGAAGGCTATTTGTAAGCGCTGCTAAAAATCAGAAGTCTCTCCCTTTCCTCACCTGGATATTTTGATTTGCTGGTGTTCATTTTGCAACATTTCATGGCCCAGTTTGAAAAGTTCAAAAGTTGCTTGAACTTTTCACACGCACACAAAAAGTAACAGTAATACTCTGCTTTGTCAGTACTGCCCCTGTGGCAAAATATGCTCCATGGGAACATGAGGTGTTTTGTCTTTGCTTTATCAGGCAGATAAGCGAGTTTACTGTGGTCACGTACAGACCAGTGTAAAGCTGGATTCAAAGAGGTTACTACTGAAATAGTCAGTGGTGCAGGTTTGGGCACACCGGCCCCTTCCTGACTCAGCCATGTCATCCAAGGTCTGCCCGCGACAAGGGAGGTGTATACAGGAGCCACCTTCATCATCAGAAAAATCATCTTCTGTGTGACTTTAACCTTAACACAAGTCTTCCCTCCTGAAACTAGGACTCTGACAAAGTATCTTGTACTGCCAAGGTCTTCCTAACCTCATGTAAGAAAAGGAGTTGCACAGGTACCGTTTGTGAAGATGCTGTGCAGGGTTCCTTTGACAGCTCTTGGAAACCTTCCAGGGCATTACTTGATTGAGGTGTACTGCAGTAAAATCTGGTACCAGGATTTTGCAAACTTCAGCATCAGTAGAGCTTTGTTTTCAAATAAATACTAATTTCCTCTTCATTAAGGAGTAAGTTACTAACATAGGAAACTAGTGATTATGAGATTCTCCATGAGTATTCTTTCCAGGTACAGATTGTCATTTCCAGCAGATATGAGCAGAGGAAATTTCTTCACCTTCTCCCTCAGAAATTATTAAAAAGGAGGAAAGTAAAAGTTACCAGACCGTTAAAAAAACATGTGGCTTAAAATCACTGGCAGTCATAAACAAAGCACACATGAAGTCATTTCTTCAAATCAGATATCAATCTTTTCCTTGATACAGGGTAGTGAGTTTCATTCTTTCAACGCAGGAGAGGCAGGATGGTTACCAGTTACCTCTAAATAGAAAACTGTTGTTCAAACAGTGGTGGAATACACTGGACTGACAGAGAGCCAGAAGCTTCAGTCAATCCATTGTGACCTGCATTTGAAACCAATTATACCCACATACACACACCCCCAATTATATATGGCTACGAAATTGCATGAAATTGGTTTCATATGGGCCTTTAGATTCACTAGTCTTGCACCCATATTGAGATAATAAGGATTTCTTTTTCGGAGCTGGTTTTTAATACTTGAGGCATTTCTCCAAATGCATTACTGTAAGTATATTTCTTGGAGAAATTAATGTTTGTGTAACTAGGCCTGTGCTAGACCTCCTCTTGGCAACAGAGGACAACCAAACACTCCCAGAGCATAAAGATGCTCTAGACAAGACCGAGTGATCGGTTCTGTAGAACAAGCTGTTTGTATCTCATGCACTTAAAGAAAGCCAGAGCAGGACTTGTGTTCTCTGCCTCTGACTGCCTGGTATTCCAAATTGTGTTTAAAAAAAACCCAACCATTCACCTTTGAAACTAGTGATGGCTGGCTAGTTTCAACTCTGGTGTTCAGTTTTGGTAGTAAGGCTCCTTCTGTAGCAGAAGCAAAATCATGTCCTTGTTCCCCACGTGTTCTGGAAGATGCTTTTCTGCCTAAGGCTATGTACTGTAGAGAGTTTGTGTAGCTCCACAGTGTTCACTGCACAGACCTCCTCATTGTCGGTGGCTGCAAGCTGGACCTCTTCTTTCAGCACTTACGGTTATTTTTTTGTTTACATGAGCTTATGACAGCTCTAGTGAGATGATTGGTTAAGTAGGAGTGATTTCTGCAAATCTGAATGGGAGACAGTTACTGTTGGGAGAAAATAGCATTTGCAAATTTGATTTTTTTAGTTGGGCAGCTGCTTGCTTCACTTATTAAAGCCCTACTTAAACTGTCTTGTCTGATAAGGTGCTGCTCCTGTTTCAGTAGGTGACAAGAGCCAGCAGAATACACCTGTTTAATGCTGCTGAGATTATGGGATAATAAGTCTAAAGCCACACCATCAGCATTGCAGTGGTACTTCTTTGTCATTTGTTAGCGGTGTGGTAACTCAGGTTCCATGGACCCCGTACTCCATGGGGTGTCTCCTGGTCACTTCTGACTCAAGCCAGTGAAAGCAAGAGCCAAATGAAGCCCAACATGTAAATCAAAACAGGACCAGAACTGACATCTGCCAGTGGTGAAAAAATAAGGACTTTTCTCTGTGCCTCTGTCTTTGTTAATATTCAGTGAATTTTGGAGTAATAACACTAGAGACTCAGGTGTGACTCCATGGGAAATAATCAGCCTGCTGTTGGAAGCAGGTTTTGCCTTCCTCTAGCGGTATGCAGGGTATGAAAACAGATCTGTTGCCAGCAGCTGTATGATACAGCTCTTCCTTGTTATCCTCAGGTTCCTGAGACAATAAAATCCCGCTCCTACAGCTTGTCAGCAGGAATAGTCATGCTCATGTTGAGTGCCACATTTCCCAGGAGACGTGTGACACTTTTTTGCATTTTGTGACCCGTTTTTGGTTTTGCTTTGAGAAGGATGACCTTGTTCCTTCAGATGTGCTAATAAACGTTTCTGCCTTCAAACTGCAGACTGCTGCAGCCCAACTCAAATGCAGCAGTAAATGCTGCAGCTCACAGAGTGGTTGAAGTTGAAAGGGACCTGGAGGCTGTCTTGTCCACACCCCCTGCTCAAGCAGGGTAGCACAGAACGGGCTGCTCAGGACCGTGGTCCGTCAACGGCACAGTGGTCACCCAGAACTTCCCCATTCTCTGCAAAGTTCCCCAACCATAAACCTGAGTCTCTACATGAGGCTCGCGGACAACTTACTTTCTAGAAAATAAGGGTAGGACAGGTATAATGAGTCACTTTGTAATATGAAAACTGCTGATTTAATGCTTCCTGTTGTCTTACTGTTTCTCTTTAGATAACCTGCTCATCACATTTGAGGCTTAAACAAAGTTATACACCCAATTCCAGGTTTAGACCTCTCCGTGACTGTTTTAAATATCCACAAATCATAAGCAGTTATCGCTCCCACAGATATTTAATCAACACCACTCTAATTTCAGGTTTCTAGACAAAGATGTAGTTGCCTTTCACAAGGTACTTCTATTTTAGAAATATTGGCCCGAGACAGCATTTCCAGTGTTACTGTCTCTGCAGTCTGTTCGCTCTCCCAGTACGCCGTGTGTTGTAACAGCCTTTCTTTTCCTGCTGAACCAGGTGCTGTTATTTCATGACCAGAATTATGGAATTCATTATGAATACACCATTCCTGTAAACTATACCGCTGAAAACAGAAGCGAGCCAGAAAAGCAACAGGATTCTTTGTACATCTGGACTCACAGCGGATGGGAAGGGTGCAGCGTGCAGTGTGGAGGAGGTAAGGCCATTTGGAAGCTTGGTGGGACTTGCTCTTTACAAACACCAGCCCTTAGCGAGGTGCCTGCAGAAGATAGCGTTGCCGAAGCATGAAGGAAACTGGCCACGGGAATGGATGTTGCCATAATGAACTCAAATGAGAGCTCATTCTCACCAGCTCTCCCAGCTATTATCCACATTCCCACAGTTAATTTTCACCCAGCATTTTGGCAGGGACACTGCTTTGTCGGCTCGTCACTGTAGGCTACAACTGCACCTGGATCAGTGCTCCAGGGATGGCTCAAGGAGCCCTCTGCAGCCCCCTATCTCAACCTCCATCACATTCTTGGAGCAGAGTTTTGCCAGGTGTTCAGGCACGTTCGCTGGAAGACACTTCCCTCTCCTGGGATGGAACTGGGACAGCTCCTGGAGATTGCGTCAGATGCGCTTGGTGTGGGGGGGACTTCCTGGGAGTACATGAGCACGTTGCAAATCACACGTTTCGGATCATCCCTAGGATGTGCCGAGACAGATTTCCTGAAAGCCTAGGGGGAATTGATGCCTGTGAAACCGGAGACTGGCTTGTCAGCCACTGTCCGTTGAATTTTCAGGTTTTTCCCTGAGGAAAATGGATCATTTCCATGCATTCTGGCCAGTCTCTCTTCACCAGCAGACTCAATTATTTATCATATTATATGACATGAAGAAAGAGTGCTCATCTTCACATTTGAAGGCTCACTGCCCTCAGTGTACTGAAATAATGGATTTATGATTTCCGTAAATAGAATTCATTTTAAAATGGACGCTTACTTTTACTCATGTTTTAAAACAATAATTTCTTAGAGCTAGTAAACCCTCATGTGAATGAGTAGGAAATTTGCTTGTGGCTCTTTTGAGTTGTGTTGCAAGCCTGCCACATGTTTGAATCAAATCAATACCTGGTGACATGGCTAACATCAGTAGTAGCTTGGATAGCATCTGATCTTTATGTTTTGCTTCTCAGATGCTTTTACTGTTTGTCTTAGTGGGGAAGGGCCTTTTCCCTTCCATACAGACTTTTACAAATTTTTTATTAACAGAATCAGAGTTATTTTTTAATTATCTGCTGCAGATAGTGAATAAACTCAATTTGATGCAGTCAGGGTTAAGAAGAGGATCTGAGAAACCAAAATAATTATCAGTAAGGCAAAGTCACACAGTGCAGGGATGGCATTTTCCAGGTCACAACTGGTCGTTGTCGTGCCGCCCCATGGCACAGCTTACCTGATGTCATGCAGCGGAAGGCTGAACCCCGAGAGCCACCCTGCTGTGGTGAAGCTCCTGAACTCCTGATGCACAGAGCACCGACAGTTTATGTGAGAAGTGCTCATTATTCCTGAAATGTCTCCTACTGGCAGAGTTTTTAAAGTATATCCGGAGCACCTGAAGATGAGAAATAATTTATTTTGGTGATTTGATAATTTATTTCACCTCTTTGTGAAATATGAACAAACTCAGTTTATCACTCTTGAACCCCAGTCACTCCTTTTCAACCTGTCTCTGAAAAGGAAGCAGCAAGAGGCAGCTGTCCTGTCATTATCGGTAACTGAGGGGTGGACAGTTGGGTGGCTTCAGCTTCCAGAGCTGGACCATCTGTCCTAGGTGATTACAGGGCACAGCTACATGTGGAGGAGGAAACAGAAATGAAAGCAAATTGTTTTCAAGATCGTTTTCCCATTAAACACTAGAAAGAGAAAGCCCAACATGTTGTTCCTGTGAAGCAGTCAATTTCACAGTTACTGGGGAAAGATTTGTAGCTTCTCTGAAAAAAACCCCAGACCAGCACAAAGGTAAGACAGAAGTGGGCAGTAAGAGTGCTTGCAGAGGTGGTAGGTCTGTGTAGATTACATCTTGTAGAGATAGTAGAGAGCTACTAGCTTTTGAGTTTTGGTGAACAGGTTGACATGGTTTTCTTCTTAGCCGCTGATTTCCTTTTTCAGAGTTATTTTTTTAATTTGATTTGTAGGTGAACGGAAAACCATTGTGTCCTGTACTCGAATTATTAACAAGACCATGACAGTGGTGAATGACAGTGACTGCCAACGAGTGAATCGCCCCGAGCCCCAGGTCAGGAAATGTAACACACACCCCTGCCAGTCACGGTAAGGAGTTAAAAAATAATAAAACCCAATATTTTTTTCTTTCACGAATCGCCCATTTCCAAAACCTACATCTGGTGAACATGGTGGAAATGTCTAGAAGCATTGGAGCACATTGTTAGCCATAGCAACCAGCTGTAATGTTCATTTCCTTTTGTTCAGCAGGTCAGATTTTCATTTTCTCAGAGTCCATTTAATTTGAGGCCAGTAAGGCCAGATTCCATGCTGCATTCATGCGGTTTGGGTATTTTTTTTTTTTCCCTTTGGCTGCCTCCTGGGTGACAGAGCAGCTTGCAGTACAAAGCTAGACAAGAGTGCAGTGACTGCATATCTAACCTTTTTTTTTTTTAATCAGCAGAGAGCAGGGTCTGATTAATTGTTAAACAGTGCTAGAACAAACCTCACAAGGAACCCACAGCCTTTAAGCTTCTACAGCTGACCTGCTGTGTTGCATGCCTGACCTGTATTAGCGTACTTCACGTTGGGGTTCTCTAGACAAGAAAAATCTCTTCTTCATCTGAAGTTTGTACAGTGTCTAGCAACACCTGCCTAGTTTTGGAAATATGTCTAAATCTTGCTGAAGTCAAGAAATTATGATGAAACACATTTTAGATGCTTTCCTCAGTAAAGATGCTTTTCTGCATCGGTAGGCATGATTAGAGATCTAATAGTAATAATAAGTTTTTAAAATAATAAAAAGCTCTCTTTAATTTGGCAAGCACTTTCAGCTAAATTAATTTTGATCTATATTGTATAAAAAAAAGACCTTTCTGGGCAAAATGACAAAACACAGCAAATTAATTTGCTCAGTTTGTTTGTTATTGAAAAAGTTCACTCTTGCTCTGCCGTACTGTTTAGCATTGTGGAGTAATGTAGACACTTCAGTTTTGATCGTAGTTAGAACATAAAATCAATCTAGGATAAAGCTCATCAGGATCTAAAAAACCATATTCCAAGCAACCTGCTAGCTGTTGCATCTTGCATAATCAGTCAAGCCAGGGAAATGTACCTACAAAGCTAATCCTGCTGGCAGAAACAACAGGGAAAATGAGAAACAGCACACTTCCTTCTAATTAGACCTACGCTCTGATTAAAGTGCCCTGGAGCAGAGAAATCCAGTGTCAGGTAATCCATCAAAAAGGCTGTTTCAGCTTTTGTTTTCTGTCTGCACTGTCTGTTATTGCTGCTGTGCAAATTGTGGCCATAGTGCTTTCAGTGGTATGGAAAGGTCTAATGAAATGTCCCATGTGCTTCTAGGTGTGTAAGGAGAGCCAAACTCCCAATGAATTCAAAGAAACAGTTGTCATTTCCATGAGGAAGTTCCCTAAATTCAGTGATGCTGGATTTCTGTCATGTATTTCTCTCAGAAGGACAGAAACAAGGAGCATCTGCTTGCGTTTCTGCCCTGGCATAAAATATTTCTTCTAGACCTTTTGTGAAGCCATTGGCGTGAAACTGGAGTGAACCCAGGCAGGTGTATGGAGGGGTTCCAGGTGGTAGAGATGAAGAAAAGGAAATTACAAAGCTCTGGAAGAAGTGGGCAGCTTCTGCCTCTACTAGCTGAGGGCAACAGATGAGATCTTGGCCATCAGGTCCGTTATGGCCATATATCCCGCAGTGGTGTCTCTCAACGGAACCTCCATAACCCTGAGCCCTTGAAGTCTCCTCTTTGTTGCACACTTTCACCATGACATTGCTGCCTGTCCAGGGCGGTGACAATGGGTAGGATTAAATCACAGAAAACCTGCTGAGAAAAGGATGCTCTGTTCCTATATCCAGATTGTGTTCTTTTGTGGATTCAGGTCCAGCCCTTAATGTTCTTCCAAGGTATCTCTTCTGTATGGAGTTACCAGGCAATTTATAGCCACAATTTAGCACAGTTGTCCCCAGAAGCAATTAGCACTGGCACAGTGTCGCTTTCCTTGATCCATTTTTTTGCCAGAGCAATGACAGCAGACACCAAATGTGCTTAGTACCACAAAAGGCCACAAAATCCTTGCTGATGATCTGATAGACCACGCTCTCTCGCTCCCTCCATGTAGACCACGCTTTCACACTTAACATGCTTTTGACTGGAAACGTTTTCTGAAGCACATTCTCTGTGCCTCTGCAGAATTTAAATTTCCACTTGCGTTTGCCCACCCAGATATTAGAAATGCATGCTTAGCATACTCTCTGACCAAGAACATCTTAAAGAAACCATTCTCTTTCACCGTGTCAATGCTTTTTTTTATGAGCCCTGAATTTGTTTTAGGGTTTCAAGTAAAATTATTGTAGCATCTTGTTACAATAAGGTCCTTTCCCATTTCCACTCAGATCTAAGCCCTTTACCTGAGTGTTGAGGAGGAACAATGCTTTCCTTTCTGCAGTAAACCTGCTCTGTTTTGTGCATTTTGATCTACATTTACACTTTTACTCTAAATTTAAAAGAATCACCTACAGAGCAATCCTCTCTAGGGAGGAGTCTTATGACCAGCACAGGACTGGATGTGCTGTGTGACTTAAATTCACTATCCCACACTGTCCCTTTGCTTCCTCTCTCAATCCCTGTATAGTCTGGATTGCAAAATCCTTGGGATGAGGTGAGATCATGTTGTAGAAATGGAGGAAGGCTATTGCTGTTGAGATTGTAATAAAAATAAAAAAATAATAACCCACACGATATATATAAAATGAGCTGGAGGAAAAAAAAAAGGGTATGATATTAATATAACAGTGTCTTTCTTCCAGCATGATCCCAAAGTGCTTTGCAAATTATATTCCCTTTGAACTCCAGCCACCTTTTGGGAGAGCCAAATAACGTGGGGCAGGGGACAGTAGTTTCATGAGGCCAAGGAGAAGATTAGAGCTCTGCAACTGCAACCCAGCATCTGAAAAAAACAAAGCAGGATTGAAAAAAGGATTGGATACACTGAAATGTTTTAAAATTAAATGTCAGAGAAGAGAATTTTCTTAAGGGTTTTGTTGAAACTGGCAAAAATAAAAGAATCTTTCATTCTTTATTATTGTTACTCTTTCACCTTTTAAAAAAAACTGCCTCTTTTTCTTCCTATTTTATTTTTTATGTTCCTTGACCCTCTTTTTCCATTAAATTCTTTACAGCTTCCTTTCCTGTCCCAACTGCACCCTATTAGCACCTCTTTATTCTAATCCCTTGCCTAGCTCTTTAGATATTTTTTACAAAACCCTGCTGTAACCAGATGGAATCTGGATTCTTGCATGCGGTGCGTATGGGTTGTTTCCAGCACACTGAACACCAACCCAAATATATAGGCAAACCCAGCACTCATGTTGGCACCAGACTCAGAAATCACAGATCACATCAGCTGTTATTACTGAAAACACAGGTCGGCCAGTGGCCACACACTTCAACATGCGTGGTTGGGTCTATGAATATGAAACTGCTCCCCTCTAACGCAGGAAAAGAACCAAAAACACATGAAATTTCCCAACTGTTAGCCTTGTAATGGCCTGTATGCAAACACTGTTAATTTTCCTCCTCTTTGCTGTAATAGATTTTAATAGAGGTTGAGTTCTTTCAAAGACCTGCTGAGTATGTGGTGTTCCTACACAGACGCTTAACAGCAGTGTAAAAGCCAGAAATCCCTGCCTTCATCTACAGAAAAACAGGAGACCTGAGCCCTTATTTCCACTGCTTAGACTTGAAAGTATCTCCTGAGTCCAAGAGTTAGTTTTCTGATTTTGCTCCATAGTCTCTTTCCCTCACTGGAAGGCTCCTCTGTGACCTTGCTGGTCATGTGGGTCAGGATCTTTTATTTCCAGCCTTAATTATTCATTGTCATGTTTCAGCCATTTGTTCTTGCATCAGCTCTGTTCCTTTGCTCATACAGTATTTTCCCCCTCTAGCTCTTTGCCTTGGGCTCAGTGCCATATGATACAGCAAACCAGTTTATCTCCTCCTGCCATCATTTTTCTGGGCTAAATCCATTACTTTTCTTTAACTTCTTACTGGATCAGAGACTGTGTATCAATTCTTCATTCCCTTGGTCACCTTCTCTACTGGTGCTCTAAGTTACATTATTTAAATTAATAATTTGAGTGCACAGGTGACCAGAATTGTATGAAGAATCCCAGTCTCAGCCCAATCTAGCCCTTACACAGTTGCATTCATGCTCTCCTGTCTTCATTGGCAGTAACTCTTCTGATACATGCTTTGCTTTTTTAATGGCTGCATCATATCTGTGACTTACAGTGATTCTAGGTGTTTTCCTCTTCATTTATTTCCACATATGAATCCTACTTCAACACAGAATTGCTTGTTATTTATCTCTAAACACACAACCTTGCACTGTGTGCTGTTAATTTTCATCCTCTGTTATTGCAGCACTCAGGGTTATTCAGTCCTTCGTGTATGACATCCTGATCCTTTGTTGCGTTGACAAGGCTTCTAGACTTTGTATTGTCAGCATTTTCCCTGATTTTTCAACAATTTTCTTCTTTTTGTGCCAAGGTCATTAATGAACATACTAAATGAGATCAAATGCAAGACAGATCTTTCAGGAAGTCCACTGGTAACTAATCTGAATTCCTTTCATACCCAATATTCCTTTCCGACACTACACTGTGGCCAGCTCTCACCTGCCGTGTGATTTATGCATTGATATCCGTGTTTCCCAGTGGATCACCAGTTTCTCCAACTTACATAAGCATTTCCAACGCAGCAAAAGGAGTTCTTTACTGATAACCAAATAGATTCAATCTGCAACATTTCCTTTGTCTGGAAAAGCAGTTATTTTAATCAAAGAAATACAGCCAATGAGTTTTGCCTGGAGGAAACCTAGGTTGCATACATTTACCACGATGTCCTCAATTATTGTTTCCCTCCAAATCCGCTCTAAAAACTGGCACGCTGCTGAGGTCAGGTCTGTGGTTACATGGATTCCTTCTTTCTTTCTTTCTTCCATTCCCCATTCACTTTTCCATCCACGGACAGGAATCCAACGCCGTGCTCTCCAAGGGCTCATGCACTGCAGTGATGCCTGCTGGGGAAAAAATGAAGCCAGTTAAAATTCAGCCAAGGCCTCAGCTGGCTCAGCACCCCACAGACCTGCCTAAGGGCCAGTGTCCGCTCAAAGCGTGGTGCTCCGGTGTGCCGTGGTTGATAGGGCCTGTTGCTTTGATTCCTGCTCTGAATTAAGCTCATGATGCTTATCTGCATGACCTTACTGTCTGAGAGTCCACCTGTCCCTTTAGCCTCCACCTTATTCCCGTGACAATGCTCTGTTTAATAGCCCAAGAATACAGAAATCAGTCAGTCTCCCTGATTCTGGTCTGTTTGCACCATATTTATTTGTGTATTTGTGTTATCATCACAGGGGGATAGGGAGCAGAATGGTTTTGAGTTTATTTTGTGAGGTGAAAGTCTTGCAAATAGTAGAATTGGGGGGGGGGGCAGTATTATGGAAAACTCCTTGGGAATGTTAGCAAATTACTTGCAGGGCTGTATGGAAATTATACGAAACTGGAGGGACATATTGGGAGTGTCTGTTAACTGGAGGGATTGAGCTAGACATGTAATGCTTCCAAATGGTTATGTTCTTTCATTAACACAGTCAGCTTTTTTGGAACCCGTACAAATGTTTATCATCCGTAAGGTCCAATGGCAACGGGTTCAAAACCTTATCTGTGCCTCGTGCTGAGAAACATCTCCGTTGGTGTGTTTTGAATTTGGTTACATGAGAAAAAGAAAAGAAGGAACAGCCATGGGGAGGGTTTCAAATCATTTTAGCCTGGAAATCTGGCATAAATAGTAATGTTAGCACCCTCTGATCCAAGAAGGCACCACGTAAGAGCTCATTTTGAAGTACTTCCCAAAACTGGAGTTGGGATCTCTAGAATCGGTTTGAGCTTAATGAATTTGCCAGGACCGCGCTGGACACGGCGCAAGACACGGCGGCTGTGGGCGGCCGAGCGAGCGGGCAATGCTGCGCTCTTGTGGCTGCTCTTCGGGGAACCCATCCTGGGCTGCCGGCGCTGGAGAAACCAAGTGCTGGAGACCAGGAAAGCCTGAGACTCTTCTGGGCACTTTTGGGAGTGGGTAGCTGATGTCTGGTTGTAGGCACATCTGGTTATCATCATCCGCTAGAAGGAGACAAAATCACGTGCGTTCCAGGGTGTAGGCAGTTCATCAAGTGCAGCAACAGGCAATCAGTCGTTAATTAGCTACTGAAAGACAAAAAGATATTTTCAAGCAAATCCAGCAACTCAACTCTGAAGCAATTCTGGAAGAGAAGTAAGAGAAGGCTTGGGAAGAGACAGAGAGTAGAGTGAGGAGGGCTTATTGGCTACTGCTAAATGGGTTTACGTGAAATAATTCAAGGTGACTTGCTAAAGCAGAAGTTAATTTGGCATGAGTTTTCACATGGAGTCATGAGACAGGTTTCTTAGCTTTGGTATAAACACCCAGGCTGGCTTGCATCACAGCTTTTCCCGTTACAATGTTTGACTCAACAACCTCATGGCTGTACATTGCCTTGTTTTAAAATGTTAAATGATCTGTGCTTCTTTGTTTTGAGGCTCTTCAGGCCAAGCACAGTCTTTACCCACAAAGAAGGATTAGGAGGATAATCTAGCAAAATATTTAATTGTGGAATTTGCTCCTACTGCTGCCTGCTGTGATGTTTGCATCCTGTGGCGTGAGCTGAGGAAAAGGCACTGCCTTCCTTGAAAAGCAGGCAATGGAGCTGGACACCAGTTGCCCCACCAAAGATACGCTGGCCATGGATCAGGGCAGGGGTATCTCGCTGCCAAGGGGCTCTGAGGGTGCAGGTATTCTGTGCTTTAGCGTAGCCAGGCAGCTGCCAGCAAGAAGGACACCTGCTCACACCAACACCACGCTGAGTCCGTAGAAACTGAGGGGTCTGCTTGCTTTGGGGGAGGGAAGAGGGAGAATACAGTATCTTCCATTTAAAAAAAAAAAACTTCCCAAGGTGCGTGTAGATTGTAACACGTTGTCCTATGGCTGATCTTATAATTGGTGGGAAGTTAAAAAAAAATAAAGCTGTCAAAATTATAATCACTACAGAAAAAAAAAGAAACCTGTGTGAGTGAAAGTTGGCAAGTCTGTTAGTAGAATGACTACTGTACTGGAAAATTACTGAGCACTGTTTATAAAGGCAATCAGACAGGAATGTTAGTCTTGGAGTCCTACTGTCGACATCAGCAGCTGTATTATTCTACTAGATTCCTTGTACTTTTTTTTTTTTTAAAAAAAAAACCCTTCTGGTGACTGGGTGTGGCACAACCTGTTCCCAAAAGTAAAGATTCACCTGATTATTTTCACCCCAGTATAGCAGGGATGTGGTAGAGAGTTGCAGAAGTGTGGAGAGAGAGAAGGATACAATAGCAGAATGTGCATATTTCATGGAAATCATGAGTCCGTTTGGAAACAGGGTTTTCTTGCTTCTACACATTCAAGCATGAAGTTGGTTTGCTAGCTGTAAGCAAAAAATATCTGACTGTCAATTCCACGTGACCGATTCTCAGAAGTCTTTTCCAATTCTCCTTGCTAAAATTATCCAGTATGAAATCCTGGCCCCACTACAAGTTGGTCTGAGTTTTGCCTAGCATCAGTAGAGCTGTAGTTTCACTCAGGTGCCTCAGAAAACTAAGAGCAACTTAAACATGATTTTGCATCACAAACTGGTGCTAAAGACAACCAGTGCTAACTAGGCATGGAGGGATCCTCACCTATGCAGTACTGCAACAAAGTATGTTAAACTAAAAGGTACACAATAAAATCTGTTATAAATAGAGCCCTCAGATTACACTGCTTTAATTAGTTTCTGTCACAAGTGCTTTTTCAGACTAGCTATGTCTTATTTAGTAGCAAATTTCCTCTGATACTTTATTCAGCAGTAGTACAGTTCCAAAAAACCCAGGTTTAATAAAACCAGAAAAAATGTATGTTATTGCAAATGTGTCTTGGGCCACATCCAAGCTATTATTGTGAAAGCAGGGAAATTAATTTCACTGTAGCATGGGGAACAAAAGTAACGCAGTCCCTGGAGATAGCGAGTGCATGTGCAAATAAGTCATGGATGTTTGGTTAGTGGAGCAGAACCAACCTGCAGGCACCGGTCTTCTGCAGGGCTCGAGACAGCGATAACGAGGTAAAATTGAATGTGCTGCAATATTTACTCTAGAACATGTAATGGCTTTACGGTATAAGAGGCTACAAATCTCTGAAAAGTGGCCTCATGTCTTTTGATCACACTTCTCCACCTCATCCTTCAGCCTTGGCCCATTTTATCTTCATCGCATTTTTTCCCAAATCCTTAGCTACATGTCTTCATTTGCAGACATTTATCTCCCCCGGGTTTATGTGCATGGTGCTGTAGACAATTTTTTTTTTCCTAGAAATTGTGGGAGTGTTAGGCAAGTAGGTAGAGTGGATAATTCAAGGTTAATGACTAATCCAGACCATAGAAAGATCAAATGATGAACTGAACCTCCAACAGATATTTCAAGTTTGCTCCAGGGGCCTGCCAGATGAGTGTTGCCAAAGCAGATTAGAAGAAGAACTCCCAATTCCTCAGCAGAGATACTGAGAGGTCAGAGGTTGAGGAAGATTCAGAAGACAAAGATTTAAAACAGCCCTCTCAGATTGCATGTCCTGCCTCTCCCAGCTTTTTGAGGTTAGAGAAAAACAAACCCTTCTGGGCATTTTTTAGCTGGAAAGACAGACATTGACTGGGTTAAAAAAATCCATGCTTAAAAGCTCGTCACTTCTTCCTAAATGTAAGCACCAGCAGGGATCATCTAGCTCTTGAATCTTCAAAAGAGGTAAGATTAAAAAAAAAAACAATTGCGTGCATAAAGCCGTTCCTATGGTTGTGAGAAAGATGAGTGTGTCTGTCATAAATCAGTGCTTGTTGGAAAAATGGGAGGCTCTCCAGCTAGAGCACCCACATGGTCCAACAGAACAGGTTATAACCTGGGAGGGAAAGACCAAACTGGAAAGAGCTGTGGTGTCAGGCAATCCCTAAGATCAGTTTACAGCCTTAAAACATCACTGGAGCCAAATGCACTGGATGATATACAGAGAGCTTAGTGGGCAGCAGGTAATTGGCTTAGTTAATAATACAGAGCTAGCTTGGTGTTTTGAGTTAGAACACCGGAATTATTTTTTACATTGTCGTTAAAAAAAAAAAAACATTTAAAAAAAAAAAGGAAAGTAAGTCTTGTTCTTAAACACATCCAGGTGTGTTCAAAAGGTGTAATGACAGTGTAGAGAGGAAAGTCTGTCTGTAGTGTAATTGAATAGTAACGATAATGTGATATCATTTGTACATCACATTTTTTTTCCCCTGTGTGTATATTGCTTGCAGACAGTAATTATGCTAATCACTCCTTTACCAAATAGGAAACTGGCAGGAATTTTCATATTTAATCACTTTATCCATTGTCTTTCCACTTTGGTGGTGAACGATGTTGTTGAAATATAGTTGCAGTGATTCTGTTCCTTACAGAACAGAACAAAATAATATTTTCAGCTGCCTATGAAGGGGCTTCAGGGGAACTGGGGGGGAAGATCAGAGCACTGCCGGTACCGCACACAGGATTCGCATTTATTTGTTTGCCAGATCATTTCATTGAGAGGATGAAGTTTTGTGGTCAAAGTGATTATCCCCTTGATGTCTTTGAAAATAGCCTGCTTTACTGATATTATTATTATTATTCAGACATTTAATCTGTCACTTGTCTCTTGGATATGAAACTAAACCCACCAGTTTAAAATAGCGTTTAATTTGTACGTATTTTGATTCCATGTTAGCAGCAGCTGTCACACATAGGAGGGAGATCCCTTACAGTGTAGCCCCACCTTGGTGGTAACCATCGAGCTGGGATCAGGGATGGATGCAGTGGGTCTGTAGCTGAAGCTGGCCATACAGATGCCATCTGATAAAAAAGCTGGAGATTTTTCACCACAGGCACAGCTTTGTGTTGATTCCCTGGGTTTTGGCTCATGCCCTGTCCAATCCTTCTTTTCATGGTGATGATAATATTTGGTTTTTCTGTGCCAGTTTTCCAGTTAGGCTCTGTCGTATCTGTGGTAGAGCAGCACTAATTAGAGAACACTGAACAGCATAGAAACAAGGTGATTTCTCCCCTCCACAAGAATAAGAACAAACAAAAAAAAAAAAAACCCCAAAAAAACCCACCTGAATTTTTCTTCCTTGAAAGGAAAGTCATAACCTTACTTCTTAGGGCATCTTGGAAATAGTTGGCATGCTGCATGCTGCCCATCCTAAATGCAAGCTCACAGACAACCTCTGCCAGGAATGTATTTTTATCTTTCTCCTTTGCTTTCAGTCCCTTTCCCTTTTTCTTTTGCCAGTAGCTGTAGATCACAGTGAGAGTGCTGAAGTGAATATTAGTTCAGTGGAGCCTGTACAGAAACTGTTCCCGGCCCCGTGACTCGCGTTCGGCTCAGGAAGCAAAGTCACTCATCCCCCTCCATGCCCTTGCTGAGCAGTTCTTCCCCCAGAGCGATAGCTGCCTCCACACTTGCTCTGACAGGGCAGAGCCCAGCTGATAGCAAGGGAGCCTGACTATTAATTTTCATGAACACTGATTTCTGCACTTCAAGGCTATTTTTGTCAGTCTTGCAGTCCTAGTATTTGATTACCCAGCTGGCATTTTCCCCTTCCGTAAGCAAAATACCAAGTGTCGGCCCCAGAGATGCGCCAGAACTACTGTCTAGAGAAGCACGTTTGGTGTGTTGCCAGCTGTTTTAGCCAACGGAAATTCGCAGATGTGTCAACTGCTTTAATGCACAGAAACATTTGAGCGGGGCCCTGTTCCATACGAGACAGGTGGCTGGCCTGCCCGATCTCCTTCTGCTCAAACCAAATGGCTTCTGCCTTCACTGTCAACGCGGTCGTCGGTGCTGTCAGACCAGGTCATCAGTCATAGCATTTGAGAGATGACTTCATGACAATTGCACCAAGTGAAGATGTTTCTGTGAATTGTGCTGAGTTGATTTTTCCCTCTTTGAGAATGGGAAGATGGGAAACAGTTGTTTGGTTTGTTCAGGAGAAGTTACGCAGCAACTTCAAAAGAAGTGTAGTTAATAAGTTGGCATGTGTGGTGCTCTCCCTAGACTGTTGGAGTCTTCATCAAAATGAAATAGTTTTTCTGAGCAGACTTTGGGTTTTGGGAAGTCTTATTTGAGCCACTTACCGTAACAGACAACCCAGGATTGAGTGACAAGTCAAAGATTCATGGTGTAAGGATACTAATCTAGTTGACAGTCCTAAATAACAGGCTAGAAGGTCAATTACCTGGTGAGAAAGGCATGATAGCTTTCCGGTGCACAGCACCGACACAGTTATCATTCCAGTCTTTCACTTCATCCAGGAATGCCTGTAATTACAGAGAACGTGTTCCTCATTGACAGATTGCAGGAAGCATAAAGATCGATGCTGCTTGTCTTTAGAAAAAAACATCGTTCCTCCCTACATACCTCCTAATGCAGATTCTTCGTAGACATTTTGTGTAGCCCGACTTTAACATCAGTGGTGCTTCCAGTACTTGCTGGAGGCTGTGGGAGCCTTTCGGTTGGCCTTCCCCTGAGCTGGAAGGCAGTGGGGTGAGGTTGCCCCATTTCCCTTGCGTGCCCGCAGCCGGAGACTGCTCACAGCAGCAGCCTGTTCCTGACTTTGGGGGCACCCCAACGCCTCACAGCAATGGGCTGGATGTTTGCCAAAGAGCCTTTAAAGGCATAACAAAGCAGACAACAAAATAAAGGCTGCGTATTTGTTCCCAGCACACTTTGATCAAAGGGAAAGGAAATGGTAACTGAAATGTGCGTACAAAGCAAATGAATCCCAAAGGCTCAGAGAAAGGATGGGTGCAGGGAAGCACTCCCCACCTCCAGACTGGGTTATGGTACATCGTTGTGAGCTACGGCAGCTTTGAAACAACATTGTAGGATCCTTTCTATAGGGAAAAACTTGTCTTTTTAAGTACTTAAGCCTTGGCAGTTAAATGCAATTCAAATTTTCAAAGAATGGACATGGCCAATTACTCTCAATTTTTGAGGCCTCTAATGCCATGAACTTCAAACAGGTGAGATTCCAGTTAAATATCTTAGGAAGCCTAACTATGAAAAGGGAAAGCTCACCAGCCACTGTGACAGTGTGAACTAAAAGTGAGGCAAGAGATGTCTTTGCATTCGAATAGTTTGGGATGTAGAAGGTTTGTATGCTTTGAAGCCATATCACGTAGGGCTAGAGCAGCTGACTCTGCTCCTGGCTGTGGGAAAGCCGTGTTGGTCTAGGTGTCTGTACAAATCCCAGTTTGTACACAGTAAGTACGGGTGTTCCACACAGTTCCACTGCACGGTGAAGATGTGCTTCCAGATATAGCAGTGGTCTTCCCAGGTACCCTTCAAACATAACAATATTTGTGGGAGAGCATGGTCTGCACACAAGCCTGGTTTTATCTGAGGGAAAAATGCTGTCACATTGTAGAGACTGGGGGTTAAAGGGAGCTATGCAGAGTTTGTGTGTCTGTCTAGCATGGGGACAGGAGTGGACACTCACTTGTAAACCAACTCTTTTCTGCTTTACACCCTTCAGCATCCAAAGGTACCTGATCTCAGTGTGACGGCCATACCGTTGAAGAACCATTCTGCCATTGAAGAACCTACAAATCTAGGAAGAACTGCGCATTTCTCACTGGTTTTAAGTGAAGCATAATGGTTTTTTTTCACCGTTTTTTTAACATTGCTTCTCTGTCTCCTTCCCAGGTGGGTGACTGGCCATTGGAGTCCCTGCTCTGCTACTTGTGAGAAAGGCGTCCAGCACCGGGAAGTGACTTGTGTTTATCAGTTGCAAAATGGCACCTACGTTAACACGAGAGACCTCTACTGCCTTGGCAACAAACCAACAACAGTACAGAGCTGCGAAGGACGGGACTGCCTTTCTATCTGGGAAGCATCAGAGTGGTCAAAGGTAGGAACTTGATTTGAGAAAGGAGGCAGAGTTGCGTACACTTGTCCCTAATCCAGCTAAATAGAATCATAGAATGGTTTGGATTGGAAGGGACCTTTAAAGGTCACCTAGTCCAACCCCCCTGCAAGGATCAAGCATTTACATGTTACAGAGAAAGTACAATCTTTGGGCCTTGTCAGACCTTCTTTTGTGTAGTTCCAGGAACATGGAAAAGCTGGTGTATAAAAGGTGCATCTCCACATAGTTGCAGAGAGTTAAGAAATTATTCTCAGATATTATTAATACATTTCAGATATAAATGATGTCTAGATGTTAGCCTGCATTTTGTTTAGCAAATGAACGGGGAGTGTGACTACAGTTTACGACCAGGACCAGCTAATACAGGGCAACTTGGTCTGTACCTTGGGAGTAACAGTCCTAGTAGGATGCCCATGTTAGTTTTGACATTGTATCTGCTAGGCTCATCTGAATGATGAGGAGATCCTCTCGCTCTGGGTGCAGGGCTTACAGCTCTACCAGTCTCATTCCAGACTGGCTGTGTTATGGGACACAGCAATGGTCATTTCTGGGGGAAGGATCTTTCCTTGTTATTCTCTATTCACAGGAGTGAGCTCCTGTTTAAAACATTGTCAAAGAGCTTTTGCAAAATATTAGTGTTAGATTAAAAGTGACGGAAGCCCAGGATACAAGGGATCTTGCACAGAGGAGCAGTGTCTCTTGACAAACGCAATGTGATTCCCTTGTCCACCTTTTGAACAGGAAATCTTTGTTTGGCAAGTGAGATGATGGTTGAGTGAGAGTAGCGTTGCCTTTCAGTAGGACACTGTATCTGTTCACTAATGCGTGAGATTTGTTCTCTTTCCGAGTTCTTTCATTTCAAAAGATGTGGAGCAACACAGCAAAGTTTTAATAACTTTCCTGATACATCTTTTGTGCGTTATAGACGTAACTCTTCCATATTATGCCCTCTTTAGTTCTTACAGCTGAACCAGCTGAACTGGTTGTAGCTGAGACTATTCTTATGGTGCAGTTCCTACCTCTTTACATGGGGAATTTTTACATGGGGTTTTTTGTTAACGATCCCAGGTACTTTTGGAGTAGGTCAAGTTACAGAAGACATTTTCCAGAGTGGAAATCCTCCATATTTGTGACCACATAAATCATTTGCAAATACATAATATTTTTAGATGATTTTTCCAATAAATGGTTTACTCTTCCTTTGATAAATGTATTTGCCTTTTGTTGTGTCTGTAATTGCCCACTTGTGATTTTAAATTCATTCTTATCCTGGCACATTTCTGCTGTTATGTAGCACAGTTGACTCCAGGACTCATTTGGTGCTCTGCCAGTTTGAACACTTCTCATACCTAGGACTTTCTTCAGTGGTAATCACTTTAATCCTTAACATTTTAATCTGATGTTGTGGAGTAAATATCACAGTAGTGGTATCGGGTTTTAAATCCATTTTCTCGTGTGTGTTTTTGAACTTTTTGGTTATACAACAAAAAACAGTTGACCACATTGATAACTGGTTCCCAATCAAAAATGTGTGTTTTCAAAGCAAATTCCAATACAATCTTCATTGTGGAAAAAAATAAGTTCCCCTTTTATTGCCAAACACTTGAGATTGTTTTGGACAAAGTACCGCTCAACTCATTTTTAATGACAAAAATCGAGACTGTCAGAAAAAGGTGGATGTTTCTACTGTTAGGGAATTAGAGCAGAAAAAGAATATGAACTTCCTTCAAATAAAGGAGTTGTATCTTAACTGCAAAGTTGTGTTGCTTCTTTACAAAACCTTGTGGGATTTGACTAAGTAATTTGTTACTAGAATAAGACCTGATGAGCTCAGATGGACACTCAGGGACTGCACACATTATTTTCTAGACTGCTCTGTGGTGTAATCTCTGTAAAATCTACATGCTAAGAAATTCTTCATGAAGGCAGAGGACTTGAAGAGCGGAAAAAAACCTCTTAAAGAGGTTGATTTATATGTGGCCACCAAAGATCTGTTGGAAACCTTTTGCAAACACTCTTTTGTCTAGGAAAGTATATGCAGTATTAATCTGTGAATGACTTAAAACCTTGTGGGAAGAACAAACAGTTGGTGTTTTTCCCAGACTTGCTTGTAAAACCCACCTAGAGATTTCTCCTACTGTGAAAAATACTCCCACTTCAGTTTGATTTACTTGGAGTAAATTGGACCATTTGAAAGATTTTATGTAATTTTATGTATGCTTTGTAGTTTGAGATGAATGAGTGCAACCCTGAGGAGTCCACTGTGAGGACCGTGGAAAATAAGGATATATAATTTGGGGAAGTCTGTACAACTTGGGGCAAATTCCTGGGGTTTAGGTACCATTTAGGGAGCTCCAGCCTGAGATCTCTGGCAAGTCTTGTGCTTTGAGAA
Organism: Tetrax tetrax; assembly: GCA_009806455.1. Lineage (NCBI taxonomy): Eukaryota > Metazoa > Chordata > Aves > Otidiformes > Otididae > Tetrax > Tetrax tetrax. The sequence continues at coordinate 338,287 of WHYT01016627.1, read as the reverse complement.
GTCCAGCAAAGCAGTTTCTGGAATTCTACAAAGCCTAGAAGAACTCTTCCCCTTATCTAGCAGAACTATACAATTGTGCTTGTTACAAAGATGTTACATCCGTAGGGAGGTCACGCCGTGAGCAGCACATAGTAAATTAAGTGGAAGGTTTCCCAGATTTTCAAGAAGTCACTTTGTAGTGCTCTGAAGTATTTAAAGGCATGTCTGTTTGCTTGCCAGCTCATAAACGCTTGTCATTCATGTCCTTAACAAGGCCAGCAGGTCAGAACTGCCTGGATTGTATTTTTAAGTCGGTTAGACAGGCATGCTGAGATTTGTCCATTTGATGTAATTTATATCAAGCTGACGCTTGTTTCCAGCACAGACCCCCTGGGTGGAGAAGCCTCTTGGAATACGTTCAAAAGACCTCACAGAATATCTCATATCTTCACTATTTATTCAGTGTCAAATCAACTGTCTATTCCATGCTGATCCCCTGAAGGGGAGAACTTGACATGCTAGAGGAGCTTCGTTTTTATCTCAGTTGGTACATATATCATTTTTCCACCCACCTGTCCCCAGTGGCTCTTGAAGGAAATTTCTCACTCTTAACCACTGCAGTGGCATGAAAAGGAAGAGCAGAGAGGCTAGCTCTGCTGTTGTTTAGTGGCACGCACTTAGGAGGCTGCGACAGCATCGGCAGATCTGTTAGTCCATTACCCAACTAGTTATTGAAAACAGAAATTCTGTTTCAGTTCATGCCAGTTTCCTTTTCCTGCCTAGTACAGTCAATGAAATCAAAACAAACTCTCCAATAAAACAGAATTTCCAGCCAACCATTGGCAGAGTGACCAGATATCCCTGCTCTTCAGAAGCTACCTTCATGGTGCCCAGGCACCAAAACATTTGGGGACAGTATGTGCTCACTCGCATGAACGTTCCTTAGCATTCCCAAATCAAGTCTTCCTTCAACAATTGATTCTAGCAGCTCTAGCAGCCTGCTGCTTTCTTAGAGGACTTCAAACAGTCTGTGCTTATGCTTTTGGTGTTGAGAAGTCTGTCTTTCATCCATGCTGATATCCATGGTGAGCTTGCTGGCCGTGTTTGGAAGCTGATCTCAACTCTGTGGCTCACTGAACAATGCCTCTCCTCAGCTATTCCCTTTGTACACTTGAAGTTCTTTGGGTCCTGTATGTGTTTCACATGAGAACATGTGTGAGAGCTGTGACTTTGCCATGGTCTGCACAAACTGTACCACAGAAATGTGTTTCTAACAGTGGTCTCATGCTACTCTGATTTTAAAATGCATTCATCACCATCATGTTATTCCCGTGATACATCAAGGGATGTGGCAGTTCTGTGTTGTAAATCTCAGTGTCCCCTTTTTCAGTATGAATTATGAGCTCTTAAACACTAGATTAGTGGGGTTTTTCATCTGTAACACCGATTCCAGCAAAATGCCAGCTGATGTTTTTCAAAGAAGGTTGGTTTTCAGAATTGCCATTTTTCATAAGTAAAATATTTCACACGCAGATGTTATGCTTTTCAAATTACTCTTTTATGTTTGAAAGGGGCTTAGATTATTGCGGGAAAACCTTACAGGTTATCAGCTTTCCTCTGTGTTCATAAACCCAGCTTTTCCTTCTAGCCATATTACCAAGATAAAAGTTACCATTTCTAGGCATAAATTAACAGAAAACAAATACCTGTTGTTTTGCAGTGCTCGGCAGACTGTGGCAAGGGGATTCAGAAAAGAACAGTGACGTGCACAAATTCTCAAGGAAAATGTGATGCAGCCACCAGGCCAAGAGATGAGGAAGAGTGTGAGGATCACACAGGCTGTTACGAATGGAAAACGGGCGATTGGTCTAAGGTAACAGGGAACACTACATGGTATTTTCCTTCAAAGCGCAAAGATGTCCAGTGTGCTGTGCTTCTGTGTTGTGTTAATTTGCAGTTTAAATGTTTGGAAAGGAAGGGTTTAACTGGTTTTGACTGGAGTTTTTGCTGGGATTTAAACTTTCCCTTTATGCCTTTTGTAACCCAAACATTACAACACAGGCTTATGGATATGACCCAGCAAGTTTTAGAGAAGTGTATTCCAAGCAGGATAGAAGTGAGTACTACTTGACAGCTTAGCCATCCAAAGGCAAAACCTACACAAGATTCCCACCACAGATTGGACTCGTGGTCTCAAAAAGCTACATTATAAATGATGCTGAAACTACTTTCCGTATTTCAAAAAGCAAACTCTGAACAGTTCTGGCTAGCAAATTGAATTCTAGAGAAAAGAGTTCATTAACAGGAGTGCAGGGAACTAAGAGGATGTCCCATGCCCAGCCTGGACAAGCTAAATAGAAAATAGCAGAAGGTTGGTTTCCTTGAGTGTATATATGTGTTAAATATTTATGCTTCAAGTTAGGAACGTAGTCACTGAGAAGCAGGGAGATCTCACAAGGGACCTGTGGTGAGAGTTTTGTCTCCCTCCAAGCATCAATATGGAGCTGAGAAGAGAGCTGGACCTCAGTCTCCTTATCCCACAAGTGATAAATCTGAAGGTTTGGGAGAACCGTTGTTAAACTGAATACTACTGGGAGGAAGCACGGGGAAGCCCTAGAAGACTCACAGAGAAACACAGGGTAACAGAGCATTCACAGCTGAGTTCTGTTCCTCTGCCTCACGCAGGTCCTGCATGCAGAGGCTAACCGTACGTTATTTTATTGCCACAGATGCAAGGCTAGAGCTGTGCAGCTGAATTTCCTGATAATCTGAGACTGACACAGCGTAGTCCAGTCCTAGACTTATTCCAACCACCTGAAATGAAAGAAAGGCATGGATTTAAAGGGAGAGCCAAAACCATCAGTCCCTTCCTCAGGGCTGGATGTCACCTTCACTTAGGCCTGTCTGAACATAGTTTCTCCAGTGACATCAGTGGAATTAATTCCCGAATGAGGTGGATTACACCAGCGCAGAGTCTGCTCTGTATTTGCATTCTGATCGTAAAGTACCAGGTAATTTTGCTTGGGAAGGAGGCCTGACAGTGTGAGAAACTCAGCCTTTGCCGACGTTGCTCGTAAAACATCCTTTACATTACTGACTTCATGTTTGCATAAAGAACTAAAATTTCCCAGGAATATTATATTCCGGTTTGGTTTTATCTTATCTTTGTAACTATACTGTTCTTTAAACAGAAAGCCTACTTTGTATTCTGGAATGTACAGCATGCGCAGAAACCACTGGGATACAGTAGTTGCATTTTGCTTTCCAAAAACCCAAACTCCAGCAAGGAAAATCCAGTGAAACAGAGGCCCATACTGGGCAAATTGGCTTATCTGCAATTGCTTTTTTTTTTTTACATTGTTATTAGGAATTACAGATATTTATAGATATATTCTGTCATAGATATGTGAATTTAATGGTGTCAGTGTTGGAGAATGCATTAAGAACCTGCCACATACAAAAGCTCTGTATTTATGCTGAGCCAGGAATTTGTATCGCAGAATGTTTAGAGGATTGGACATTATTTTATTCGTAACCTGGCACACAGAGTCCGTGCAAGCTGGCCAAAACAAACACTACCCATGTGTTAACAGGTGAAATAACATTATTTATTTATTTGTGGAATTTTAAAACATTTTGGAATGCAAATTGACCCGGATTCTCTTTGTGGGGAGGAATATGAAATAATTGTGTATTCACTGATGACATGGATTGAAGGTTCAGAATGGTCTGAATGGTTCCAATCTGATGAAGATGTTGGCTCACTGCTGGGAAGGCTGCAATCATACGCTGGTCACAACAATCTTGTTGATAGATTTAGTGTCTGCCTGTGCACAGGACAGGATCTGTGCAAAATCACCCATTTGCAGTTCTTAACTTCGGAGCAGGACCCTCCCTGTGCAGAAGGGCACAAAAGCTGCGTATGTGGCCTGCTTCTGTCTGCAGAGAACTCGTGCCAGCTCTCTGCTTCCCAGGAATTCCACCCTGTGCGAGTCCAGCAGGTTGTTCTTGGACTTAGATTTGGTTTATAAGGAGCATTTAAAATTCTAGACATGTTGGTTAATTCTGACCGGACACTTAGATCACACAATTAGATTCTTATTCTCTGAGCAGAGGGGTAAGCAAAAGGCCCCACTGGATTGCTAGAAAAGGGTATGGGTAGATACAATCGTTTGAAAAAAATGTGTTGTCCAGAAACCCAGATAGCTGAAATGTTTGATGTGGAATTCAATTCTTCACAAATCCTGAGTGAAGGATTTTCATCATGAGGATCCAGAAGCTTTAATGCAGGGCTTAGACTTAGGTGGGGAGCCTTTGCAGCAGCTCCTCTTTGGCTGGCTTTGAACAGTTCCTCCTTGAAGGAGAAACACAAAGTCTGTGGCAGTTAGATTATAGTGAACTCTTTAAAATTCATACTTCCAGGGTAAAATTCCACTGTAAAACCGTTGTTGCCAGTGCTATAAAAATGCTGTGAGAGAGCTTTGTGCTGACTAAGATGGAAACTTTTTCTGTTAATACAAATCGATCTCAGAACAAGCAACAACATTTTGCAATTAATAGATTGTACATTTGTTACTTATTGTTAAGAATCATCAGAGAAGCAAGATTTAACTAACAGTAGCAATTATTACAGATTAAAATAGGGGGCTTTGATGCTTTATACGCAAGCAGCTTGCATGGTGACTTGGCCTCCAGTCCTTAATTTCCCAAACCACGATCGTTTGAGGATACCAGGAAGGCATCTAAGAAAGAGGCAAAACCTCGTTTAAAAAGTCAAGTCAGACACAACTTGTAAGTAGAACAGGCTGTTTGGGTGGTAATGGCAGACTGTTATTTTTATATTATTAGTAGTATTTGTAGCATACATGGACTCTGCATGAGAAGACAGATAACTTCCCTGAGGAGCTCCCAGCCCTATGTAAGTAACTCACCTCACGTCTGACAGCGATGGACACAGTTATCCTGTGTAAGATCCTAGATCCTGCATTCAGAAGGTGCAAGAGTGGGCAGCAGTAAAAGCTCCAAGTTTATGCCAGACCAGTTGTGGTTTTATGTTCTCAGACCCTGGATCCGCTTCTGTGTAGAAGAGGTGGGGACTGGAGGCATGGCCACGCTGATCGTTAACCTGCACCTACCAGCCAAAACCTCATCCACCGGCCTTGATAGCGATGCTGCAGCCATTGTCTGTCCACACTCTGAAGAAGAGGAATTCTTTTCCATTTTTTGTTAGGGTTGTTAGCAGGTGGTCCTTACTGCGTATTATAGCTGTGGAAAGCGTTTGGAGCTAATTGAGCAGGTCCAGCGAGCAGTCTTGGCTGGGATATTTGTATATTCCTGCTGTATTTGCAGCATATTTCAAGTGTTGCTTGAGGAACTGATACATCTAGTTCACTTTGCAAACACACAGGGCGAGGTCTGTAAAGTTACTTTAAATATCTTTGAAGTTACTTTGTTAGTCCAGTGCTAGAGATTAACAGACTGTCGGCTCTAATTCTGAAGACAGAGTATTGTTGTGTTACTGGTAACCACGTGTGACCTCCATTACCACTGCTATTAAACTCCCAGCTTCTCTGCACTATTACAGCTTCTCTTTAGAACCCCTTGTCTCAAAGGGATATAATTATTATTTTTAGCATCGGTATTATGAGTTACGTAACTAAACTGTTCCTGGCCTGAGAGTCTTCAAACCTAGGAGAAAGGTAGATTGCACAGCAAGAGATCCACTGAAGGTGTTAACCTGAAATAATTTTTTTATTGTTGCCTGGATTCTTCAGAATTGCCGTTCGTTATATCATCCCTTTTTGTGTATGATGCAATATACAAGTGGGAATCCAAGCCATCTCCCATTCAATCGTTTCTTCCAAAAGGAAATTCCACATCCAGTTTGCATTCAGTTAAAGAAACAAACATCTCATACGCTCTTTTCTACTTTGAAATAGTCCCTCCTTGTTTGAAATCTGAGCTGTTAAATGTTCTAGCACTGGAAAACATTTTTACATTTTTTTGGTGGTTGTGCAAGTCAAAAGAAGGAACATCGGTTTCTCAGTTCCCCAGCACTTGCCTCAGACTCCTCGGCTGCTGAAAATACGCCTCTCGGTGCGTTAGCAAAGACAGTAGTTCATTCTTTCAGGATGAATTGTATTTTGCTGACAAACTTCGTGTCAAGAATTACATTTCTGTGAAGAATGCAGGGGGCTAGTGAACAGAATGTGTGTGGCTGTGGGACGCGCAGCCTGAGTCCGTACCCTTCGCCTGCTCCAGCCTGACTCGAAGGGATGGGCCGTGGGACCGCGGCCTTGCGCTGAAGCCTGCCCTGACTCCCACAGTGGAAAACGCGTGTCCCAAACGACGGGGTGCACTGCTGGCCTGCTGCAGGGAGATGCAGGCTTGGTGAGCAGCATGAGGAACTGCTTTTTAGCTGCCCAATGGTCCCCCTGTGTCCTCAGCTCTCTCCCTCCTGCTCTAGCAGTAACATAGCAGGGAAAGCTCTCAGGTGTGAATGTACAGGCAAAGGCTGTATTTTTTTAGTTCCTTTTCTCCAGTTGGCTTTTGGACTCTTCTAGGCTGTAACTGAAGAGGCAAGATTATATAGCAGGGGCAATTCTCCACAAGGTTTTTATGGATTTTTCTTCATTTCCAGTTTTACTTAATTGTTTCATTATTTTCTATGCCTCCACATACTCTATTTCTGTCCTGTGACTGAAGCATGGTATTTTAAGCCAATAGCACAGAATGGTTCAGGGTTCCCAGTTTCTTTTTTTTTTTTGCTGTTCTCCTTTTAACTGATATTATATCAAGGAAGGTAGGATTACAAGCAAGATACACTAGCTGCATCGTTAGTGCTGACTTTCACAAGGGCGCAGGTTCAGCTTTGTGGGCAGAAGTTTAAACATGCAACTTCTGTCCCTCAGGCAACAATTTAGCTCATTAACCTATTATATTACATAGCCCAATGAAAAGATTTTTAGAAGAAGAAAGATACATAGAAGCCGTGTCATATATTGGCTTTGCCATATTTTTTTCTCTGCAGTTACAGTATCTGCTCTGTAAATACTAAGGCCTGTATTAATCTCAGATAACCCAGTGTAAATCCAGGGTAACCGTCTTTCGTTCTTCCCCACGACCCGCTGGCCGCAAGCCACGGATCTCACTCAGCACAGCAGGTCGGATATCGGTGTCTCTTACATTAGTGTAAATCCAGATTAATTCAGCCACTTAGGTTAATGCAGGCTTATGCCAATGCTGTGCAGATCAGAATCTGACCTGCTGGGCTGCGCAAGATCTTTGGGTCTTGTGTAGGAACCACCACAGATTCCTGCTCTCAGCTGAAAACAGAAATATATGTCATGTCAAGCTGGGCTTCAGCTAGGAGAGAAAGTAGAGAAGAAATCTTTTTGACCACTTTACATCTCGTATAACCACCTGGCACAATGTTCACTGGATTCAGAAGGATTGTAGACTCTAGAAACTGGGAAGCACTAGTAAGGATCAGCTGGGCAAAGGGTGATGTTAAACAATGTTAATGTTGCCAAACAGTGTCAACAGTGATAAAGCACATCTGAAAAATTGCCTATAGCCACCCGCCCTCCCTGGACATCAATAGATGCCAATTTCTTTCTTATGGGTTCTCATCCCGGGAGAATATTAACAATAGGGAAGAAAAAAAATCTAATTTCCTATAAGAAAAATACTGGGTTTGTGCCAGACACTGAGGTGTTTCATACTGAAGATCAGCAGTCATTCATCACCGTGGGTGGTAACAAGGATTCTGTAATTGCAAATTAATTGCTTTGGCAGGATTACAGTAGATTATATTCTCTAAGAGATAAAGCCCCTAGCCTTGCAGTACACAAAAAAACATGTTGGGGTTGGTTTGGGTGTTTTTTTCCAGAAATATTCTACAGTCTTCCAGTGCCAGGAAGGCATGTTTTCTGAGTTCCAAATGTTTGGGAACATCAACAAAATCCTCTATACGCCTCACTTTTAATGATTAATTCACTTTACATGATAAGAAGAGCAAATCAAGGACAGCTGTGGTTTGAGAGGTATATTCAAAGCTGTTGTAAATATAGAAGCAAAGTGTCTTTTGTTCTAACATTCATTACAAATTCATGGCTTGACCCACCATCTGTTTATTATAAACTATGGACAACTTGTTAATTCTTCATAAAGGTCATAACTGAGTTCATCTTCTTCTACCTTGGAGAAAATAACTTTTCTTGTTGAACTGAGAGGAAACTCTGCAGGAGGGATGGTCACTTAAGACTGCATTTGCACATCACAGCTGACAGACCCTTTCCTGCCTTGTACTTGCTTTGGCTCAGCAAACAACTTCATGATTTACAGCAGCTCATGTGGATTCTGCACTGCAGCTAGAAACTGATATTGCAAGACTGTCTGCAGGTCTCACTGGTGCAAATCAATTGTTCTCCTGAAGGTGATAAAGCTGACAGGAGAGGACCCAAGAAGCTTTTCTGGTCCTAGACGTGACCAGAAGCCAGAGCATCAGAGTGTCCTAAACCTAGTTGCTGCCTCGATGGACTGCTCTAAGTTGTACTGGTAGTTGTGGTTCCTCATGGTTTGTTACTCTGATGAGTGGTCACTGATGTACAAACCACCACCTTTCTTGCCAACAGCGAATCTTAAAATACCCCTCGCTACAGAGGATGAGAACAAGTGGCCGAAAATTGGTTATATCAGCCAGGGACGCTCCCCAGTTTGGGGAAGTTGTTCCCAGTATCCTAGTAAAAATTTCATACAGCCCTTTAGAAAGGAAGATGGAAAGCCATTGCTCTGCATTTCTGAAGGAGAATGGTTACACTTTTGAGTCATGATGAGCTAAAGCCCTCACCTTTAGTTTAACGTCCGTTGAGGAAATGCACGGAATAAAATAGATTTCTGTGTGCGACAAAGCTAGTGTTTGTTTTACAGAGCAGGAACCACTCCTCTCTTCTGCTGCAGGGAAACCAATTTTGTTTATAATACTGTGGGCCGAATCACTGACCCACCAAAGTCAGTGGCCAACTCCCAGTGACTTCAGTTAAGGATTTCAGCATAAAATGAAGATTCTGGCACACGGCTTGGAGTTTACATACGACAGAGCTCCAGGGCTATTGGTAATTTTTTTTATCATCTTCACTGTCAGTGCAGGGCTTGCTGGAGTTTCCACTGTTCCCTTCATGTTTTTATTCCACAAACTTAAGGATTCTGAGAAAAATACTTGGATCACTGAAGTAAAAGCCTCAGAAGAGGAGACACAAGGGGAGACATTTCCATGTTCCTGCTGCCGTTTCACAAATATGTCACCTTCAGCTGCTTAAAGCCCAGCCCAAGGTCCTTCCACTGCCTCGCACCACCAGGTAGAACTGATCAGACAAGCTTAGAAATACAGTTTTCATACCTCCACTGGAAATAAGCATTTTAGGAAAGAAAGGAAAGTTCATTTAAGTTCAGCTCATACTAACTACAGACTTCTGTATGGTCATGGGTCCATCACTTCATTCAATGCCCATCACTGAGTCCTGGCCATCTGACAGGTAGGTGCCGTGTTTGAGATAGTCGTTAGGCTCCAATTATGGTCGTTTTAAGAGAGGCAGCTGCAGGCAGTAGTTTTATCTCCTTCCCTTAGTAAAGGCTGACTTGCCTTTTGAAGTGGTGGTCTCTGCTGACTGCAAAGAGAACATAAACAGAGCTAGTGCAGTTCAGTAAGATGAATCCCACCCCTTTTTTTCTTTGATTTGCTCTCCCCCTGTCTGTGAAATGTCTTTAGCTGTGGTCAGAGGTGTGAATGTTGTACAATGGCACTAAAATGAGGTTGAGGCTTTATCTAGACTTGTGCTAGGCTGAGGCTGTAGTTGGCAACCTAGGCATGGACAGGGAGGAGATGCTGACTACAGTGCTGGCTGGCCAGGGCAGCGTAAGCTACAGAAACTCCTGCTCATGCCTTTGAGGCAGTGACTGCTCCTTGTTTGCACAACAACTTGCACAGCTCATCTCTGCTGGAGTTTCTGGGAACATCCATTGTACCAATTATTTTGATGGTTCCTTACTAAAGGAGAATGCGCTGCAAAAAGGCCATGTTCATCAATGTTTTGTTTGAAGTGGAGCACGTTCTGTCACAGTGGTATTGTCTCATGTTCCAATACAGCCTCCAGTGATCCTATTAATTGGAAGAATAACTTTTCCATTTTGATATTTTTTATTTGAAAGCCTTGTTCGTTAACTGTTGTTTTGGGTTTTTTTCCGATGGAGAATTAAAGCCTCCCACTAAGATCAGTGGATTGGAAATGGAATTCCATCATGACTGTTTTACTCTTTTTTTTAGTGTGAAAAAGAAGACAGCATGAAAGAGAAGCCTGTTCAGATATTGGCTTTAATTTTCTGTGAGTTACTCTGAGATGTTACAGTGTCTAGAAATATGGAGAGTAGCTAATTCACCATTTAAAGTTTGTACTACTCATCTGAAGAGGGTTTTGCCCTTTGAATCCTTACGGCACGCAATATCCAGGGACTGCTATAATTTTGCAGTCTTTCCGATACCCTGATGAGATTTGTAATGACTACTGAGGCATTAAGGTGACAATCTTCCAGAACATCTTTGAAGAGCAATTAGTATCAGCCTGCTGATGATCCCTTCTTAGACTGTGCAAAGAGATGAAATGTGGTGTTCGTTCAGCATCACGCGTTTCAAAGCTGAGTAGCTCCCTGTCTGGAGAATGTTCAGGCAGGACGGAGATGATGGAGGTGAGCAGCCTCTTGCTGAAGTTAAGTAATCCTAATGGAGCCCTTAGTTTAATTACTTTTTTTAATAAATTGCATTTAGGTAGAATTGGTCCTTAACTGCTGAAAAACTAATAGCTGTGTTCAGTGGAACTTCAGTGCCAAAGATATTCTTTCACGCTAACGTCTGCAACGGGAGTCTGTGGGGCTACAGCTGGCGTAGCCCACCGAACCCTGCTCAGCAGAGCAGCACACACGGCTGTAGAAGCGGGGTAAGATCTCAAGCAGTCAGCCTCAGCTGAGTTATGTGATCCCATGGTTACATAGTTGTCCCTTACTATCTAGTTTGCTTAAAATTAGCTTGCTTATGCCATTTACATATGGTGGTTTTCAGCGTAATTTCCTTGCAGCTGTTGAGGTGGAATAAGCTATGGAGTATCTCCACTTTGTACCCGCCACAGATCAAAGCGTCCCATGTGCTATAGGTGGCATGCTGGAATATGGCACCCTGTGGGCAGTACCGTATCATTTCACAGCTCTGCTGATCCTGTTCTTGAAATCCAGTTTGAAAGCTTGTGAGAAGTACATTCTGCCTGATTGGTATAAAGAATTAAATGACATTTCCCCACCTGGGCTGCATTGCACAAATACTCAGGGGCACTGTCACTGCCCAGAATATTCATGCATTCAGTTCTTAATCTCTGAACTCCCTGCACACAATGGAACTTTTCAGAATAGCAAAATCAAGCTTAATTATGCAGTGAGACATGCTGGATGTACTGGTCAGGTCTTGTTCGTTAGGGTCATGCAGTTTGAAAGCACAGCTGTAGGCAGTTTGCAAAGATTGCCTCTCTCTTTTCCTTCTAAGACACTGTCACATCAGCCATGGGCATTTTCTGCTATAATTTATTGTTTCTTCCCATACTGAGGGTATGCATTTTTCTTGGCTAAATTAAACAAATCAGTCATTTCACAACAGTTTCCAAATGAAAGATTGTTGTAAGCAAGACCAGATATGTTCTCTCTACAGATCTGGGGTTCAAAAAGAAGAAGAAAAAAAAAAAGAAAGAAAGAACAAGGAAGCTTGTAAAACAGCTTACAGTTTGCTTTGGGCTAATTAGATCTTATCAGTGAAGAGACAGAAATTTCTTTCTTTAGCATGATGCCATGGTGAAAGTTGACCTGGTGTTTATGAAAGCATATTGCGTGCTGCTTTTCAGCTAGAACTATAGAGTTTAAATTAGTGATACTCATAAAAAGTCTGACGTTAAGGTGTGCGGAGCACTGACTTTCGGAGCACACACATGTATACTATTAAGGTCTCAGGAACGGGGCAATTACAGGACGGTTGTCATTCATATCAGATGTTGCATTTGAATGTTATTAATAGGAACTTGTCTTGCTTTCTTTCTGACTTTCATAGAAGCAAGAAATAAGACTCCCGGGGAGGAAAGCGCTCTACGCCATCCTAACGCCTTGGAATCCTTGAACTCTGAAGTCAGTAAAGCATGACTCTGCCTCTGAATATTGGAGCTTTAGCCATAGTGTTATCCTTGGCTTCAGCAGCTGTCAGCAAATTGGGGACAAGGCAGTATCTTTAAACATCTGATGACTGCAGGCTGGTGAATAAAGAAAAAATAATCTTGCCTTCAGCTTAGTTACGACAGTCATCTTGAAGTGTATCTCCCTCCAACTGATCTGTTGATCAGTTGAACTGATCTGATCAGCCTTCTAAATACTGGAGTACGTTCAGGACTGGCGGAAGGGATGCTAGGATCTTCTGCTGGAAAAAGCAAGTGTCTTACAAAAGAGACTAACATCTCTTAGAAGTTAGAAAAGTGACGTTTTTAAAGGTGCCACGTGATCTGAATGCATCCCTGCCTAGCCAGCAGCCCTCAGCTAAGGCATAAGCAATGCTTCATTATCCCATTCCATCCTGAACGGACCACAGCCTGTCCTCTGGAGTGGTAAATCTGTACCTTTTCCTGTCCCCATTAAGCCTCCACACAGGGCTCCTTTGGACTGGTCTCTCTTATGTGTTCCTCCAGCTGCCCTGCCCTGGCTTCATTCATTCTTATCCTCTCTCTTTCTCTGGCTGTCTTTTGCAGATCAGGAGTTGATGAAGTCCCTGACATATCTCAGCACTTACTGTAAATTCATTCTGTTTTAATACCTGATATTCTCCCGAGGCATTTGCTTTCAAAGCAATTAGACATCTGTCAGCACCTTTGGTGGATTTCAGGCTTTCGTATCAGTATCCTAAGGTGGAAATAGCATTCCAGTTGAAAAATCATAGCTTGGTCTTAAGGCTGGAGTTTTTCAGTGAGTAAATCTTTAAGCTGATGAATGCAGCTGCTGCCTTGACAATTTGTGAGTTTATTTCCTTCTGGATATCCCCACTGGCTTGCATGTTACTGCCAAAGAATGTGAAAGGAGACATTTTTGTATTCCTTTTTCCTTCTCAAGCGGTGTTTGAACTGGGAGTTACAAGGGTTCTCATTAGGTTCACTTTTTGGAACTGTTCATTAACCCTCTTTTTTACAGTGTTGAACAATCCTTTGATCCGTGCATGTGGGTGGATTTCCAATTTACAGTGGTACATTGTCACTTTAGTGCATTATGGCTAAACTACATGCATTTTGCATACGCATTTTTCTGATAATGATATCACTGTCAATGCTGGGTGGAAGGAAAAACACACTTCTTTATTTGACACCGGCATCTCTATTCAACCACTTCTCCGAGTCCCCAGCTTCCCAGAGTGGGCAAGTTCCTTGTGTGTTTTCTCTCCGTACTTGCGTAGCAGCTCAGGTGGCAGGCAGAGGTCCACGCAGCTCTGAACCAGGTTCCAAAACCAGTCCTCCACGTTCCCAGATCACTTTACTCCATCATGGCATGAAAACACATGTGCATCTTGAGAGTTACAACAGTGCTTGAAAGGGCTTTTCCGATTTTCAGAGTATGTTTGTTAATAGCAGTGTAAGAATTCAATATTTGCCCAAAAAGTCCAGTGTCCATCAACAGCATTGTGAATACGATCGGCGCAGCTCCAGAGCCTCACAGCATTCTGCCCTGTGGAACTGTAGCAGCTATACAGAAGCTGGATGGGGTGCTGGGCTGTACTGGTACTTTTGCCCCTGCAGCCCACACTCTGCCACCAGCGATACGCTCTCTCTGGCAACTGGAAGTTTCTTGGTTTGCAAGAAGACCACAGCACCTTTCCTTACTCAGACTCCTCATAACCTGTGTGTGAGCCTGAGGGTCCTGTATCAGGAAGCAGAGAGTGAATCTAGCCCTGAAAATTGTTCTGTGGATATGCCTACTTGCTTCATAAATATTTGGGAACAGAGAGACTGTAGCAATGTATTTAGCTGTCCAGAGCAGGAGGGAAGGTATTTATGGGAATTTGCTGTTCAGTTGGAGTTTGATTTTTACGCCTCTTTTAATGATGTCCTCTCTTCATAGTGCAGCACGAGTAACAATTCCCCCTTTGTATGTATTTTGTATCTATTCCTGTTTCCTATTGAAATTCCTAGGAAAGAGGCTATCCAAGTACAGAGTTGAAAATTTTGTCTTAAAATAAGCCAGATGTCCAACCTTCCTTTAGCTGCCAAGCCCAAAAGAGTTCAAGAAAGATGTTAAAATCTGTCTTCCTGGCTGTGAAAAACTAATTGTGTAGCATAGGTGATGATCCCAGTCTCCCAGGAGAGGGAATAAAAGTGCTTCGGGCAAAAACTCTTCTGTTATTTGTCTAAGGACTGGAGTTGGCAGTGTCTGTGGAAAAAGTTTCATTGCTTGCCCTCCTTGCTGGTTAACAAATGCAGGAACACAGACAAAGGTAGGTGGGTGTTTGTATACTGGTATCTGAAAGCCTTATTCACCTTATGCGAAAAATGCTTTTTTATTTCTTTCCTTTTTAAAAAAAAAAAAATTTCCTCTCTGTTAAGAGCATTTGTAAGCCCAGGGAGTGCCTAAAAGCCAGAGACAGAGGTTTCAGACTGGCTATGCTACAATCACATAAAGGAGCCGCGTGGCCTGGATGGGTTATTTTACGCTGTGTGGTAACAGCTATTCTGTTTGTAAAAGGATGTGCAATTCACTCCTCTCGCAAAGACTTTTGTGAGGATTGAGATCAGTAAAGCACTCTGAAGACTGAAAGTGCCATTGAAATCCTGAGGATTAGAGGTTGTGTATGACTGGTGAAGTGGAAGGGCCTATTGCTGCATTTATCAGGATAAAAACCGTTGACTTTAAATCCAAATGTAATGGCCATGCCTTACTGGCTTCCAGACTGGTAGAAGTCACTGAGGGCACACAGCGCTGGGGAGGAGCGGAGGGACACCCAGGACTAACAAAATGCCTACACCTCACTGCCAAAGCTCAAATTATGAAAAGGTTTTCAATAAGGGACTTTAACACTTGCTTTTTGGAATAGCTCACTGTAGGGCGTGCACGGGAAGGGCTCGTTCAGCATAGTCCTAAATACTGTAACCATTGTTGAGGTTTCATAGACAGTGACCAAATTTTGATGTAAATTCAACATCTGAAAATCTTAAGTGCCAAAAATCTGTCGTAAACTACTGTGTTGACCCTAAACTGAAATAAGGATGTAAAGGAAAAAAACTTATTTATTTTTAAAAGAGAAGTTCCAAAATACATGCAAAATTTAGTATGAGTGCTACCTTCAGAATACAATTATCAGATCCTGGAGGTGACTCCATACCTGGAAACATAGAGGCAAACTGCACACCAGGATGGCGTAGTGGCAAAGTCCAGAAGGGATCTGAGGCAGAGATCGTTCCGAATGGAGACGTTCAGTCCTACAGAATGGCGCTGGGAGAAAGAATGGGAATAAAGAGCAGCTGGAATATGGGGAAAAATTAAGAGAAAAGCAAATACAAATTTGGTGAGCACACCGAATACAAGAAACCTGTTTAATGAACAGTTGTTAATGTGAGTGACTTAAAAAAGAAAATTAGATGGTCGTCGTTATTTTTGACAGTAGGCTTCACTGATCCTACAACTCCTCCTACCCAGAAATAAAGAATTCACATTCTGCATTTCTACATTAGGTTGTCTGAAGCAGGACTCCATCAGCTCTATTTTACGTAGAATCACAAAATCATAGAATGGTTGGGGTTGGAAGGGACCTTTAAAGGCCATTACCCCATATATACACCTTAGACGCACATGTGAGAGCTAAAGTCTCTGCAGATCAGTCTTCATACTACCCAAGAACTGTTAGCCCTGGACATTAAAGATTTTGATAAAAGAAGCCAAGTATATACAACTACTAGTAGAATGCATCTGAGGCCATTTTTTATCAGACCTTTCAGTGATTCCCATGGGAAGGAAAAGCTCCCTGTGCTCTGGCTCAAAACAAATCTATACTTCTTGTATCAGATGGTCTTTGAGAGGCAGTAGGGGTTTCCTGTGGTATGTCCAGAACAAAATGGCCACAGCTTTGCTGTGCTCTCCCCCATAGATGGGAGAGGTGGAGATCTACATACACCCGTGTGTTCTTCTCCATCCTAGTCTTACGAACATCCGCACTGCATACACATCCTTCATACTTGGACTTCAGTCCAACTGTAGCGGTGCTCAGCTTTTGAGCTTCTCCGATGTTTGGCCTGCTGTTTTTAAGAAGTACCGCTCTGAAGTGATGCTGTTTTTCAGGAAGAGAGCTCCACTGCCCTGACTTTGTTCAGAAACAGCGGAGGACAGAAAACGCGATCTTTTTAACATCGTCCTAATTATATCTCCTGAGTTTTCCCTCACCTCCTCCTCTCCCTCATCGTTTGCTTGTGTGTGGCTTTAGCAGAAATAGGAATCTTACCGAAGTCCTGCAACCCATTGTTTCTTTATTTTAAATACAAGGTTCTTTTATTAACTCCAGCTGGTGCACCTCACTGTGCTCACTGTGTTTGCGTTATTAAAGTTGAACAGCGTGCAAGTAGGACATTGTAAATCACAAGCGACCGGGCCAGAGGAAGAGGGAGGGAGAGGCGGGGACTCCAGTTGTATGACAACAGAGAGCATATAAACAGGCTGGGCCTCCTGGCTAACAGAAACCAAAACTCAGAGAGTACAAGTTGCAATTGCTCCCAGGAGGACAGATAAGTGCCAGACAGTTAGCAGGGATGGAGGAGAGTGAATACTTGGGTGTTCTCCCATATACTGGAACTTCTCGAGAGGTCTGGGCATGCAGTAGGAGCCGCCTGCCTCTGCTATAATTCTTGGGTTTGTTTTATATCAGTGCCTGGCAGTGGTCATCTTGTCTGTGGAGGAGGCCTTGTTAGACCATCCAGCTCTTGGAGAGGGCTCTTAAACCAAGCAACCAGTGCCACTGGGTCACTCGTGGAGAGGGAGGTGGAAGCTGCTCATCCATAATTAAACGGTATACGCTTTCCAGCTTTGCCTCTTTGTGGCTGGTGGAGGGAATTGCATCTCTGCCTGCTTGAACCTCCTGGGCATCCACAGGAACAGCCAGTGTAGGTGGACTCAGAGAGATAACAGCTTCCTTCTTCATGCCAGGACAGTTCCTCTGCTCACAGCAGTCACTGAAGCTGCAAAATCATCATGGACAAATGCAACAGCTTGATGAGGGGTCCCTGGCTGACACGATGCCCCTGTTGTTGACCCCTCAGTGAGCTGCCAGTCCGCTGCACACTTCAGCGCTGGCAGTGACGTTTCTGGTGTATGTGGGTATGTGATTTGTGATTTTGAAGCTGCTCTACTTGGACCATATCTCACTGCCTTCTCTCCTCCAGTGCTCCTCAACCTGTGGGAAGGGTCTCCAGTCACGCGTGGTCCAGTGTATGCACAAAGTCACCGGGCGCCACGGCAATGAGTGCCCTGTCCTGTCCAAGCCAGCGGCCTACAGGCAGTGCCACCAAGAAGTCTGCAATGAGAAGATAAACGTCAACACAATTACCTCGCCCAGACTTGGTGAGTGACGGGTGTTGGGGGGAAGATGTCACCTGCAAAGGACCAGACAAAGTCCAGGGTCCCGGTGTGCCCTGTGTGATAACACTGGGGCTTCAGATGATTGCTCAGGGCCAGAAATTAGGAGAGAGCCCCCCAGTCAGCCTCTAGACTAAAGGTCTAGTGTGGATAGGTCCTCTTTTATCCATCAGTCCCTGACTTTGCCCAGGCTGGAGCGCTCAGCAGTGGACAGACCTGAGAGAACAACAGGAGCACACAAGTGGTGGGTGATTGATTGGTTATTGATCACAGAGGTGAGGGAGCTGACAGGCATATCTTTCTCACAAACACCTTCACACCCTGCTTTCGCTGTGGTGAGTGTAAGGGATGGTAATTTATTCATCCGTGCCCCAAGAAAATGACATGACCTTGACAAGTAGACTGTCGCTGTTTGGTTTGGGTTTTTTTTCCTTTTCATTTGCTGCCACAAAAATGTTGTTTGATGAATTAATTTGCTCAGGGAGATGAGAGAGTGTCCAGACTTTTTCTGTGAACCCTTTGATTTTCTGTCACCGTCCTCCTCACCCTGCCTGCATCCCCTGTGTACCTGGCTGAGATGAGAATATGGTGATCAGCCATCTGTTTCCCAAAACACCTTCACGCTGTATTTAAGAAATGGCTTCAGTTAAGAATGCTTCTGTTAATACAAAATTGTGAGAATCCGTGATTTTCCATGCCATATTTGCTCAGTTTATAAGGGGATAAAAATATTTTTTCCAAACTTCAGCCCTGTGTGTTCAGCCACAGCTCCAAGAATGAAGCTGGTTTCTTTACGTTTCACACATCATCACCAGTAAGATGAAGCTCAACTAAGCCATCAGCTGCACTGACACAGCCTCCTCCGTGCCTCACATTACTTTTCAGTACAAGAAGCTGGGCTATAAACAATGCTGCTAGGAGCTTACCAGGGAGAACAGCCTCCACCCTCTCAGCAGAGCCAGTCTTGGAGACTAAAACCCCTCTAATACACAAGAAGAGGCAGAGCTGCTAAGTAATAGAGAACCATTTTCTAATGGTTCAGGATTAAATAACATTTAAACTAGAATGGGACTTGCAGCTTCTGAACTGAAATTTGTTTCCCAAAAGTTTAACAGATGTTTCAAAGAATATGGGAAATTTTATTCTTGCAAACGCAGTCACACTGAGGAGCCTCTAACCTCTTTTGTTTAAGAACATATGAGAGTACTTCCCAGATATTTTAGCAGTAAGAGCACAGTGGAAGGAAAACATTTCATTTGAGAAGTAAGCCCTTGATACAGTGATGAGACAAGAAATCCATCCTAATTCACATTTTAGGACAAAGCAATAAAAAGCTCACGTGTTTCGAAGACTGAGGAGCTCAAGTCCCTGCTGAAAGTAATATGCAAGTAATTTGGGATGCTTTTGTCTCTAAACCAGGCTTGGAATCACCAGGGCCAGAAACAATGATATTTTATATTAGCAGAAAGATATATCATTGAATGTTTTGCTCTGCTTGCTTCTAAACAAATTCTCATTGGATTGTCTTTAAACAAAATTTTCTGTTTTCTGCAATGGAAACCTCACAAAAAAAAAAATATACAGAAAAAGATTCCAGTAGTCTACAAAACCTGTGCTGCCTTGTGCGCACTCCAGGATGTTTTTCATCCTAGGCAGCATTTTCAGAAGTATCTAAATGTGTTGGTGTGACCCATGTTGCTTCCTAGACATAGAATCATGAATCTAGAATCATAGAATCATAGAATGGTTAGAGTTGGAAGGGACCATCAAAGTCATCTAAACCCCCCTGCAAGAAGCAGGGACCTCCCTGACATGCTTCCTGTCTTACTGCACAACCTGTGAGGCACCTTGGAGCTCTAAAATATTAGAGCCTTCTTTGTGGCTTAGTGCCCTTCTATCATATAAAGTCTCTCGTCTCAGATTAATAAGCTCTATCTCAAATGTTCTTGTAATTTGTTCAGCTACAGCAATGTTCTCTAAACACTGTGCCTGGTGGGACCAGAGCTAGTGGGATGTGCTGCAGGTCTCACCTCCACTGCTGGCAGACTCAGAAATAGCTCTACCCTCCCCTTGTTTAGGATCATCTCTTCCACTCATTTTTTTTTCTCACAATCAATTTTTAAAAAATGGGTTTCATGTTCCTTTTTTTCCTGGGACAGTGCAACTTAATTTCATCAGATTTTATCAAAGTTTTACTTCCTGTCCAACTGAATGAAACTTCAGTGATAAACATTCCTGCCAGTTTTGCTGCCATCATTTTCTGGTGCTTGGCACTGAAACGCAAAGCTAAATACAGGATAAGAGCCTTTCCCGCTTTCATCCAGCAGAGATGAGGAACAAGGGACTCAAGATGCTGCAGAGTCAGCACCTTTTTCTGTTCTTTAATTAAACCATTTTTTCCCAACCTCGGAGGCCACAATGTTCATTTAGAAGATTCTCCGATTACGATAGCATTTGTAAGAATGTATGTATACAATTTAGAAATCACATACCATAAAAAGCACTCACAGTATGTGTGCATTTTTATCAAGTGTACAGGTTTGCTACTATTACTTTTATTTTATAAAAGCATGTGTGACCCTTTAAGGGTATTGTCAACAGATTCAGCAACAGCGTCTTCTTGCTGCTTTCCCTCCTGTCAGTCTGAGGGCGTTCCAGCCATCCAGCCCTCCACCCCAATCGTTAATGTTGTCCTACTGGTTTTGCTACTCTAGTATTATTTTTTACTTCCTATTAATTTAGCTTTACATTCATCCCTGGGTTTCATTTTGCTCCTCTGTAAAAACGATTTCCAGCGAGAGGATGATGATGGTGGCTGCTCGTGGAAGCACGCCTTAGCAAAGCACTGTCCCTGGGAGCACGCAGCTTCCCATTGCCTGCTGGGGGATGTTCATGTGCTTAAATCCAGGCCAGTGCTTTAGAAGTTTTTTTCATCTGGGCCTGTTTATCACTGAGACACAGTAGGTACTACATGAGGAGGCTTGTGCTCCCGCCCTTGCAGGAGGCACTTCCAAGAGCCTGATATTTCGGTAGAAAGAACATCAGCTGATCTCTAGTGCTGGCAACGAGACCGGCCCTTTCTTCCCTCGCGTGCAGTGATTTTGATCACACCTGCAATGCTGTTCTCTGGCTAATCTGCTAGTTTCTCCTTTCTTTTCTTGTCCAAAGCTGCTCTCACGTACAAGTGCACAGGCGACCAGTGGACAGTGTACTGCAGGGTGATCCGGGAGAAGAATCTGTGCCAAGACATGCGGTGGTATCAGCGCTGTTGCCAGACTTGCAGAGACTTTTATGCAAACAAGATGCAGCAGAAGAGTTAATGAACCTGTGCTACTTCTTAGGGTATTACAGCTGTTTGTATGTAAATCACGGACTAGTAGGTCTGAGTACTGGAACTTCATGAGTTGCTACAATGTGGTGGATCCCAAAGCATACCTAATAAGACTTGAAACTAATTCTACAGACTGGATACCAAAGTAATCCGCTCATCCACCTTAAAAAAACAAACAGAAAGAGTCATCTCAAGGAGCCAATCATTTTATCCTCTTTTGACATCCTTACATTTGTCATTAATGCTTTTTACTTTAATATATTACATCACCAGCCACTGGATGGCTTGCTACCATTAAAGAAAAGGACAAGAGTTGCAAAGTGATTACAGTGACTAAGGTTATGGGTACCTCCGTGGAGGAAGGCCTCTGGCAAAATAATTCAGCAAAGGTAGAGACATTACTTAAGCTTTTAATCTTGGCTTTTATCTGACGTTTTCAACTCCCAGCAGTTATCCCACTGGGGAGTGGGCTTGGAGGCACACACATAAATTAAAGGCTTAATTTAAAGAGAGAATTTGCTGTAGAAGCTTGTGAAAACTGATAGCAGAGGATGGACATCTCTGAAATTCCTGCAGAAAACTCAGTACAATTATAGCCAACATTCCAAGTCATATTTTTTAGAGCAATTAATAGGGACTGCTGCTCTTTCTAATTTTAAAAACAATCCTCTCTCTTTTCCCCAGAATAATATAGTTTCTTTTACGAAACCTAATTTTTCTCTGAGCTTAATGAAGTGGAAGCTTATTAACAGCAGTAGATAGTTATTTTTAAGCAAGAACCATTTGCATGAGATGGGAGAAGCCAGAAATCATTTCATTCAGTAGAGCTCACTGAGGGACTGCGTGGCCTAATCTTTCAACAGGTTTTAGAAGTCAAGCAGATAACGAGACTGCATGGGTGTTTTTTTTAAGATGACCGTGAAACTGGATAGGGTTGGTACAGAAACAGGATTTGGAACAACCTTTGTGTGAAGGATGGAGTGGAGAGCAGAACAGGTGTTTCCAATCTCTCGGCTCTTGTCTACATCGGAGGTTTGCAGCCTTTTGAGCCAGAAGTCAAGGATACAAGACATTCAAAGTGTAATCTTGAGCTTGTTGAAGCCATAAGGCTTAGACTTCCTTTGCCTTCAGTAAGGGTTAGGATTTTACTCACTGTATTGTAATGCTTCCTGTCTTTCTTTTGCGGTGCTGTCAGGTTTGGTGCTATCAGATTGGTGCTATCAGAGCACTTCGCAAGTGCTGCGTCTATGATCCTCTTCCACGTCTCTGCACTTTAAACCCAGCTCCTCTCTGAGATGTGAGACTTGAAACAGGAGCTCTGCCCAGGGCAGGGTTTGTCCCCTCCGTTAGTCGTACAGATCCATGTCTCCCTATCGTATCTTGCTCCAACACCTATCATTTCCCTTGCCAGGGTCCAAGGCCAGTTGTGCAGTGGTTAAGTTACAGTTCACGATATGAACAGAGGCGTTTGGATGAATTGCAGCTTTGTACTCGCTCCAGAACTGCGCGTTGCTGTTTTATTCTTTGGACATGAGTGCAGAACTAAGCCCAGCTACTGCCCCCAGCCCCTGGGCCAGTCTGGATTGCAGCTCACACCCGTTCTCAAGTTGTCTTTGTTGCTGTTGTCTCTTTTTCCCAGTGCAAGGAGAGATGAAGACTCTTAGTACCCAACATATCTTTAAACCAACTTTTCCTTCCTTATTACAACCCTTTCAATATCCAGAGCCTCGCTGGAATAACTCATTAGCATTTTATTAAGGGCTAAGACTTTCAAGCACAGGGAGCTAACGTTCATCAACAGCCGAACACTGTGTGGGCTTCACGTTCGCATCTGTGTTTATCGGTGCAAAGGATTGCGCGTGCACGCCAGGGCTGGCCTGTATGCACAAAGGCACGTTTGCACACACATTTTTTCTCAAGTGCCTGTCTCAAACAGATCTGCTTCCCATGCCCCAGATGATTTTCTCTATCAGGGAAATGATTCTAACTCATTTTTCGTTATACGGGATGTTCTTTTGGCATCTTATTGTCAGGATCAGACCTTCTTCTTCTGTTATTCCCGCTCTGTAGCCCAACCGCAGACGTTGTGTAACTACTTAGCAAGTAATCGATGGAAAATGTTGCTGGCAGAGGTGACAGGGAAGATTCAGGCAATACCACCATGATGTTTAGTTACGCAAATTAATAGGTTTGGATTTTACTGTTCTTCTTTTAATGGGCAACATTAAAAGATGCTCCCTTGCTGATCATTTTTGGCACTGCTAACACTGAGGTTGGGCTGTTGAAGGATTTGCCGTCGGGCTTCTCTGTTATCTTGGAAGAATAGCACGTGTGTTTATTACTAATGGGAATCAAAGGTGCTTTCAAATAGCAGGGGTCATTTTTCCTTCCGGTGCTATCCGTCAGCCTCTCTAGGCAAAAGGTGGCCTCCTAGAAAGGTGCGTAGGAGAGGAGGGATTTTAATTCTTAAGTTTTTCACTAATAATTCACTGCTGGCCACTGTCCAGACAGGATGCTAGGCTAGTTAGACCTGTGGCCTGTCCCAGCATGCTAGGTCCTGGACATCTGGGTCCACGTTCTGGGTTCTATCTAAGGAACCAGGAATTTACAAGGAATTCTTTTGAATGCCTGAGCACTGAAAAAACCACCTCAGTTGCTCTCACAGCCACAGATTAGCATGCATCTACTTTTTTTTTTTTTTTATAGTTAGAAATCAACATGAATTAAAAACTGATGGCACAACACAGCTCCATTTATTACATTCTGTTACTTCATATGGTGACAACCTTCCCGTTTTATAATAGCCAGAAAAAAAAATAATAATAAAAAGTTTAATTCTATTCGATACTCCTGCACTTCTGTTTTGTATCATTTAAAGGAGCTTTACTACGAATTTACAGCTATGCTCTGCCCTCAGCTACTCCATACTGGTGAAAAGAAAGCTGTTTGTTTCAGTGTATCTACGACAATACTTTTTCTAGTTGTTCGTAAGAGATGGACGCTCTTTTGATTACAGTGGTGGTATTTCCATATTGTAAACAATACTCTGTACTGTTACTAAAGTACTGTACATTTCTAGTTGCACAATTGTGTTATTGAGTGTAGATTCTCACTATCTCATGTATGGTGCTATTTTTTGTTGGTGGAAAAGAATCTTAGCAGTCGATTATTGCTTGGTATTTTATTATAATACAGGGATATATTCTCCATGGCAATAATATCATTTAAGTTTTTCATTACAGAGTGAAATGTATATATTTTTTCCATTAGCTGATTTGCATATGTACTGTATCCATGGTAATTTTCTTTTTGGTGCTGGTTATAAATAGAAAAGATAAAACCAATCAAACTGAATGGAACCAGTTGTAAATGAAAACAAAAAAATAAAAAAAAAAAAAAAAAAAAAAAAAAAGGAAAAAGAAAAGAGGATCATTCCATTTTGAAAAAATTGAGTATGTTGAATAATAAATTTATTTTTTCCATAACAACTTTAATAAGGTTTGTGAACTTGAAAAAAAAAACACAAAGCAAACCAAACAGCTAGCATGAAAATGAAGAGAAAGGAGTAAAGCTGTAGGGAGTACATCACGCATCTGTCTAATCCTGGGCTGAGACTGAGATTTGATTAAGTGTAGGCCAACTGTTTGATAGCTGTGGTAGGTGTAAAGGTCATTTGTCAGTAAAATTCTGGCATTTCAGAGTTTCCAGTGTGTCACAAATGAAGAAATGGTGGGTCTTGTCCCGGTTGGGTTACAAAATAAAGCCCAGGGAATGTTAAGAGCTGATTGATGCCCTGCACAGTCTGTGGTCAGTGACACAACAGTAGAAAATGCCTGGCTGGAAAAAGTGAGGCAGGCTGCGTTTGGGGTATCGCTGCGGATGCCTGCACAGGCCGTGTGCTTCGGGGGGAGGGACATTTTGCAAGCGCTTTTGAGAAGGGTTGCTTTCAGTGTATGTTGGAGCTGAGATGAGCTGGCAGCTTGCTGTGTGTTTAATGGGAGCTGCTCCGCAGGCGCAACCCAATAATGAAGACTGCTGAGCATGTGGAAATTTGTACTGGAGCAAAACTATCCCATCCATTGGAAAGGTATCTACATAACCTAGCTGCACACTTCCCTGGTGTGAAATAAACAGAATTACTTCAGTGCCAAGTGTTTTGGATGTCTTTCTTGTAGGCACTAGCCAGAATCTTTGTGCTCTTTAACTCCCTCCTCAGCATGGTGAAGATGTTTTTTGCAAACAGCTGCACACAGATATGCCTGTAGGATCCTCTCCCATCCTGTCGCACAAAGATGCCATCATCTGTATCCCATTCCAGCTCAATTCTTAGGAAAAGGACACTTGGAGATGGAAGCGGCACCTTTCTAAAGCAGCCTTAAAACCAAACCAAAGTACAGTTGATGTAAGAGTCCTCCTCCCAGAATGATTTCCAGAAATGGAGTTTATACTTCTGTTAAAAATAGAGCTCATTTGCTGATCTCACTCTGGCTTCTTGGTAATGGCACAACACTGACAGGCTTCCCAGTTTTCAGAGGAAGCCTTAGGAGATACCAGCCCACCTGCCATCCTACATGTGACTGTGAACAGCAGCAAAATTGTAGAAACTCCATCCAAGTGTTGCTGTATATTAACACATCGTCGTGTTTGTGTATTGCCTGCAGTCAACATATGATTGCAATTGTTGACCTCTTTAAACAATAAAACATAGCTATAAGCCTTTGGAAGCCAAAAGGCTTCCCATTAAGCTGGGATATGGCGATGGGTGGGAGGGGTGTAAGGAATGCTGTCATACATTTGGCTTGAAATTTTCCTGGTATGGGCCAATAGCTCTTCTATAAATCCAGTAGGCTTACATACTTAGTTTGCCTATTTTGCATGTAGCAGTTTGCTGGTTTTCTCTTATTCCTAATTCCCATCTTCTAACGAAGACACGAGATGATTTGAAGCCATCGTCCTTCCCTGTGATCTCAGTCATCTTTTTATTTAAGACATTTCAGCCAAGTTCGTTAAAGGCAGGTGGGGTCAGATGGCTCTGGTGCTCTGGCATAAAAGCACCAGGAGGAAAGGATAATGTCTCCTCAGCTGCTCAGAGCTCAGTTCTGCCTCCACCACCTCCACCTGCTTCCTTCACCGTCTTGCAAGTCCTGGTGTACACGGCAGCCTTAGCTGTTTCTTGGTCCCTTGCAGCTGGTGGGACCCTGCTTTCTCTGGAAAGAAATTTTTTTCCAAAAAGCTCGATGTGGATCACCTGACCCTGGCGTCAGCCCCGTGCATCACCCAGAGTGCTACTGTTGGAGGACCTCGCTCTGTTGGTGGAGTGAAAACTACATGTTCCTTTGTGCTTTCCCCATCACATGGTTCGTTGGGAAAGGTATGTTTTCATCATAGTGCAGAGTGTTGGCACGAACACCGATATGCTGGCAGAGAAGGCAGAGAAGAACTTTGCCAGATGCACTCATGTTCAATGCACTCACAACTGTGACAGAGTAAGAAAAGAAGCCCTGATAACCTACTTGCTGGCAAGTTCTTTGCCTCACTTGTCCTCCTGCTGTATGAATATAGCACACCCAGGAACAGGCAGACTGAGGGAACTGCTCCGGAAGAGCATTTCTTCTTTGAGTACTTGGACCTGTGCTGCACACGTTTGATAATACTTCTCCATACCACTTGGACTTCAACATCCTTTTGCTTATCTTGATTTGGAGGCAGGTCAGTAGGAAGACAGGAGTTCCTCAGATGCTGCTAATGCACGAAGACCAGTTATCTTTTCTGTGTGCATTTTTTTTTTGTCCTTTTATCATGTGTCTGGCTTCTCTTCACACTCTTTAGAAATGGGCTGGTCTGCCTGGAGAGAGACCTTCCAACACCATAACTGCCTTGGACAAGCAGGACTGAAGCATCTTCACTTTGGATGGGAAGAACTGTCTGTTTATAAAAGGAGAGTTTACACAAGAGAGTATATAAGCAGAGAGGGATCACAAGCTCCCGTTAGCAGTAACTACTCAGAAGGTAATCAGAGAGTGTCCAAAGCTGACCTCCATGCGTCTTGCATCACCTCGTCTCCTTTTCGTGCCGCTTTCATGTGACTAGACCCCATGAAGAATGCCTGGAGGTTGCACTGTACCACATTCATTATTTTGTCAGAGCTGCCGTGCCTGCCAAATGGTGGCCAGACACCCAGACAGACTTTCCCAATTAGCAGAGTCCTGCAGCTGATGTCTGGGGCTTGCATATGTGTTCCCTGGTGTTACCACAGCCGAGACACTGGCCGGGTCCACATGGCCTGGGGTAGGTATCCGCCTCGGCTGCTGGGCTGGAGAGAAGCAGCTGGGCTTTCTTGAAAGTTTGTGGTTTCCCTCAGCTCCTCTTGTTTGGCTGTGAAAGGCTCCTGCTTGGGTGTTTCATCCTTTCATCCCTCTGTGGCCTGGGTGGAGCTGGAGCCTGCAGTGTGACTTGTCTGGGTCATGCCACAGGCCTTGGCATCCTCCTCAACTTTAGGAGAGAGCGACTCCGCACGCTCGCCGTGATGGAGCCCGTGGGACATCTGTGCATGGGGCTGGCTCCTGGCACAACTCGGTCTCCAGGTGAACCTCATCCTCAGCACCTCCGGCCTCTCCTGAGCCTCAGGGGCTTATGGCAGTCTCAGTGTAACGCCAGAGGTGCTCTCCTTGTCCTTCCTTCTCTCTTCTTCCCCACAGACACGCTTCGTGGCCTTGCCCTCCCTGCACGATCATTATCCCTTTCCCCTCTTGCTCTGCTTGCAGCTGCTTTGTCCCCCACAAGCTTGCTTTGCACCCACCAGAAGCTTTGCCACCTTTGCAGTCTACACAAAATACCTTCCCTCATCTGCTCAAATGCACTTAATCCCCTCCCTCAGCCCTCTGAAGAAAAATATTTTTCTCATTGTACTACTGTAGTAGCTTTATTATTCCGCTTATTGTTGGTTTAATGATCATTTGTTGTTCTGTGGTCTTTTATAATGATTTAGTGTTCTTTGTGCAGTGACACTCAGAATCTACACCCAGACATGCGGATGCTGGAAGGCCGTGCCCAAAGAAATGGTCCATCTCTCAAGAGCTTACAGACTGCAGGTGGTCCTGAGGACAAGGCAGATTCCCAGACCAGCTAGCTGGGGTTACTGGCACCAGCAATCTGAAAAGGCATGGAGATGAGCATAGGCCTCGGAATCAAATGAGGCCTCAGAATCAAATGAGTGAGGCTGTGCTGCGGTTACCGCACTGGCAGGGGAGTGAAAGGGATATTCCCCACTGCTTTTATATCCTCAGACACATTTTTTGTTATTGGAAGTAGCAAAGGGTAAAATTCACATCGCTTCAGAGATGCCCCTTACAGAAACCGGGCTGCAGGATCCAGCCCCAGGCCTGGATGCTGCTCCAAATGTGGGCTGGCAGAGAGGCAAACGCTCGTTTGTTCCGCAGGAGGAGAGCGCTGGTAGCACGCCAGTCTGTACGGCTGGCTGCGCTCCCCCAAAAAGCATCAGCTGTTGAAAGATCACTAACAGTTTTCTGTAAGGTCACTGCTGCAACATCGTTCTGCAGCCATCCTGGAGACAGGCAGGGAAACTATTCAGGCTGTCGATGAGCTGGTGAAAAAGGGTATCCTCTAACTGGATCCTGAGGTTGCACAAAAATCAGTACAACCACGGCCTGGCCAGCAAAGCCAGACAAGCCATTCTTGGGGTTTTTTAAAATTTTCTTGGAAA
This sequence comes from Tetrax tetrax, assembly GCA_009806455.1. Taxonomy (NCBI): domain Eukaryota; kingdom Metazoa; phylum Chordata; class Aves; order Otidiformes; family Otididae; genus Tetrax; species Tetrax tetrax. The sequence goes on along the minus strand of WHYT01016627.1, from coordinate 309,572 downwards.
ATACATTATTTTAACATTTTGCAGCTTTCATTTATTTCCCCAGCTCTGTATTTTTCCCCTTTATTTTGTCTCTAATGGCAAAAAGACCCAACCAGACTGCAGCTTTGTTTGGCACCAGACTTTCCTCCTGAGATGATCACACAAGAAGTCTTTTATCACTTCGGCGGCTCTGAGCCAGAGCTGCTTGTGGTGGAAGTCACCGGGACTGTGACCCCGGGCTGTCGTGGGATGAGAGTCAAGCTCGGACTGTCAGCGAGGCGAGCTGCAGCAGTCGGAGCCCCTGCCAGGACACGTCAGTACTTCTGAGCGTGCTTCCCTGGGTGCTGCTCTCATTAAGGAAAGGGTACGAAATCCACATCTAGATTGAATTAGTCCTTTAAAAAAAATTAAGTGTTGTTTAAAATATAAATCCTGTCCAGAATCATGGTCTAATTCCTTAGGAAATCGCTATAAATTGAGCCTCCCTTGTTCCTCACTGCCTAATAACTTGTCACATCTCGGTTTTCCCACAGAGCTGATTCACCTTCCGTGCCACTTCCGCTGCGTTGGCTTCAGCACCGTCACCTCTACTTTATGCCCAGGTTTGTGCTGAGGAAGGAGGGCCCTGCTGAACTGCTGCAGTGCTGCTCTCTCTTTAGGCATCGGCGGGCCCCCAGAGCTGCCAGCCACTCTCGCTCGTGGCTCCTTCCCCGCCTCGTTTCACAACACTGGCCAACAACAACTTGAGGAGGGGACCGGGACACTGAGCCCAAGAAATGCTGTCAGCCGCATTTCCCAGAGGGTAAGGAAGATTCCAGCTGTTTTTTTTTTCCCAACCATGTGTTGCTGAAGAAACTATTTTAAAGGGGAAAAAGAAAAACCACATTGTTGTGTAAGCAAGATGGAAAACAGCTTTCTGCGGGTTGCCAGGTATTTATGTGCCATTCTCTCTGCGATGTTCTTAGCAACAGCATTGCCTGTGGCTGGCTGACTCTCAGTACGGGTGGTTTTGCAACAGCTGTGTGCACAGTGCCTTCCTCTGCAAGCAATGCCTTTTCCTCGGCTGTCCTCGTGGCTCCGTTTGTTTGTACGCGAGGCGACGGCGAGGTCATCAAGGCTTTCCATCAACTGGAGAAACGCACAGCAGAATCAGCTGTGTGTGTGAGAGAATTACAGTTTTTGGGGAGTAGGCTCTTGGGCAGCTCCTAGGAGAGAGCTGCTCTTTCTTATGTATCTCTCTGGAGGAATTGCTGCCTGTGTTTGTAGTACAAGCTATGGAGTACCTGTACCCATATGTGTCAGAAAGAAAAAGCAGATTTGCTTGTTTGTTTTCCAGCCTCCCTGTAGAACGGTCCTAAAAGCAGAAGTATCTTTCGCTGTGGAAAAAAATCGACAAAAACATCCTCCTATTTGTCAAAAATTTCTTAGATGTTTTTCAGGGTATCGCTAGGACCTGCCAGGCTCCTCCCCTGCCTTACTCCAAATACTTCCATTTTTGGCTAAAAAATCTCAGGTTTGGGATATTTTGACCAACAATGTCAGCCAAAACCCAACCTCTTTTCTCTAATTTTTCCACTTAATTTTTAAACTATCTTCTGGCAAAACAGGAATATTGTTTTGATGGAAAATTTTCAACCAGCTCTGCTCATTAGTTTCTGCCAACAGTCGTACAGGCAAAACAGTGCATCTTCCAAGAGAGGAGACTGTCCGAAGGGCCGAACACGAGGCGGGCGATGACTAACGCTTCTCTCCCCAGCTCTGTGCCCCAGCCAGCTTTGTGCTCTTTTGCAGGCCTCAGCCCTTAATGAGAGCCATCTTTCAAGAGATGCTTCCAGCCTAAATCTCTCTTGGCAAGGCAGCTCAGTAATTCAGGTACTTTGCCAGGTTAAAGGAAGATACGGGTGGCACAGAAGGATCTCCTCAGCCCAAAGGACAACAGGACTCAGAGGAGCCATGTTGTGCATCTTTTATCCACGTTGAGTAATATTTGGATCCCTCCAGGCAAGTATCGGTTGTCAGGGAAGGGTGGGGAGATGGGACTAGTCCAGCTCACTTTCAAAGCAAGCTTCGCTGTGCTGTTGTTTAACGGAGATGTTTAGGTAGACCGGCAGCTGAGCCGTGCACAGCCATGAGCAGTCACCATGGAACCCCGAAGCCCTCCAGGGACAAGATCTTAAAGTGGCTGATGGGCTGAAATGACACCAGTCCCATCGCTGCTGTGTGTCTGTTCCTCATCTGTCCACGGGGAAGGGGTTTTTCTCACTGAACGTGGAGCCCAGCTCCTCTCATTTCCTGAGTTCCTGAGGGAGACAAAGAAGGATGATGTTCTTGCAGAGCAGGGCAGAAACAAAATTCCAGTGTTTGAACTCTGCAGCCAAAGGAGCATCTGCCCATTGTGTGCATGAGCAGTCTCCTCAGGGGACAGCCATCTGCCAGCAGTCCCTAGTATTTGGAAAGTGCTCTGAGATCTTTCAGTGTAAGACCTTTTAGATGTGCAAAAGCTTATAGCCCTTCTCTGACCATTGCTGATTTTAGAGGGTTAAGTTAGGAACAGGAAATGTGATGACTAAAGGAAAGCCATTAATATTAAATTCTATCCTTTGCCAGATAGTCTTGTGTTATCTTTGCTCTTTCATGAAATATTTTCCAGTTTTCCTTGCAGGGCATTCTTTACAGGGGTAGCAGCTGAGGAGCTGTAACTTGGCACATCTCCACCTGCTTTTCTGTAGCAGTGCACATTTGTGCTCTGGGATTTGAAGAATTTCCTTTGCCTCTAGAATTGATATGCAAACAGTTAGCTGTACAGACATCAATCTGTCCAGTAGACATGCCGCGTGACCCAAGAAATAATACAGGTGGTCAGCACCATGCTGGTGACTCCTGAATTTCTGGAGCAAACAGACTCATTTTCCTATGTCTAGAAGACGGGAGGTCCTGTATACACCCTCCAGTAATGTAATCTGCTGTGCTTGACTGATCACAAAACACCAGCCAAGACTTCCCTAACAAAATTCTTGGTCTTTGCCAAGGAAAGCAAAGATTTGCAGGAAATGAGAGCTGTGACCTTGCCACCTCACAAATAGCTTGGAGATCTCAAGATGCTCATCTCAGCAGAGGATTGCTCGTGCCAGAGCAAACGTAGAGCCCTGTGTGGTCAGCGCACAGCTCTTCCAGCATCCTTTTCTTTACCTCCTCCAACAGATAGCAACTCTGTTGTGATTAAAGCAGAAATGGGACAACTTAGTCTTCTCCTGCCTGTTTGCTGTCTTGCTGCAAGTCAGTACGTACAGGTACTGCCGTGTGAGCAGGTATGGAATGTGGGATGTGAAGACTGGTGAGTGTTGCTGGCTGCATAACCAGCTCATAGCATTTCTCCCACTAGTGATTTCATCACAGCCAAAAGCTGTGTGCTTGAGCTGCTGTGCACCCTTTCCCTTAAAGCCTAAGGGAAAATCGGCAGCTAAAACCTCAGAGAGAAAAAAAAACGGGGCTCCAGAGAACCACATAACTCTAAGCAAGTTGTTCTCTAGGTTAATCGTGCTTTCTGTTAAAAAGAAGTCTTTCGTTTCCCATTGATACTTCTCAGGTTCCAAGGAGAACCATTCTTCTGCTCCTGAAGGCCCTAGCTGCAGACACAGCCTTGGAAGGGAAGCTTGCTCTCCTGGCTACGGCAAAGGAATGGGAAGCACGAGATCTGGCTTGAAGTCCCGCTCCCATCGAAGCCAGTGGGATGCTTGCCATTGGCTTCAGGGGAAGCCAGGATTGCAGTCTGCAGCCAGATCTGCTGGTGTGTTGAGCTGTGCTGAGAGCAGGACCAGAAAAGGTTCTCGGTTTCCTGATAAAGCTGTTACTGCCTCAGCCCCTCTGCTGCAGATAGCTGGTTTCTCACCTCACGTTGCTTGCTTTTGTGTTTTCAACTCTCATTCTTAGGGCAGAAACGCTTTGAGGAAGAGACTGGCTGCATGGTTTATGCCTGTTGTATTGTCCCAAGACTCAAACTCCTGGACGTCCCTGCCATCAAAATCATCCCCCTCCATTGTGGATTATGGACAGTGCAAGAGAATGGCATAAAGCAATAGCACAGGGCTGGGAAAAGTGGCTTAAAAGAAGTAAAACCTAAGAGATTTGCTGCAGGTAAATAACTGTGCCTTTTCTTTCAGGCAGCAGCTTGAGTTAGCTCTAGAATTAAGCCTGAGTGGTTTAAGAGAGCCTGAAGAGGTTGTAAAGGTGATCCAGGGATGGGCTCGCCTGCTTCACACCTTCACACCAGCATGAACTGTGGGGAATCTGGATATTCTAAGCACCCCTTTATCTCTTTGTCTGCTCTCTTTCAAGGTTAGGTGGAAGCCAAATTGTGTTAGTGATGAGCCGTGGTAGAGGTACTCATTAGCCTGATAGTAAACCTTTCCCAAATTATTATTGTTCCCCCTGCTAATAAGCCAACCAAAAGGTTGCCATGCTGCTGTAGTGAGGTGAGTGTTAAGTAGTGCACTACATAGTGCTCCCCGGTGCGTTACATGCCCTCGTGCCAGCTCTGGCAGCCCACACAGCGTCCACGTTTGAAGCGTGGGCAGGGTTCGCGCGCTCCTCTGAAAAGCAGGTGAAGGGAGCGATCTCAGAACGAACTGAGGTTGTTCTGTTACACCAAGTAGCCCTGTTTTAGCCTATACAGGTCTCGTTGTTTTTATTTGAATGCACACATTGTGGAGCCAAGGAAAATAAAACATTGCAAGTAATTCTCGCTCTTTATCTGTATTTCTTCCTGATCAGGACGTCTGCTTCTATTCATCGTGTGCGTTTGGTCTCTACTGCCCCTTTCTGGGAACATCTGTAAACGCATCACATCGATTTAAAAGGCACGAAGGTTTACCTCCCGGACCAAGAGGCTGCTTTGTCTTCCCTCACCTCTCCAGACACCACGTTTGACAGCTTCTCCTCCTGGCTAGCCATAGCTTGTGTTCTCTGGCCATCTGGGAGGTCGTCCTGTTCTTTTGACATTTCCACAAAGAGCAGCTGTTGGGAGCAGCTTTCAGGTAAGTTGAAACCATTGTGATAGATTTTTTTTTCTCCCCACAAGCAAGGAGTCTGTAAGTGTAGATGGTCAAAGCTGAGGTAATGTTGATCATATAGAGATCCATAGCTAATAGTTTTACTATCATTTTCTCCAGCAAGTTGAAGCAAAGCTACCCAGAAGCTCAGCACTGGTGCAAAAGCACACCCCAATGTTACCTCTTTACATATAGAGATCTTTGCAGGCTAAAATACTCATTCTTTTAGTAAAAAAATGGGGAAGAATGGGGAGGAAAGCAAATTAAAAAAGCCAAATGATGCAGTATTGTCTCCTGATTGCTTAGCTCAGCTCTTCTCATCTATCTTTCACATCAGTTTGAGATTGTTCCCCAAGATATCTTATCAATAGATCCTTTCTCAACTTAGTGACTGCCTCTGAGCCAACTTTTTATTCTGATTCAGTAACTGGCACAATGTTTGCATGAACTCTAAACTACCACCAACTTGTTGCTCTTCTATTTTCTTTTCTTTTGACCCCATCAGCTCTCATGTTTCCTAGGGCAAACACAATCAAACAAAATGAATCAGAATAAACAGAAAGAATTAGTGCTCGCTCTTTCTTAACAACATGCCTGGAACTTGTTTTCTCCATTAGAAAATTCAATCCAGCTACTTTTGCCCATGTTAATTCACTGTGGCTGCTATCCACAGGCTCTGGGTTACACGTAACAATGAGATGAGAGGACAGTGCTTTGCTTTTAGCAGGACCTCAGCATTTGTGTGTTTTGAACTTTAAGGAATGCGGCAAGGAGGGGTTTCCTGATCCACTGCTGCCTGGTTCTCTGTGGTATTTGTTCTGTTGCTGGTAAAGTCCCACCTGGAAGCACAAAAGAAAGATGACACTTTGTACTTTTCATCTGCCCATTTGTCATTTTAATTCTCATAATAGTTCCTTTTCTCTCTTCCTTTTTTTTTTTTTCTCTTGTACTTGCTCTGATTTTAGCACTCCTCCCACAGCCAGAGAGGGTCAGTTCTGTCCTTGAGCCCTTCGTCCCGGTCTCCTGGCTGCCTGGGCGCTGTCCCTGGGCTGGAGATTGGCTGCAGGACAGCCCCCAGCACCCAGCTCAGCTCTGTGCAGGGGGCTGCTCGCTTGCGCAGAGAGATGCGTGCAGGCATCGCTGCAGGATGGGGCCTTTCACAGGATGTGAGCTGTGCTTGCCGCTGGCAACGCTTTGTCTTTGACCCGTTCCCTGGGACCTGAAGGGAAAGATCAGCCCTTGGCCCTTGGCTTTTAGGAGACTTTCCTAGCGCTAGCCTCAAAAAAAGCGGAAACACTGCGCTCCCTCTTTGGACCAGAACCCTATGGCAGAACAAAGGCTACAGGTTTTCTGCTCAGGAAGCTTTTGGTGTGCCTTTTTTTTCCTCTTATAACCTGAGAAGGTCCCTAGCACTATGATAAAAGCCCCCACTGCCCACTGGGGCCCCTCTCCTCATGGTGAATGTGGTCCAGAGGGAAGGTGAAGGTTTCCCCAGAAGCACGTACCCATTCCATCCCTCCAATTAGAGAAGATTTGTCTGTGTTTATTGCTAACAGTGTTCTTCTGTGCATTCAGCTCAGCTGAGAACCCAGTTAGTGACTTCCCAGTGGCCTTGAAGCCCAAGACCCATGTTTCTTTAATTTTGTCCCATCTGTTGGATGCGTAGGGAAACGGCTGGGAGTATTGTAAAGCAGCTTCTGGCAGCAAAGAGTCCCAGCAAAGGATTGCATAGACTTCTGGTAATTACTCTCAGCCTGTCCATCTAAGGCCTGCCAGTGCAGGGAGCTGCAGCACTACCCAGCAGGGACACAGCCCACACAGTTACATCGTTCTGCTTTTCTTCCTTTTCCTTACAAGAGACTGATTTGGCTAGTTGTGCTCTGTTTGGCACCTGGTGATCGTGCTGCTAGCGTTTGTGTCACTTTGTCACTTTGCTACTGTTCACAGTTTGCAATTGCAGCTTTTCTAAATCTTCATTGACAGTCAGACATTTCTTTTGTCACTTAATGCGTGCTCACCCCAGCTTCCCATTCCCCATTCCCCATCCCAAGCTGGGAGCTGGGCTGTGCTGACATGCCGACGCGTTGTGCAGCCTTGGCTGGACCAGTTCCCTTCCCCGTATCGCAGAGCATTGCCTGGCTGCGGCTTTGTAAAGCAGCTTGAGCTCCTTGGGAGAACAAGGTGAAGTGCAAAAGTGTCCCGTTATTCCGTGGCCTGAGATTATGGTTTGAAGTGGACAGAAAACAGTAGCAAACAGAGCAGCTTGGATGTCCCTAATGGTGGTGATTTAGTGGTTTGGGGCATTTTCAGGGGCTGCTTCACAGCCCAGCTGCTGAAAGGGCAGAGCCAGCCCTTTGCTGGGGCTGTGTGCAGGACACAGGAGCTGTATCAGGGCCGTGCTTGGCCTTAGCTTTTGCTGTAACAATTGCAAGTGATAAAATGTCAGTTTTCTCAATTTTCCTCCCCACAAGTTGTTTTAAAGGGAATGAAGGCAGATCCTACTGTAGCTTAGGACATTACTAGCCAACACAAATGACTCCCCACTGTCTTTTCATCTCGTCATGCCCCGAGCCTTTGCACGTCCTGGCACGTAGCCCAAGGGAAGCATGAGCTTCAACAGAAATTTTAAATTTAAAGCCATTCTTTTGGCTTCAGAAATTTGCAGATTGAAGCTTGAGAGATGCAATTCAGCTGTTTACTTGGAGATCTGCAACAGCCCTGCTGTGCTATTGCCCTCGCCTGGGCCAGGCAGTTGTGTTAACAGCGCTTTCCAATTAAAGTAGCAGCCTCGGTTACAGAAAATGCTTTTCCTATCTGGGCATTTATCTGATTTCTTTTTTTTTTTTAATTACTCATGGAGCACAGGGTGGGTTTTGCTGTATTTTTTATTTCTTGCCATTTCCAGCATCAGCTTGGGCCAATACCACTCAGATGCCACATTATTCACATGATGGGGAGCACTGATGTGAGTGGCCAGGTAAATATCAGGTGCACAAGCAACTCCTGAAGTTCTGCTCACCCAGAGCAGGAAAAAAGATGATGTGTTCTGGAAACAGCCCTGCCAGAAAATCCCAGAGCCTTGCTGTGTAAACTGTGACCACTTCCCTGACTGAAATGTTCCTACTCTGAAAACCTGGCTTTTAAGACCTTCACAGCCAAGGACAAGGCTTTTCCCCATTACCTGAACAGTCGGAGTCTCCAAGAGAATAAATGGTATCAGATGAACTCTGCATCTTTCTTCATGGTGCAGTCAGAGAAGAGCATCTTTTCCATTTCACCTCACGGAAGGGGAGATGCTGGGCTCCATCTTGTCTGCAGTGCAACAAGCTCAGCAAGGCCTGTCTGGCAGGAGGCGGTGGAATCAGAACGGAGAGCTGGGATTTTCACCCCAGCCGTGTTTGCCATTGCGGACAGTGCTGTAACTCTGCCGGTTTAATGTTTTTTTGTAACATGAGCACAGGACTGCTTAGGCTGTGGCTGCAGGAACTGGAGGAGGACCAGATGCAATGACAGAAGCGCAGGTTTCAGCGCTGACATCGTGTCCCGTGAGGCCACAAAGCCCCTCTCTCCCGTGACATGCTTTTTCCATAGTTTGATCAGCTGTAGCTGTCACTCTGGGCTTGTGCCCAGGACAGTGACCCTCAAATCCTGAAGCACCTCATTTCTGCGAGACCCTTGCACGGACGCTACAACCACAGACTCCCAGATTGACAAGAAAGCAAAGCCTGCTGCTGCCCCCATGTGTTACTCGCTCATTATTGTTGCTGCACACCAGTAAAGACATGGGAACTCTTGGCAAGCACGAAGGAGAGCCAGGCTGAGCACAGCACAGCCTCTCAGCTACTCAGGTCGAAGATCTCACTTTGGAAGACTTTTCTGTTTCTTCTGTTCCTCTGCAAGCTCAGGGCCTTCCCTGGTGCATCTTATATTACAAAGAAAAATTGCAAAATCAGATTGGGCACGTTTGGAAGTGAAACGAGCTGGAGACAGCATGGAGGCACGCGATACGCAGCAAAGCACAGGGGTGTCATCGTCCCGTTCCGAAAGGATCCGCGTGCAGCACGCAGAGATTGCCACGCAATGCCGAACGATATCAGATATCAGCACGGCGCGTTCAGGCTTGTTAGCTCAGAGCACGAGGAGCGCAGAGCGAGAGACAGCTCTTGGCAGGCTGAGCTCACAGGATAAGGTCACTGGAGAGACAAGTGATGCTTTCATCGGCCTGCCTTTCCCCAGTATCAGCACCAGCTTGAGCAAGGACTCTCTCTGTGCTCCTGCAATACACTGTGCTCCACATGGTGCCAAGGACAAAAGCTTCCTCACAAACACATTGAAGCTGTGGTTTTCCAACCAGTGTCTCAGCCTCCAGCTGCCATTCTTCTTAACCCTGTCAGGTTCCAGGTTTGACCCATTAAATGGCACCTCTCAGAAGAGTTACGTTCCCTCAGATCAGTGGCACCTCTCAGGCAGATGGGAGAACAGGCTGTGGTTACTGGCTGTCTACCTGCGGCTTGCCAACAGCTATAATTTACCTTCTGGACATCCATTAGGGATCTCATGGATTTGTCCTTCTCTGTTGAGCAATACTTGGCTGGGGCTGCACACGCTAATTATTCTGGAGAGCATCAATCCCAGAAGCTGCCTGGAGCCTGGGGTGCTAGGTTGGCAGCACCAGCCAAATTCTCACTGGCCCAAACGGAGCCAGTTTGTGGCTCAGGGGGGTCGTGCAGACCAATGGTTCTGACCATCGCTAACACAGCTTCTTGGAAAGGTAGGGTTGGCTGTCTGCCGTCCTTTCACCAAGAGCCTTTTTGGCCCTGGCACCACTAACAGATGGACCAAGGAGCAACACCTCAGCTAAACATTGTCCACAGACTGCCCTGGCCGCTGCCTGGAGCTCTCTGAGAACATCCGAAGGAACAACACGCGCTGGCAGGGCTTACGTGCTCCAGCAACTGGGGATTGCAAACACATGCTTCAGCTATGCAAGAAATCTTTAACTTGTTCTGAACGCGATTCTGCCTGGGTTTCTTCCCAGGAACATTCCTGTTCTTCACACTTTACCCGTTGCAGGAAGCGAGAAGGGGTGGGGGGGGCTGGGATTTTAACAGTAAAAGAGAGGAAAGGAAACAAATCTTCCAGTGCTTTCCCTAGCCAAATTCCTCCAGAAGGACAGGGTGTGGAGTATGGACTCCAGAATTTGGCACAATCCCAAGAAAATATGAACTGCAAAATTAAAACCACTTTTAATTAGCCATTTGTTTTTATATAAAGAATAAGTCTCTGTTTCTCTGAAGTAATTCAGTGTCTGCTATCACACAAACCAGGCAGCCCCTGCCAAACGGTGCTGTGCGATAGGAGGCAAGCGCGGAACTGGGTCTCTGAGCGAAGGCACGTTATCTCCTCCGCAGCGCGGTTCAGATCGGCGTTCTGGTTCCCGAGATAAAAGCCTCCTTCCTAAGAGTGGCGGCTGATGTGAGAGAGTCCTCGTAGGCGGGAGCGATTTGAAGTCTGAGCTGGAGATGAATAATGAAGCTGGGTCTTTAAACACCTGCTGTGTTACAAACAGGAGAAAGCGCTTGCGAGGGTGGAGATGAGAGCTTCTGCCCAGCACCTCACACCCCGATTTAGAGGGATGACAAATCCCTCTTCTCACTGCTGGCAACGGCAGGGTCCTGCCTGGGCAGGGCCACAGGCCCCAGCGGCTGCCCCGTGCTGCGGTCGTTCGGAGGGGTGGGCTAGGAGGGAACTGCCGGGCTGGGTGTCACATCGGGTGCAGCCCTGAGCAAGGAGAGCCTAGGCCGTATCCAAATTTGGTCTCCCCTGAGCCGGGGACACCCCTGCAGATAAGGTGTGAAGCCAGCTGTCAGCCAGGTCCTACAGCCCAGGCTTTGTTCTTCTTTCCAGGTGCCACCACCTGCACCATCGGCTTGTTCCTGGGGATGTTCGGTTTCAGCCCAAGACCCTTCGAGGGCAGGCGACGACAGGAGCAGCGCTCATGTGCGGGGTTGCCCATGGCTGAGTTTGGAACCTGCTGAGCTAGACAAGCGCTTCCGACAGCAGAAACCAGTAAGAGAGGTGAGGTGGAACCCAATGCTACCAAACATGCACTCACAGTAACCCCCATAGCTCAATTAACTTTATTAAGCATACGCCTATAATTAATTTAATTTAACTGAGGTTTTCTTCCGCGCGTTGTCTGCCTACTGCCTACTCTTCAGCTTATTGCTGTGTTTATAATTCAGTCAGATGTACATGCAGTACCCAGCTTAGTCACTCTGGACACCAAGGAGAGTGTTATTTTATTGTATTTGGCTCCTACTTCTGCCTTAGCACAGGGGTAACGTCACTGAAACAGGTTGTGCTACGCTAGCCCAAAACCAGAGCAAAGCCCAGCGTTTGTGATTTGCAATAGAGGCATCAGAGTTTCTGTACTGCCATGTCCTGAATATGGATGTGGATGGCTACAGCTGCCTTCCCAGTCTCCCAACAGGAAACAAGAAAATAACGACAGAAAGGAATACTCATCTTTATTTTTTAATAATCCAGCAATGTCAGAAATACCAGCAGATTACTGTTGCCTCCTAGTGCTGTACAGGAGCCTTTCTCTGTATGCTAAACTAAACAGGAGTAATTGGTTGATATTCAGCAGCAGATGCTCAAGAAGTTATTTCTTTAACTCGTGCTGTACGTAGTGTCAGGACAGTAGTTTGCTACTTGTGAGTGTCCCTTTCTTCATCTTTTATTTTCTGTACATTTTCTGTACATTCCATTTTATTCTTAATAGCCCATATGGGGAAGGAAATGGATGAATGATTTCACTCTGTCTTGCTTTTATTAACCCCTAATCGTGGATCAAGTCACAATTAATGGTGGCCCTGGTGATTTATGAATTGCAATTTTTACTCCTACAAGTTCTGGCCAGTTGGAAACCATCAGATGCCAGCCTGAGCAGCTGCAGCCTGAGCATCAGTTGGCACCGATGAGCCAGGGTGTGCAGGGATGTGTGAAACGGGCCGTCGCTGGGCAGGGGGCCACTGCAAGAGAGGGGGGAGCTGCTCTCTGCTAGTTGCATATTAAGTTATTAGTTTCCCAAGGATGGAAAGCAGACCATCACTGAGTGCTTTGAAATTGAAATAATGGATTTTATTGCAGAGCTTAGAAGGCTGCTTAAAGAGAAGCAAAGAAATTAACAAAGAATAGGTGTCTGACAGTTCCGACACTTCGGAAGTGAAAGAAGAGGGACAAAACCAAAGTGATGGAGAGAACAGCAGTTCTGGGTCTGAGCAAGGGCTTAGAGTAATCGCAGGGACAAAAGGGGAGAGCCCTGCTCTAGGTTATGCTCTCTTTGGAAAGCCCCAGCCAAGGCCTTCACTGAGGTTTTGATTCTTTATCTCAAAGTGATTCGCTCTGACGTTCCCTGGGAGGGAGCTTGCGTCGATGTGACTGCTGGCTGATGCCCAGCATCATGCACACGTTGCTACTTTGGATTAAGCGAAAATGAGCAGACTTTCTCAGTCCTGTTGCCCTCTGCATTGACATAAGTCAGGGGTAGGAGGACTTCTTCCTGAAATTCAGGGGACGTTTGACCCCCGTGTTGGCTGAATGACTGAACCATTCAGCTCCCAGACAGACCTCAGCTGTTTGGGGCTTTGCGGCTCTCAGAATCTATCTGCTAACAACAAAAATATTCCAATTATTGGGAGCGATTACATCATCCACGCAGCTGGCCCAGAGCCAACATCAGCTCTCCCACAAAATGGGCAGTTATTTCTTGTTAAGAATTATCATATTCTTCTTACTGACCTCAGTTTGTGTCAATTGAGCTGCAGCGTGCCCGGGCCACTGGCAGTGACATCTGCCGTAACGAAGCCGCTGCGCATTCCCCGGGGGACCGGCTCTGAAATGACGTCTCTGCTGATTGCTCACGCGCCACCGCCTCGCTCTGCGTTGGCTTGAACAAGCCTGGCTTACCCAAATCGCGGTGGGGAGCCGTTGAGCTTGGAGGACCAGCAGCGAGAAGCTGTTCTGAGTGCAGAGCGGAGCTGTTCTGCACGTGAAAGGGTTCAGGAGAGGCCAGGGCGTCGCTAACACGTAAGGTTTGTCCATCTCCTTCAGGACAACGAGCGTCCAGCAGCCCTTCGCCCCAGGGCGGTCCCTGATCTTCACGCCCGCCCTTGGGGCAAGCGGTGCCCTGGTAATTCCTGCAACCAGCTACGGGGAAATATTTCTTCCTTCCCCCCGCCACCCCAGAAAAGCTTTGCATGTGGAACTTGTTAAAAGATTTGTCCTGAGCTTGTTTTTTAAACATAAGCCACGAGTCAGGATGGGCCAAGGAAAACATTCCGGTGCAGAATGCACCTCGTCAGCTCGGCCGGCTGCTCTGCACCACGACGGCCAGACGCCAGCGGTGAGCCCACGGGGCAGCGCGGCCGCAGTGGGGACTGGGCACCGGAACCTGTGGCCGTACCCAGGGAATGCGAGTGGCCACGGAATGCGAGGGGAAAGGCTGATTTTCTTGGGAATGACGAAACGCCACTGGAGGTGACTTGGCGGGGGGGCTCGGCTGGCTGGCAGGGGACGTGGCACGGAGGTAAATCCATCGGTGTGAGCGTGGTGACAGCACCCACATGCCCTCGCCAGCCTCGCCGAGCAAGGGAGGGCAGCCCCAGGCCCAGACTGACCGCTCCAGCCTAACAGCAGCCCCACGACGTTCCCAAAATTGGGCCAAGTTCAGTAGAGAGGGGAGATGTGTGTGCGTGTGCACGTGTGATCAATGTATTGACAATGTAATAACTGAAACGTTATTATAACGGCATGTACGGTCAGGATTATGTGTTTTATTGCAATGATGCCGTACGCGGGGCTGCACACAGGCGCTGTGCCCCCCACCCACGCGAGGGGCACAGCTCCCGCCCGGCCTGGGGCGGGGGGCGCGGGCCCTTTAAGTGGGGCCCGCCCCTCCCGCCAACAGGTTCCAGCCCTGACCTCTCAACCAACCTCGCCGCGCCGCTCCTCTCCACCGCCTATTGGCCAAGGTGGCGCTGAGGGTCCCGCCTTCCGGCGCGACTAGCCAATGGGAGGACAGCTGGCCGAGAGTCGGGGTTAGGTTGCTGCGGGCGCCCGATGGCCGGCGAGCGGCGGGTCAGTGCGGGGCGCTCGGGACGGGGCCCCTCGGGGGCTGCGGGGAGAGGGGCGGGGACCGGCCCGGGGGGCCCGGGTCTCTCCGGCGCTGGGGGTCGGGAGCGGCGCGGGGCCCTCCGGCGGGGCTCGGGGCGGCCGGAGCCGCGCTGGGGGAGCGGTTTGGCCCTCCCTGGGGAGAGCGGCCCCGCGCCCCCGGCTTCCTGCTGATCCCGAGGCGGGGGTGGCCCGCGGCGAGAGGGACCCCTGCCCGCGGCCCCGGGGGCCCTCCTGCAGCCCGAGGAGACCCCATCCGACGGGAGCCGTGTCGCCACGGGGGTGCCTTGCGGGTAGGCCGAGAACGTGAAGCTCGGGGGGGTTTTCTTACCCGGACTCGCCCCTGACCGCCAATTGTGGAGCTGAGGATTGAAGAAAGAAAGAAAAAAAAAAAAAAAAGGAAATAGCTTCCTAATAACTTGCTGTAGACCCGGCCGCAGTTACAACACAGTGCTCAGGCAGGTTCTTGTCTTCAGATGACAAAACGGCCTTGTCATTCAGGTTGAAGTTAAGTATAGCTTGAGCTGGCCTTATTTATTAAATAAAAAAAAAAACCTAACCCGAAAATGCACTTCTGTGGAATTAAAATGTGGATTCTTGAAGCATAGAGAACTAAGGGCTTCTGGAAAGGTGGCATAAAGGATAATTTTCTTCAGTTTTTAATGTGTATTGGTAGGAGATCTGACATGGTTCCATGGATTTTTTACCATAATTAAAGACACTTGGCTCAAGTGGCTCTGCTGCTTTTTAAATGAAATTACAGCAGGTAGTGTATAAGATGTGCGGCGAAGTAGACTAATGTAGTGCTTTGTCCAGGGGCAGACAAAAGCAAAGGTTTGAAAATAATCTGCCTGTTGTTGAAGTTTGTGTACGTAAGGTTTCTGGTATTTCTGTCGTTGCTGTTAGAGTGGCATCTTTTGGATTTGCCCCTGAGAGAATCTGGGTAGAAGGAAAGCTTTGTGTGTCTGTGCATGCATGCAGCTACTGTGTTTTTTTGTCCGTTTTCCCAAATCTTGCATGCTAAGAAATAAGCACAGATACTAAGGAAATTCCAAATGTCTCGTTTTTGTTCCAGGTGCTGGTGTAGAAGATGAGGCTGAATGAGAGCCGGACAAGATCCTTCCAGGCCCCCGTCACCGTCCATAATTACCCGGGCAGGCAGGTGTATGTGTTCCCCAATGGCCGATCCGATTCGGAAGAGTCATCGGAGGAGGAACTCAATGTTATGGAATTGCGACCGAGGGGCAAGGAGCAGCAGCGATGCAGCGCTTCTCGGGACAGAGTTGGAGATGTGGTACTTCTGGAACGCGAGATTACAGAGGATGATAATCTTAACAAGCTAGCCCTGCAGTACGGTTGTAAAGTAAGAGCTATCTCTGTTTCGCTGGGTTTAATTACTCAAGAGATATTTTACCTGTAGCGTAGTTTCCAGAATTGCAAGAAGGCGTGCTGTTGTCTAGTAGTTTTGACACTGAAAAGTGTTAGCTGTGTGTATTTCATGAAATATCTGGGTAAACCTGAGCTGGAGAAAGGCAAAAAAACAAGCAAACAAACAAACACACAAACAAAAAAAAAAACACAGGAAAAAAAGAGTTCTTCAGCTCATGGCCTAGGAAGGTGTTGTCAACCCCACGCCCTGCGTGACCTGCTTTCCTGTTTAATTTGGTTGACTAAGTGCGGTGTGGCAGTCATGATTCGTACTTGGTTACTTCAGTGAAGGCAAAAAGTGGGAAGCTGAGTGCAGAAATGAGGGTGAGAGCCCTGCTCTCAAGGAGCATATGGTTTTTGAAGCAAACTGAAGAGTAGAAAGAAATGCCACTCCAATGGAGTTGGTTTGGAGGGGGGATCCTTTATTTTTTTAAAGGATGAGCTTACGTATCGCAAGGCTAAGTCTAACAGAGGTGGCCGTGGAGAAGGAGAGGTGCCAAAGTCCAGGTCACAGCGTGCGGACGCTGTCTGCCCGTGCGCGTTCTGGTTGCTGTACCCAGGAGCGTGCGCGGTTCAGCCAGCTGCAGGCAGAGGGGAGTGCGCGTGTGAACTTTCTCTGGAGTTGGAACATGCTAGGAAACACGTTCTCCTTGTTCCAAAGCAGAGAGTTTTATAGAGAAACTGTTGGAAAGTTTAACGTTAAAGCACTCTGTTGCTCAGCAGTTAAAGCTGTACTTTGTGAGCCTCCTTTATCTGCAAGCTAGACTGCGATGACAACGTTCCGTGGTGTGGACAACCGGCCGGTGGCCTGGCTGGGGACGGTGACGCGGTACTGGCTCCGCTGCTGCGGCGTACTGCAGTCTGTCTTGCTTAACAACACAGCTGCGTGGTGCAGCTGCAGCAAGAGGGCTTAGAGGAATTGCGACAATTCCTCCCCTCCCATTCCCTTAGAAACAAAAACAAAACAGAAAAGCAAGCCTTCCAGGTTCTGCTGACGAGCCTGATGCATCAGAAGCAGATCTGGTTGGACCTGAATAGGTCTTGATTGCCGCTTGCGCCGAATCACAGCGGTTCAGTGAACTCCAGGGAGGAAGGTTCTGAACAACTCTCTTGGTTTACGGCACGAAGCAGCCCGCCGTGCCCTGTACTGGCGCTCGGGAGGGCTCAGTCCTGTCCCGGCCGGGACTGTCCGGTGCCGCCCCGCGCCCGGAGCCCTCAGCCCCAACAGGTCCGGGCCGATCTGCCCTGCTGGAGCCTGCTGGGCTTGTCTTGGGGGGAAGGCGAGCTGGTGGGGAGGGACCAGGTCGTCAACGTTCTCCTCCCACAGGGAAAAACCTCTCCTGCTGCCTCCCTGCCTTCCAGCAAGGGCACTTCTGACTTGCTCCAGAGTTAAATTGGAGAGGTGCAGAAATCCCCATGGCTGGGCATCTGTGTGTTTGTCTGTAAACAGGCTGGCGCTGACCAACGTTGATGTATTTTGTTTTGCTTACACAATTAAGCAGCTCCTGACAGACCACCAGGACATCAGTGAGGAAGCTTTGTAGCCACAAATCCATGCGACCGTGTTTAAAGGATCCAGGATGAGCTTCTCCTTGAAATCAGTGAGAACTTGTCATTGGTTTTGGCATCGTCAGGGCCTGCTTGCGGAGGGGGATGTTAAGACAGTGCAGCAAATAGCTTTGTGTGTGCTGCAGATAACTTGGCAGAGATGCAAAGCACTTTAAAATTCTCATTTTTACTCTTGACCATTTATAGTCCTGGCCTGCTTTTGGCATTGTTCTTAGCTGGGACAAGAGGAGCTCACTGCAGCCAAAAAAATGAGTACAGAAAATGAGCCTAAATGGCTTGTGCAGCCGGGTGCTCTTGCATTCTTCCCATCAGCTTTGTTTGTTGTTTCTGTGTGAGCGCTGCTCCGCTTTCTGTTTCTAGAGCCTTAGCACAACATGGCAGTGTTTGATTGCAGGCACTGCAGGGGATATTTACTGTCCCAATAATTTGCTTTCATTGGACCAAAACCAAAGACTGAAGCACCATCTCAGATAGGAGGCTTTGAGAGGAATTGTTATTTCATAACTAAATAATTTTGCCGGGTTTAAGTCCTGATGTTACGCTGGAGCAGGCTGTGAGGAGTCTGAACCAGCAGCTGAGGATTCCTTTTGCCTCAAGGGCACCAGATTGGGATCTAGATGAAACATCCCATTTTCAGATTTCTCCAGTTCTGCAGAGTAAACGTGAGATTCGGGCATTCATCTCGTCTCAACCCTTCAACGGAGTCGTGCTTTCTGGCTGTGACGTCGCAGACGTGTCGCTTTTCAGGGGTTGTGCAGTAGATGAGCTCGATGTGCGTGGTTCCCTGAGAGCCGTGCAGGGACGGGAGGGCCAGCTGCCTCCCCTCGGCAGCTCCGTGCTGCTGGGGGCCGGGGCGCGAGCAGCCCTGGGGAGGGAGATGTTCAGGCTCCCTTCGGGCGTCTTTGTGTCTTGGCCTTTAAAAGGAGGTCTCTGCACTGAACTGTCAGTGATTTTGGTGCTGCTGGCACTTTCGTGTTTGCTTAGGAAGTAAAGTGCTTTCTTCTTTTCAGCTCCCCAGGTTCATGGGTAGCCTCAAGCTTTTGAATACAGTAATTCCTGAGATTTCTGAAAGAACAAATCCAACTTTTCTCTGAAAGTGCAGTCCTCGTGGTGTGTCTCTTCTGTATGATGTGTCAGAGCTGGTTAACCTGTTCGTGTTCTGTTTGGTTTGGGGTCCTGCTGTTCTCTTTCCTTTGCATCCTCCAGCCTTTCCCTCGAGGCCCGTTCTTCGCGCACGCTGACAGCCCTGTTCCTCTCCTCTGACGGAGGACGTAGGGCAGCTGGGAAGTTCATGGACTCACTTGCTAGGCGGTTGTGAGTGCACGCTGCATTGAGCTGTCTGCTCTTTATTTCATATTAAATAAAGAAACGCTGCCTTGCCTTTGTCTTTCCTTTGCTACCCACTGTCCTGACTTAGGCTGTGCGCATGGTTTGTTCTGTCTTGCTGTTCGGATCACGGAGCTGGGTGGGAACACCGGCCGCAGATGGAGACCCTGCACGCGAACCACCAGCAGCCATCGCGGATGCCGTGAGCGTACCTTCAGCGGGAGCGCGTACCGGCGGCCGAGGAATGAGCCGAGGGGAGCTGCCGCCGCGCAGGAGAGCGGTGGCGCTTGCGAACACGAGCGAGGGGCGTGCGTGTGCGGGCGAGAGGCTCGCCTGCTCTGTGCCAGGCTGTGATTGCGCGTTCAGAACTGCGGCGTGCTCCGGAGACGGAGCGCGGTTCCTCTGAAATCGCTTTCCAAGCGGGGGGGGGTTTTGCCTGCTCGCACTGGCGTTGTCCTCTTACCTTAAACACTCGTGCGTTGTTTAATGTATGAAAACTGTTTTTTAAAGGATCTGTTATAAAGACTCTTCTTGCCTTAACTTGGATTAGACCTTAAGCAAGAGAAGGATAAAGAAAGCAAAGAGGAAGGAAAAAGAGTATTGAGCAAAATACAGCATGGGAGAGAGACGACAGCACCAGAGGAGGTTGTAGACGGGTTTAAGAGGGACCATCAATCCTGCAGGACCTGGAGCATCCTGGAACGTCTGGGAAATCTCTGCAGAACACTAAGCCACCTTGCAGCCAAGGCTTGCTTTTATTGTCTGGCTGCTGCTTGCACACTAGTTCTGTAGCTGCTTCCTGCTGGGTTGTCCTACGCTAATACTGCTGCCTTTTGGATTCTGTAGGTTGCGGATATCAAACGCGTCAACAACTTCATCCGGGAGCAGGACTTGTACGCGCTGAAGTCCATCAAGATCCCCGTGAAGACCCACGGGCTGTTAACGGAGGACGGCAGCGACCTGAGGCCGCTCCCGGCTGCGCCCCCCAAGACTGGCCTGACGCTCGTGGACTTACCGGAGCCTGAGGACGGAGCGAGCGGCTCTGCTGACGGCAGGCACCTCAGCGAGTACTTCAAGGGGATCGACAAGAGCATTCAGGACGCGGTGCAGGCCGAGGTCCAGCTAACCGCAGAGCATCGCAGGGAAGCCCTGGAGAGGCCGCTGCCTGAGTCAGGGAAGCAGAAGACCGGTAATGGTGCAGACTGTGGAATCCAGTGGTGGAACGCAGTTTTTATTATGCTCCTCATAGGAATTGTTCTGCCAGTGTTTTATATCATCTATTTTAAAACACAAGGCCTGGTGGCCCATACCTCCAACGCAACACTAACCTCAAATCTTTCCACACATGGAGTGGAAGGGAAATTATCACAAAGCTCAGTTGTAGAAAAAAAATCCTAACGGGGAGATGGAGCCGAAGGCAGCCTCTCCTCCCGGCGCGGAAGCCCCTACGCCCGTGACTTGGACTGGAGTGCATTCAGGGGGATGACAATGCAGGTTATCTTTATTTTTTTAAGTAGCTGATGTTGTAATCCTGAATTGACAGAAAGTGTGGTGATGTGATTCTTCTGGAAGAATAAGGATGCTTTATTGCTTATAAAGAGCAGGGGGGGCTGGCTTAACATCCACAAACTCTGGTGAGGGAAAGTATTTTGTAGCAATTTACTCATCTTGGGTGCTTCAGGTATTTCTTAATGCCTTGTCTCAGAAGGGAATCCTTTGCTGCTGAGATGAAGAGTGCAGTATTAACGTGGTTGGAAAGGTGGGGGCAGGTTGCAGTTTTAACAAAACACTTTTTGCTTAGAGTAGAAGCATGAACTCTACTTTTTCTCTGAAGTGGCAGTTGTTTTCGCTCTTGCAGACCATGCTGGCAGGCTTGACCCTAGAAGGGTGACTGGGGTGCCATGGCACAAGGAGGGGGACAGCACCTCCCCTTTTCATCCTTCTGAGCAGTGGTGTGAGGGGTGTTTATGAGGGTGCTTCAAGCCCACCCCGGGAAGGGTGAGCCCAGATCTCTCCTCGATTAAAGTCTTCACAGAGTTCTCTTTGAAAGGCAGGGTCTCTGCACCGGCGCTCGTGGCAGAAGCCGTGCTGGCAGCTGGGCACTGCCTGGCCAGAGCCGAGCCGGCAGCGTGGCAGCAGGTGGCCAAAGAGTTTTGGGGAGGAGGTGAGCATAGTGTGAGGCTGCGGTACGGAGTACCTGCTGCTCAGGGCCTCGGGTGCTGGGGAGAGAGCTACCCAGTGTTACTCTTAAAAAAAAAAAAAAAAAAAAAAAAAAAAAAAAAAAAAAAAAAAATCCATAATGGTACATCTCAAACAGCTACTTTCAGTCATGGCTCTGCGTTTCCTTGGTTGTAGTGTTCCAGGGAGAGCATTGCTAAGCTGCTTTTCATTTCCAAGGGTGAGGAGCGAAGCCGTGGGTTAGAGAGCCGCAGGAAGAAGACGTGTAACTCCCCTGTAAACGGGGGAGAGAGAAGCTGCTGCACAGTAAAGGTTCTGTGACCGGCTGACAGTAGCATTGAGAAGTTTCTGGGTGCATAGGAAAGGTGGCTGAAGCGTTGGAGGCTGGGGCTGGCCCGAGATGTCGGTAAGCCTGAGGTCTGTGTTGTTTGATTCTGTAAACACTAAGTGCTAGAGGTGGGCAGAAAATGAGGCTTTGGGGAGTTTGTTGCAGAGCATTTGCCTTAAAAAGTCAACTCAGCAAATTCAGGGCCTGGGAGCAGCGGTAAATGCTCTCCTAGAAGCAACCACTAAGGAGTTTTGCAGCACAGTTGCATGAAAGCTGGCCGGGGCTGTGGTACCGGAGGATGGACACAGCAGCCAGCTGAAATGGGCACAGGCTGGGTGAGGGGGGGGGTCCCAGCCCTTTCCTGGCCCCTTGCCGGGGGCTTGGCTCATCTGCAGCTGAGCTGCGGGAGGGCAGCGCTGGTGGCCCAGGAGCAGCTCCTTGCCCTCCCGTCCTTGCCCGGCTGCCCGCAGGACGAGGCGCAGGATCCTTCCCGCAGCAGAGGGCAGCCCTTCCCCGGGGCGGGGGTGGTCTCTGGGGTGGTCTCTGGGGTGGTGGGGCGTTGTGTGGTGGGAGCGTTGCGTACGGCTCCGTGAGCCAGGGCGAGCACAGCCGTACACAGAGGCCGTGGCTCCGAGTGTCTGCATCAGGGTGAGCGACGCAGGACAGAGGCTTCCCAGCGAGGTGAGGAACACCCTGCCAAGCAGCAGAGCTGTGCGCTGTCATAACCATAACCTGTGGTTCCTGCAGCCATCAAAAACGTCTGAGGGAACCCCATTTTGTACATGAGGACTCTAACGTATCTTATACTGAAAAAAAACCCCACCCTTCTGTTTTTCTTCTGTGAAGGAAATGTATCTATCTGTCTCTGTTCTACGGGGGGGGGAATCGCTAATTTTTTAAATAAAGCAAAATGAAATAAAAGTACAAGGGGCCCCACCCACCCCCAGCTGGCTCGTGCTCTTGTGTCGTCACCACAGCCGGACGGTGTCACGCAGCCCAGGCACCGCTGCAGCCTGGCAGTCAGAGCGCCGGCCGCTGCCCGCGTTCCCTTCCCCCAGCGGTGCACAGGGCGGTGAGCGTGCGGGTGGTGCCGGTTCGGTGTCGGTGGTTTCGGAACACAGCACTGTAGGAACACAGCGGTCGCGCCCGGGGCAGCTCAGCCCACAGCCACCAGCCCAGGACCCTGCCTGGCACTTATAGCACAAACCCCGGGGTTTTGGGGAGTTTCTGTTCATGGTCTGTAATAAGGGTCTGCCAAGAGCATCAGTTCTTCATTTCGATGTAGTAACAGGTATATGTACCCCAAAGAATCCCCCAGTGCTGACTCACTGCTGCGCAGTGTAACCCAGAGTATCCGTGAGAGCTGGGGGCAAAGGTGCGCTGCACAAACACAGGCTCTGCAAACACGAGAGAGGCCGGAGTACACAGTAAAAGCCAGTATCTTTACTTTAGTGAATGCAGGATACAAATATTTTACAACAACCTCTAGCATTTTCTTAACCATTTGATAAAAAGTTCACTAGAATATTTATTGTATATTGAAGAAAAAACAACACATTCAGGGAAAAAAATTGAGATTAACTTATTTTTTTCTTAAAAGATTCGTCTCAAGGATGGCAACAAAGTCCAGCTTGTGCCGCCAAACGGCTTATCATCATTAAACTGTGAACAGCTTCTTTGTGAACTGTTGACTACAAACATTTACCAAATACATAAATCTCTTTTAAAAAAGCCATTTTAAATATAGCAAAGCAGTGTTCTCTTGCACAGCAAAGTGAAGAAAGTTTCTACTAAGATTTAAATGTTTACATTTGTTAAGTCTTTCTTTCACATTCTAATTTAACTTCTTCCCATGATCAATTGTTAGGAGTTATTTTGTTCCTTATTTACTATGTATTTCTTGTGCGCACAGTAATTCGCAAGTTTCTGATGCGTTAGTGTCCTTTAAGTGAAAGGAAAGGCTAAAGCATTTTTCTCTGACGAATCCCTGATACCATGTATTTTTAAACACTACAGTGAGAGCTCGAAGATGGAGAGGTGATTTGTCACAATAGCAGATAAAAATCTTAAATCATTCAGCCTTCAAGGGGTTCAGACTAGGATTGGATCCACTTGCAACTTCACTCCGTAGAGTTAATTAAAAAAAGTCTTTTTTACCTGTTGAAATACCTGTGCTATGTCTTTTTTTTTTTTTATAAAACATTTTTACAATTCCTAAAAAAGTATGTTCCAAAGTTAGTTACTTGTTACTAAAAATCAGGATTCCCATTTCTCCAGTGGCGTGAGCCGCTCCCTGCCACGGGAGCTCTGTGGAAAGTTGTTCTTCCGAGCCTGGTGAAGGGTTTGGGGCAACTCGTAACAGTCCCAGGAGCAGTTCTTACCATTGTGGGGCTTTTTAACGTCATTGGCGCAATTTCAATACAAACTCTAACCCTGGTGTAGCTTTTTTTTCTTTAAGAACAGTAATAGTACTGTTAAAAACCTGCATAGAAACAAAGACTATTGAGATACAGTCAGCAAAGCCATCTTATAAGGCACACAAGAAAATAGACAGTAAATGTGAATGCAGAACTCCCACTCGATGTACAGCAAAGTTCATATATGTGCATAAATAATGAAAAAATCACATAACTTCTCAGAGCATTAAAAGGTTCTCCGCAGTGGTAAGTGGATTCAGTCGCTTTGGAAATAGAGTTGCCATTAGAATGACCATTACTCTTCTGCAAACCGGCACCCAGCTACAACAAACGGGAACAATTTCCAGAGGTAAGTGGCTGAAAGGAACCGAAACCTGTTTTAGAGTTACCATGGCAACAAGAGCTGGGGGTTGGAAGCTGTTCAGTCACACATTGCAGCAGGCAGCCGAGGGGAGCGCTGTCCCTGCTGCGTTTCCATTTCTCGCACTTCATTACATTTTTTAAAAAAATCACTTGATACTGTAAAGAAAAAAAAAGCTCAATAAAAATTTAGCAAGTATCGGGGATAACTCTAAAGGAGTCCGGGTAAGAGGAGAGCCCCAGCACAAGAACTACCAGCAGTGAGGTGTTTCTGTCTGCTGGGCTGGGTTCCCCACGCAGGGCCACCTCAGAGCTGCAGGGAGGAGATGCACAGCAGGCACCTAAAAAAACCAGATTTCAACAAGGCAAGAACGCTCCCCAGTGCGAAACCAGCACCACCAAACCAGGCCGGTACGAGCCAGTAAACAAGAGTGTGTGGCTCCTGAGGCTTTCCGCTGCTCAAACCCAGCCTTCCCCGCTCCAGCGGACGGGTCGGAGCAGGGCCCAGGGGGTGCCAGGACCGGACACCGCCCCGGCTGCCCCGCTCCTTCTGTTCCCACAGCCGGACTGCGCAAGGAAGATCACGCTGCCGCGCCCAAGCACAACACAAAAGCGTCTCCGAGGACACAGCGGCCCTCGGGCTCCTCGCTATTTCACGGAAGGAGCGAAGGGGAACAGCAAATTCACCTCTGAGGCTGAGGCGTTGTCCCAAACCACTTACCAACTTCGGAAACCTTTTGTGCTCATCTGATATGTGTTACTTCCCTCTCGTGAGAAATTAGGTCAAGTTTTTCCACTGATTTTTTTTTTTCCCTCCTCAGAAGAGGCAGCTTTAAAATGATGCCTTAAAATGTGTTGTAACAGATTTTTATATTTATGCAGGATGAACTTAACACCGGATTTTTTTTTTTGCCACTTTGCTATTTATATACATATATATAAAATGTATAATGAAGCTTAACCATACAGCACAGAGATTACAATTTAACGGCACACATTCACCACCAGTGAGGGGGACAACCCCTTTATACACCCTCTGAAAAATCTGGATAATAATATTAATAATAATTAAAATCCAAAGAAAGTACAGTATATTTAACAAAATAGTAAATATTAAACAGTGAATACTCTACTTAATAAGGACCTCGCCTTTTTTCAAGTTGGCGTCAATCCACAAAAATATACTTTTTAATCTGGTGAACGTACAATACATAGGTACTTACACCAAAGGTGATAATATATTTAGGATGCTATATACACAAAGAGTTTGGCTCAAATTTAAATTTACATATAAGTGTTCATGGCTTATTTTTCCCCCAAGGTTCCGCCTGCAAGTTTTTCCTTTTCATCTTTGAAAGCAAAAACTAGAAAGTCAAAATAAGATAAAACTATACTCTACAAAAAAGCTACAACATACAGCTTTGGCTTATATAAATAATTCATAGCAGAATGTGTTCAAAAGTACTGTATATAACTTTATATATAGTCTTCAATTCATTAGGGTATTGTTTTCTTTAATATAAAATATACATGAGCTAAAATCCGTTTCTATATTTTTCAAAGGTATGAACGTAAAAACAAATTTGTCAAACATATTCCAATTATAACTTAATATATTAATTTTTTGTTAATGTTCTATTTTCTAGGCTAATATTTTCTGAATATTTCATGCGAGTTCTCTATGTCTCTCTCTCTCACTCATTAAAAAAATCACTTCTTTGACCCAATACACTTTTTTTTTTTTTTTTTTTGCACGTGCAAAACAGGGTTTTTGTTTTATATTTCTTATAGCATCAGCCCTTCTCCATGCACCCTCTGCAATAGAGACCCATGCCAGGTTGGGTAATATAAAGGTCATTTTATGTACAGTATTGCTTTCTTCTTCCTGCTTTTCTACTGCTCTGCTGCTACAAAGCATTATTTCTTAACTACAAGTAACCATACAGCTTGAATAAAACACACAGGGACGTTACTACAGGCGAGCCCTCTTGGTTTCTGCAATCTAGTGTGGTAGGGTTACAACGCGGGTACAATGACTCTTTGCAAACCAGGTTATATTATTAAAACAACAAGTCCAGGTAAGTGCCAGACTAGATCAATACCTACGGGATTGTTCCGTTACGTTTACCATGGGACATCTGCAGCTATACAAGGAGTTTGTCGTAAGTGCCTGATGATTTTGTGTATGCTACACACACTAGCACATATATATGCATGTGAAGATATATATATGCACGTATGTATATACATATAAATATACTTATTTCATGTCCTTATTTATAAATTTAGATATGTCAGGACAGTTCATTTTGAGAACACAAAACTGAAGAGGCAACACCGCAAGTTTATGTCACCCATGTGTCCATCCTCATTCGTTTTACCGATGGACTCTCTCTATCTTCGGAATTGGGCGGCCTGCCCAGCACGACAGGTGAATGGAAATCACTTCTCGGGTCTTCCCGGTCGCTGCCGTCGTAGGAGCTGCTGGAGCTGCTGAGACTGTCGACAGGAGAGCGACCCATCTCCTGCCGCGACTGCTGCTGCTGCTGCTGCTGCTGCGGTGGCTGCGGCTGCGGCTGCTGCTGCTGCGGGAACCCGGAGGGAGTTACGCGGTCCCGGGGAGGTGAAATTGGTTCAGATTTTATGTTGATGTTTTGGTTGGTGTTAATGGATAAATTTGAACCCTGAGATAGCTGGCTGCCAGTACTGGGGAAAAGAAAACCAAAAGGCAGAAATAAGAAAGCACGAAAAAGGAAAAGGAAGTGACAATTCATGTGTCTGTGTGATGGTGTGGTCTTGTGGGTCAACACCGCCAAAACGAGTTCGTAAATAAATGCAACTTACTGAAGTGAGGAAACAAAGTTGGAAAAAGCATTAATTAAAGGTCTGAATGCATCTACAGAAGCTCAAACAAACCGAAGTAGTCCCTATTTCCAAACATTTAAGTTAATCACATAGGTCTCTCCTCTGTAAGAAGCTGGGCCTGCAGGGACACAGCTTGTCAGCTGAGCACTGAACTGACAGAGGGACAAACGACAGAAACACCAACGCTTTGGCAGCCCAGGAGCAAACCTGAAAGGCAATGCACCGCCACCAGCAGACAACAAATTAAAATGGTCTCATGCGAAATATCCCCCCGCGCAGACGAATCAGCGTGAAGCGGCAGCGGCTCCCGACTGGCGCGGCGCTGTCGCGTTACCGGCCGTACTTACACGAGAGAGCTGAGGGCTGCCGGACCGAGATGGTGCTGCTGCCAGGCAGACACCTGCCCTAGGGACAGCATTCCCGGGGAGTTAAATCCCTGCAGGGCAGACAGGTCTGCACTACTCAAGGAGTAATCTAGGAGGGGAAAAACAAACAAGAGAGTAGTTCATGTATTTATTTTTTATATATACATCATGTAGAATGACAGAATGGTTGGGGTTGGAAGGGACCTTAAAGATGATCTATTTTTTTATATACATGTGATGCACTTGCGCACACACACACAAATATCAAGGCTTTCTGCCCAAAAGAAATAAAGGCAAGTGACCCAAAGGAGTTCAAATGTGAAAACGCTGAAGTCTGGGAGCAGTCCTCCTGACTTCACAAGGAGCTTAACAGAACTTAAGCTTCCAAATGACTTTTTCCCCCCCTGCATGCTGCTGTCTCATGTGGCCTCTTCTAAACCCACAAGTACAATGTAATTAAGCATTTTTTAAATATATAAATATATGTGCATCTTACAGTAAGACGAGTATTTGCATTTTTGAAGATTTTAGCCTGCACGGAAATGTCAAAATGAAACAAAAAGGGAAGAATTCATACAAGTCATGAGAAAGGAATGGCGTTCCTTGCGCTGAACCTACTGAACGAATCCCGGCTCTGGTTCCGTTCCCAGCCGGGAGACAGCGGTCGGTCGGACCAGAGGCCCGCGCAATCTGGCTGGCGCGTGGCACAGCGCAGCTCACCGTCCCACGGCCTGCACCCACACCACCGGTGGAACAGCGCCGGCTGCCACGCCGGGCGAAGGGACCCTGGAACAGCAGGGCCGGGGTGGGCGCAGCCCAGGCAGGCGCTGGGACAGGTACCCAAGGGGTGCTCTGCCCAAAGTCACCGCGACAGGGCCGAGTGACAGCCCCGTCCCCTGCGCTGGCACAGCCCACGGTAACGCCGCACACACTGCCTCTCCCCACAGCAGCCTCACTTGTTACTTTATGTCTGGTTAAACTGTCCCCTCTGTATCAAATAAACAAAAGAAACCTCTTTATTTACAACCCAAAATTGTAATTATTTAGAAAGGCAACTGAAATGGATAACAGAATACAACACATTCCTCATCAGCAGTGGGTGAGTGGCTGTTAGTTTTGCCTGGGCTGCAGTGCTTCGACAGTTCTCACTTCCTTCGCACAGGGGAAGTTATTTTCACTCCATCATTAGCACCCTTGCTTTTCTTCCAGGTTTTAAAACAAAGCCGCAAACACTTCTCTGCTTTTAATTACTCTGTAATATAGCTTCCTTAAAGCAATTTCTAGTCTCCTGAGAATGTGACAAAATGCTACCAGCCAAACTTATTTCATACTGCCAGCAGATGAACCAAAAATTCTGATTAAGTAGGGTTTGTGTTCTGCTTTCATTTGTTTTTCAGTGGGTTTGGGTTTTGTGGGGTTTTTTAGTATTGTCCTAAAATGACAGCAACATTACGACTGATCTCTCTCGAGATAAGCTTTCTTGAACAACCTCACCACTCCCACTTGTTTGCTGGGGATAACTTCTAGGGGTCCCTTCTGCAGCCTACAAAGGCAGGAGCCCGGCGCACGGGGTGCTGTCCCACCCGGAGGTGTGTGTGCATCGCTGCACGAGTCTTCCCAAAGACCTTGGGGGGCCCAGCTGCACCCCAGCACGTGAAGCTACTTAAAGCTGCCTTTTTGTTTCTCAGTTGAAATTTTGTTGGAACTCTGAAACACTCTGACAAGTATTTCCACATAGATTCAGAAAGATTTTTCCCAAGCTGATCTATCCAAAGCCCTTTTGCCAGACTCAGGCCATGTGCAAGTGCAGTAAATGTAAACACTGCAGAGGGATGTGCTGTTCTGGGCCAGGGGACTTCAGTAACAGCAGACCTGAAGAAAATGTTCACAGGAATTCAGTTTCCATGTATTTTTTCTTTGCAATTACAGCTTTTATGATAATGAACAATTAACTTCTGGTACTTCAGACAGAACATGTCTGACAACAGGGGTCTGAGGAGATACTTTTCCAAAGAATACATATGCCACCACACAATTAGCTGCATTATTATTTCCCTAAATACTCATATAACTGCTAGCAATAAAAGCAGGACACCAATTTCTATACACGAGTGGCTTGATGCAAGATGGAAAAGAGTGTCTTTGTGACAGAAACCATTACTGCTGTGACCTAAAACCAAGGTACCTTTCAAGTTTGTGCCGTTGCAAAATAACTGATCTAAAGTCACTAATGGCTAGGTATGCTCTGTCAAGTGAAAGTTACTATTTAACTGATCTCTGGGGTTTCTGAATGTTTTTAAAATGCCTGGGTTGTTTTAGAACAAGTAACTCAGTTCCTCATGGCCCCTCCTCTAGGAATCTGCAGGAAGAATACTTCTCCAGCAAAACAAGTTATATAAAATATTATATCTGTGCAAAACTGATATCCTCTATCAATCCAGAAAAAGAATTTAGATACCTAAATTTCATCTTAGTCCTTGAACTGCAAAATTGAAATTGCTACTTAAGTGGTGACTACCCTGAGAATACCCAGATGACAATTTAGTTTCAACATCAAATTTCGTTTTGAAAATCCCCTGAAAGGCTCAATCTAACAGAAACAATTTTGAAGTGTCTGAAAAACACTAAAAGCTAACAGCTTGTCACTAATTATTGTATTATCAATGGAAATGGGCCGGTTTTTAAAATCATATTCCAGTGATAACCACACTTGTCCATTGCGTAGGACACCAATTTCAATCATCTTTGCTGCTTCCTGAGGTTCAGACTGCAGTCCCTCTCATCTTTTTTGATGTTTAGCCTGTTTTAACCATCAGCTTTCAGGTTTTTCTGGATGAGGGACACATACAACACTGCTTCTGGAAACAATGTCAGACTGCACGAGAGAATGAAGGGATTTGTCAGGGGATAGGTAAAACTAACAGGGGTCTTCTGAGCAAGGACCAGAACTACATGTTTACTGTAAGCAGCCATTAAATGCAATATATAAATAATCTTTGTGGAAAGCATCAAACCGACATCTATATGTCCAATAAATTCATACTTCAGCTTGTAATCCCAAACAAGTCACCAAGCACAACTCTTATACTGTTACCGCAACCCCCTCTTCTCCTTCATTCATTTCTTTAGACTCTAACCCCCCTCAGGGTAGCGATTATTTGCATAAATGTTCAACAATTTAGTGGGGTGCATAAATATTTACCGTCGCTGACAGCTCAGCCGTCCCTCTCCAAATGCAAACCTCAGGTAACTGCCTGGGGAGGCAAACCCACGCAGAGAGCGGCTGAGGGGCAGTACACGCCAGGAACGGGCACACTGACACACAAAAGTACACATACAAACAGACACGAGTTGTTTGGCTGCAAGATGGGTATAAGTCTAAACTAAAAACTGTGGAGTGAATAATTCCAAAGCTAAAAAAAAAGTGGAGAAAAGTGTATAAAATCACATCTTTTTTTTGTTGGGAAAATTATTATGAATGGATGGTTACTCTGTCTGTTCCATCGCCCAACATTACAGACATTTCTCTGCAATGGAGCTTCTCTGCAGGGGCATCTGAAAATTAAACTACGCACCACAGACCGACGGTAATCAACCTGATATCATCAAGGCTGAAGCCTTTCAAGGAAATTATTACAAAAATTCCTTTACTGATTACATACAGGGTCTGTAACAAACAGAGGACCTGGAGATGGAAGTCAAAATGATCTCTATTGGTGTGGAGACAAAGTGGATGCACCACACCATGAGCTACTTCCCAAATCAGCCAACCAATTATCACTTCTATTACCAAATTCTTTGCATCACACCTATCTCGGATCAAAAGTAGTTTTAAGGTCCTTCAGATAACAGACACTTGCAGGGGTGAAATGCTGACAACGCCCTCCCGTGAGTGCCCAGCTCACCCCAGTAAAAGGGCTGAAGAGGAGAAGGCCCTGTCTGGGTTTTGTACACGTAGGCTTCTTTGTAAATTGAAAGCCCCCGTGGAATGCGATTCCCTCCCGCTGCTGGAACGGAGCAGAGCGCAGAACGAAGGGGACAGTACGCTCTGGAGTATCAACTGTCGCTGAAATGGGAGGCGTTTCAGTTCTCAGATGGAAAGCCTGAGTGCCACTGCTGTAAGCAGTGTGTTCTATTGTGTCGGTCTGTATTCAGCTGTGCGCAACCTGACAGAAAGCTTCTTCCTGATTTAAGTCTCAACATTTACACATTTTACAAGCTAAAGGCTCGTTTTTGATGAATAAGAGCCTTCATTTGAACTGAACAGGAAAAATAAAGTGAAGTGTCACAGAAATGCAAATTTTCTGGGCCTGTGAATCACGAAAGCCTTGCCCATGTGACAAACCCAGCCAGTTACCAAACACAGTGCTTACCAGTGTTGTAGGCAGTCGGCATGGCCGAATACACCAGTCCCTGCGGAGGCAAGCTCGGAGTTGTCACAGACACCACAGGGGTAGCGAGAGGCTGTGTAGACTGAGAACTACTTATCCTTTGGGTATTCTATAAATGATTAAAAATAACAACATGTCTTGTGATATCAGTTAGAACAATGGAAAATCAAGTGCTAATACAAAAATAGCATTCAATTAAAATGTGTTGCTTTGCTTTATTTTTTAGTTACAAACGCATCCTTTTTGTCAGGATAGATTTTCTAAGCAAGTCAAAACATTTCAACACAACCAAAATTATCTTGGCAAACCAAAATGAAAAATTAATTAAGACTCACTGGCCCACTTCCCGTGCATGCAGATTTCAACTGTGTTAGAGTTGTAGGACATAAAAATAAATGCAATTTCTTAGGGATATACACAGCAATTCTCAGAAGTTCTTAAGTGATTTAAGAGTTTTTAGTCTTATTTTTAAAGGGGTTTTAGTGCAGATGGTGAGGTGCAGTTCCACCAGAAAAAGAGTCTCCCACTTCCCAGCTGTTTTATCCAATTTTCAAAATTTTAGTTGCCAGTTTTGACACAGTGCTGACTACACCTGTCCTGAAAGGAACACAGAGCTCTTCTAAATTTGTGTTGATAAGACCTCAGTGATAAAATAATCTCGCTGTTCCCATGGTTCCTGAGAAACTGAGAGTGTACTTGTTATAATGCAGATATGTTTCAAAGCAAATGACATTTGAGTTCACGCAGAGCAACTATGCTTTTTGACAGGAAAAAAAGCTGAACTAGATTGTCTCAGATTATCCGTTCTAACTCTAGGCATGATGTGGCTTTTTAATAACAGTCTGTCTTTCCCATATTCCAGAATGAACATCTGCAGCAAACATATCACTCAAATTAAGCTCTTCACCTCAATCTGCTGTTTAGAAAACCTTGCATTAAACACTCTTGTGAATACCACCAGAGAGCAAAGCTGCTCTGTCACAGAACGTACTACTCTTCACAGAGGCAACTTTAAATCTCTCAAAATGTGTAGTTCAACACCATTTAGCCATGCCAAACGGCAAGAACAGGAAATGCTACATTTTTTGTTTTTAAATAACAGATACTTAGTTTTACCTACAGAAGTCTTTGAAATACTAGAAGTCTCTACATTCTATATTCCTACATTCTTACAGAACCATTCCCAATTAAGGGAGCTAGGTTTCAAACTGCTGAAAATATGTTTTTAAAGGAAGCCTCTCTCTATGTCTGAGAATATATTTGCTACCAAAGTAGCTGGTTTTCATCTCTTTGGTAGAGCTCCATTTCCCAGATTTAAAAGGCTGAAGCTTCTACTACTTCTTCCTCATTTCGGACAAGTATTTAAATATCTGCAGGATTTAATTTTTTCCTCCACTCTGATCTTGAGAGAGCAAGCGGTACTAAAAATGGATGGTTCCCTTTAGAATAATGGAAAGAGCAGGTACAGAAACACAGGTCTATGCAATTTTAAGCTTAAGCTTGTGAAGATGAATTGAGGGCTCTCCATCCTTGGCTTGTATCTTTACAATTAAAAAAAAAAAATATAATATATATATATACACACACCACAGCTACCATATTAAAATCAGCTACAATCTTGCACTGGCTACCGGCTTCTGATCTTTGTTGTTCAAACCCCACCTTTGAGCCTTGTAAGAATTCCGGGGCTCTTTGGTATCGATTCAGCATAGGTACCCCCTCTGCCTCTGAGCTCCCACATTCCAAAGCCCTAAGTCACCAAGAAAGTCCCACTGATTTTCAGTGTAATTTGTTCCTTTAAATCACTTATGTACTTCTGAAAATCTCCACCAGACAAACTTTATCTGGCATAAAGATAAGTTATTAGAGCAGATTTTTGTGTCTGTCAAGAATTGACCTTTTTCCAAAGCTTTCTTGGACGGCAGCCTATAAAGTTGGGATTACTGTATAATGGAAAAGTTAGAGGAGTATACCGGGAAACAATCCAGACCGAAGGATTTCCCAGGGGATTTTTTTTTTTTTTTGAGCAGCTAATAAAGGTGGTTTTCTGTGGTAATTCATGACCACTCAGCCATACAACGACGCTAAGAAATATTTAGATGTGTCTGATATTTGCTATAACTGAGGATTTAGCCAAAAGTTACTGACAATTTTCAGAACGTTGTCAATTATTTTCTGAACGGGTGCGAATGGCAGCAGTAGCAGGAAGAATTCCCTATCCAGTTTCCCGTTCCGTGCGCAGTTCCAACCGCGCCGAAGGACGATCACGGGCAGGACCGGGACCTGCTCCCTCGCACTGGAACCGCCACCCGAAACCAGCGCCAGGAGAGCGGGTCCCCACGCGTGGGCCGGACCCCGGCCCCCCCCCCCCCCCGTCCCGCGGCCGCTAGAGGGCCACAGCCCCCCGCGGGAGCCGGGGTGGGGGGGGGCTCAGCTCCGGGGGTTTGCACCGTTCCGGTCACAACGCTGCTCTGACTGGTTTCACTGGGAATTAAAGGTGCTTCTTGGACTGGAAGCCAGACACTGCTCTATAAAGGTGAGAGGAACATGGGTGACAGGTGTTTGTAACCGCAACTCATTCCAATCAACCTTAAATACTTTAAAAAAATCAATTCCCCTTACTTGTGTACATCCTATTGCTCAGGTTTAAAGCTAAAAATCAACCCACGGCATGCATTCACCAAGAAATGTATCTACATCACTACACTTTCCATGCTTTCATGCAATTAGAGCCTCATATCAGCAACAGGTCCATGTTCAAAGCCAATTCAAGGTCTGGAACAGACAGACTTTGCCTGTCTTTGTAATCGTACTCTGATGCAGTACCTTCTGCGTGGTTCGCGCTACGGCAGCGAAACAATTTGCAAATTGCTCTAAAAATAAGTTACGTATTATTTTAGCCTTACGTTATTTTCCAGACAGAATGCCAAATGTTAAAGCCTTTTGGAAAAAAATAGAGAAAACACAAATCCCAAGAGTTTCCTTTCAAAAGCAGAATATCTTTCCACTGGAAAAAAAAAAAAACTAGAATTATTCATTTGTAATTCTCTAGTCCTTTTGGTAAACAGGGAACACCCCTGTGGTTTGATAATCTCACGCAGGATGAAATAATTCTAAACTCCAAGAAGGTGACCTCACCAGCAATGATGTAATCTCCTTGAGAATAAGAGAGGTAGTACAGAGCTTGTGTTACAATCTGAAGAACTCCATGAGTGAAGCCACTTTCTAAAAATATTCCAATAGTTTAGGGGGTGGTAACGGGTTATCTTTTACATAAAAGACAGTAAATATCCTATAGACATGGACAGTTACTCTGTAAGGCTCTTTTCCAATGTTCCCTCCAAGAAAAACAGAAATATTTCCAGGGGAAGAAAAAAAAAAAAAAAAAAAAAAAAAAAAAAAAAAAAAAAAAAAAAGAGTTTAGAAATGGAAAGCACTAGGTTTTGGATGTGCTTTCAACTTGAATTGGTCAGGTTTTGAGTTTGATAAAACACATGTATTTTTGTCTGCTACCAAGGGAACACTGGAATTATTTAAAATATGTAATGAAACTACAGTTAAAAAGCTGTAGTAAGACACTTTCAGCACCTCGCCCTCTCTCAAACAGTAGCCCAGACTCACCAACTCCAATTCATCCTCCTCCGACTGCACTCAGCAAACAAGAGGGATAACACAGTTACTAAAAATAGCATTGCTTTCAAAAATGAAAGAAAAAGTCACATTTGTGCTTCACAGATTTTTATTTATTTTAATAATGTGAATTTGCCACCTGATTATGTAAATAATACTACTAGGAAGCATAATACTTTATGCAATTCATGTCAATTAAAAAAATCGTACTGAAAGCACACAGGCTTTGGTAAAACTAGTGCAGAAAGCTCAGCAAAACCGAGGACACAGCTACACACTGACAACATACGTAGATATGGAGCACAGCAGCTTCTGGCTGGACTGATCCTATAAACACCCAGCTCCATAACAAAATATTTTTCACATACAACCATCATACCATCCCAGCATCTCTGCTCTGAAATATCTTTCCACTTTCCTCAAAAAGACAGACAAAACCTGAACGGAATATTATGTTGTCCTTAACAACGCACAGTACTGCACACTACCAACATTAGAACAACTGCATTAACAATATCCTCCTCTTCTATCTATTTCTAATTAATTGTCAAGTGTAATTTTCACTTTAATAATCAGCCAGTGTATTTCCTATGTCTTCTACACTTCAGTATTCCTAGAAAAACCTAAAATTCCAAGAACCATTACTCAAGGATAATTATAACTTTCGTTACTCAGATTAACTTTGTATTATTCATCATGAATACCAGTAACAAGTGTAAGCACTTGCGGTATCTTAAAAACAAATAAGAATTACACAGAGAGTATTGTTTCTATCCCGCTCCTCTTGGTTATGGTTCATTCTTCCACATACAGAACACAGAAAATGTACACATAGATGTTTAAAATTTCTACATGACGGTGAAAGACTAAGACCAAAGGATCTGGACAACCAAATTAAAGGAAAACCAGAGTAACTCTTCCTGAAAAACCTGTTCCGGTCTCAATGCTGTGGTTGCCTCATGCCTGACACGAAACGTGTGCAATTCCAGATCTAGGCCAAACAAACAATACTACCAACATGTCAACTGCACAGTAGCATTGAAAAGTACACAAACAGGGACTGAGCCTGATCTTCAATGCTCTTTTATGTCTTCACTGAAAACATCACACCCACCGTAGGACACACAAGGTTGCATTCCAGTACACCACATCAAACAAGCATTTCTCTCAGACCATCATTACCACTGAAGCGATGTTTTACATCCCACAACCATTACAATCCAGGAAGAACAGGTACAAAGTGTGCTTTAGGGCACGTTAACACAGTTCACACCACCAATAAGACCAGTCATTCCTCCACAGAATAATGCATAACCCTTTTTAAAACCCACATCCTCCAAACCAACAAAGTTCTCACTACCAAGTCAGTAAGATGTCAAATCAAAACAACTAAATCCCCATCTATGTCTCTAGGATTGCACTCTAACAGCATTTAGGTCAGACTGCTATTTTACACTTTAAAAAAAAAAAAAAAAACACCTTGCAAATCTAACTTCTCCCAAGGTAACAACCTATAACCTGGACTTTCATTAGTGAAATTTCAGAATACAAACACCTTTCCATTACTGTAACCTACGGTAAGCAGTTTCTCCCTGTACACGTGGACAGAACATTTCATTTTTACGACGTCAGTCACAGAAGAAATGTTTTCACTCACCAGTGGTGGCATCATACCCTTGCTGGAGGGTGGGATGACAACACGGAGGTCGGGTTTGCGATTGTTCATTCCAAGATTACCTCCTCCAGGTGGAGGTGGGGACTTTGTGGGCATGACTTTGCCTAAGCCATTCCCACCACCAGTAGTTCCGAGTAGACTTGGTGAAGCTCGAGAATTCACAAAACCGTTTCCTGAAAAAGGAAAAACAGATGTACTGCAAGACTGAAGAGAAGCAGCAATACAAAGTTTGGTGCACATGTACAAATTATGAAATATTTCCTTTGTAAAACTTCCAATAACAAACTTCTCACAAGAAGCACAGCATTGAATAATCGAACAAACAAAAACCACTTTGACCAGAAGATCAATATGTAAAGGTAATACCACCTCAAGGGCATGCTGTGGCAGCTTAAATGCTGAGAAGAGCATGTTGCCAAAGAACTATTCCTAATAACATCTGTTGTGTTTTATTATTTTGCCCTTTTAAGTTCCTCCAGGCTGAGCTTGCAGAAAAGCGTGTGCTTTTGCATAACCCCACTTCATCCCCACCCCCACGGAACATGAACTATACTGACTCGTTGCCTGTAAGAATATAAAAATCGGCTCTTAAAGTCTCTGTTTCTAAAATGAATTTTTCAGGCATCTCCAAGATCTGCAAGACTCCAGTATCTATTCTCTAATAGAATTAATTTCAGTCTTGAAAATATATACTGACTATTACACTTAGCAACAGTGAGAGGAACAAATCCTTTCCCTTCAAATTTATCCCAAGCTCTGGACACAGATACACCTATAATTTATGCCCATTGATTTATTTTACACAAGCATCTCTCTACCTTACTCCTGAAATTCATTCTAAGTAGGATCAGACAAGCCAAGGCCTACAGGTCCCAGCTTCAGCACCGAAATCTCCAAAAGCTGAATAACACTTGAGCCTCAGCTTACACTCAGAACAGATTGGAAAAAAAAGTAACAAGGCAGTAAAACAGTGGAGTGCCTATTTTCCTGTACTGACAAAAGCACCAATCATGGTAACCAATATATATTGCTCAGAAAACAAAATTAAAGCCACGTTCTGATGATTTTACCATATTTATAGCAACAATTCCCAAAATACACACACATCTTATTCAGTTGCAAATGAAAAATAAGTTGTTAGGCGAGGGGAATTTCGCAACAGGGAACTCTATAGTTCACACTACAGATCTTGTGTACGTGTGTATAAACAAACACAATTCATAGTAAGGTTGTGTTTATACTAACACTGCCGTTTTGAAAGCAGCCTTTATAGTCACAATTCAGGGAAAAGTCCACTACACAAAGTTCACTATGTGGGAAATTCCCTTCTCATGGCCTGTAGCGCCGTACCGGCGTGAATTCTGTATTATTATTCTAATTTGAATAGGCCCCTGTGCCCAATCCAATTTTATTAAATTAAGTACATATTAATCTAAAAGCAATTAAAATAAAGTTGTCAGTGTCACATTCTACCTTCTTTAGCACAATTTTTAATGCCTTTAAAAGCTTAGCAGGAACGAAGAACAATGCCACGTATCAGTAACAGCACACCACTTGGTGAAGGTGACAGGTACTGCTAAGACAGTTAGCTAGTCATTAGAAATATTGCTCCTAAATACTTTAAAAGAAA
Source organism: Tetrax tetrax (assembly GCA_009806455.1). Taxonomy (NCBI): domain Eukaryota; kingdom Metazoa; phylum Chordata; class Aves; order Otidiformes; family Otididae; genus Tetrax; species Tetrax tetrax. The sequence continues at coordinate 271,206 of WHYT01016627.1, read as the reverse complement.
AAAAATAAAATGTAAGTAGGTAGAACTTACTGGAATTTGCAACCACAGTATTCTTGTTCACATATGGACGACCAGTAAATTCACAACTTTAAAGCCAAGATTTCTAATTCTGGATTTACTTTCTTTGTGGATTTCCTACTGTGCCAAAATCCTGACCATACATGGATTATCCGATAGGTCCCTTGAGTTTTTCAAGGTTAACAGAGCAATGAGGAGCTATTCTAATTTAGTACTTTCCTGAAGCATTAGTATGGGAGGTATGGGAATACATTTTCTGAGAATTCTACCACTTAATTCAGAAGTTATGGGGGAAAGAAGGAACACAGACAGCAGAAAGGAGAAAAAGCTTTTTATGTCAGCATTCTTCCTTCTGTATTAAAAACCGCAGCAAAAACTCATTTCCTGATTAAAGCATCTACATTCCTCAGCAGAAAGCAGCAGAATTTATTGGGATGCTTCTAGGTTAGCGATAAAATTTAGTTAAAGTGGCTGAAAAGTTGGGCAGGAGCTGAGAATACATACTAGAGCTCCTGACTGCTAGGGGAAAACTAGTCATAGCGAGGTCACACAGAAAAAAACAACCAGCCAAAAAAAAAGAGAAATTAAATTATATGCTACTCCTAAGGTTCCTGAAATTGAGACAGTTTTTATAGAACCATGGTTTTGTTAAATACAGTTATGCATCAATACCTATCCATTATAAATGAGTGTCAACATTAGTTATGGACAGCCTACATAGCATCAGAGGGCAAGAGAAATCTTGCACAATGGACAAAGTAAAAATTAAGGGGATTTGGAAACAGATGGGAGGAAGGAAAAAATTATTAGAAAATAGCATAATTTTCACCAAATTATATTTAAGAGGTTGCAGTACCTTCCATTTGCAGCAAAAATGCCAGAACTTTTAAAGAACTTACTGTTATAAAAAGTAAAGTCTGGGCTTCAATAATAAATAGCATTTTATTACTCACTAGGCTGTCAGTGTTACATTTCTATGCCAAAGCTTAGGTGTTCTGAGTTGAATTTCAACTTCAGAACAATAACCCTTGATACAAACAATGGTGTTCTGTACAGCATTTTAGCCTCTCCTGTGATACCATTTCCTGTCCTCTGTTTTCAAGTGTGTCGGTAGCTCGCGTGTTAAACCTGGACAGCGTCTCACACCCAATCCAGTCATTTCCTGCAGACCTTCTTTCAAGGCTCTGCCAAGCCTTCAGAAACGTTTCAGGCTTTAGTGATGCTGTCAAAACCAACAAACTCCTTGCCGGTGCCTTCTCTGCGCAGTATCGCTCGGCAGCAGGGCAGAATCAAAGCGTTTGTTCTGGCAAAAGGCTGAGCATTTCTTGAAATGAGTGTTGAGAAAAAATAGATTAAGAATGGGAAAACCAAAAAAATGTGGTAAGTGTGCAGTACTATGGGTATTAATCCAACAGCAGCCTTTTTGTTATAAACAGCAAGCACTGAACATGTAGCAAACACTGGAGTACCTAATATTGATTATTTGAAGACTCATATGCCGGGGCTGCAATAAGACTGTGGAATATGCGTTTTTAATACGAAACTTAAAGCTTTTTTTCCTGTTAATAATCTAATAAGAAAATCAAATTACAAGTAAAGAGTGAAAGGATAACTAAAAGCATGGTATTTCTTAGAGTAAGGTCAGGAGCCAGAAAGAGATAATGATTATAGGATGATGCAACTCTATGGCAGTTTGCCAAACTGAGGCTTTAATAAGCCCATAAATTCTACTTACTATTTTGTATGATACAGAAATTGTATCTACTCTACCCACTATAGATCTTCTCCAAAGACAATTACTTTATGTTTAAAAACACTATTAAACTTAAAAATGGAAACAGGATGTAAAAATCCTACATAAGTGTAAAATAAGACTATTGCTTTTACTTCCATGGGAAGAGTTTTATTTAACTCTAATTCTTTAAAACAGACTATGAAAGCGTGATTGAAACACCACTTTGGAAAATACACCAATGCAAAGATGATACTTCTCTATTATATGAATCATAATTTAATTAGATTTTGTGACAGCAAATGTTGCCAATGTACATTACCCTACTTCTTGTTTAGTCAAAATATGTTTATTTCTGAAATAAATTATTTTCTGAAGCTAAATGTTAAACCCCACCCATTTTAACATGCTGTATATTCTGCCTTCAGAAACGTAATACAGCTTAATCTCATTTCTTGTCCTGCAGCCCAAGATGTAGCATTCAATTACATGAGCCAGACTCATATTTCACTACATAAATCACATCAGTTGAAACAATGCACATATGTGGCTGGAAAGTACTCCATGTACTTATTACTACTCAAGGAATATATTATAGTCGTTGATACCATTAATCTTGTTCTTTGGTTCACCTTTGGAGAAACTGAACAGTTCGACACAGTTTTGGAAAATAATTGTGGGCAAGCAGCTAAGGAATGTAAGATTAAACAAAAATAAGAACAGTAGTAAATAAATATTTATGCCTCAGATGACACCATACAACCCAACAAACGTCACAAAGTAAACTGAAAACTGTGTTTGCAATAAGCCATCAATTCACTACACATCCAGAAAACCATATAAAATTTATTGAAAAAAAAAAAAGTAGGATGTTGGAGCAGGGGCGGGGGGCTGGAACCCTATTACAAGTAAATACAACAATAGTATTTCTGTTCGGTAATTGAAGCCTTCTGGTACGCTCTTAAGAACTGCAGCATATTAGCCACTTGACTCAGACTTGTGAAAGACCAAGCTGAAAGATTCTTTCATCCTCAGAAACGCAGAAAAATTAGCCAATTAGCCAAGCCCTCAAGACAAAAGGAACAATTTACAGGTGTGGCCTTCCACACTTCTCTGTCTTGATCCTTTTCTGGCAATATACAGCAGTTTACAGGTGCATGCAAGCTGTCAAGCACACCTCTGCATAATCCTTCCTCAGACCAGGATAAAAGATCACACATGATCTGGACTGGCTGTTAATAGAGATCCAATAGCTCACAAGACCTAGTTTCTCAAGCAGCTATATCCTCCAGCTTTAGTCCAAAGAAATTCATTCCTCAAGTTACATTGCATTCTCAGAATCTCAAGATTAGTGAGGACATTAGACAAGATACAGCTCTGGAAGAAAGAGGAGAAATTCTGTACTCAAGAAGAGTGGGTCTGTCTTATCCATCCTCCTGATAACAACATTCTAAGAGCAAAGAGAATTTCCCAGAAAGTTAACTGGGTCCATCATCTGCATTACTGACCAGAAGGGCTACTTCACTGACAAAGAAACTTATAGAGAGATAATAATATGTCCTTGTGAGATCATAAAGAGCCTCCACTTCCAAGAACTCCTTCAAAAATCACCTAGGACTGGGAAAAACTTGGGGAACTCATTTTAGTCCAAAGGTCTCAGCATTCACTGTTTTCATGCAGCCTTGGCAATGAAAAACAGCTCAGGTCCTTTGTGTGGTTCTAGCTCAATCCCATATGTGAAAGATATGGAAGAAAAAGTAGAGACTCGGTAACAGTGGTACTTCTTTAGAGCTTTTCTGATTCTCAGAGTCCTCAATGATGGTACAACCTCACTGGAAGGGCACTTCACTGCAACCTCTGGATGACTCAAGGTATAATACCACATCTACTGGAACATAGTGAAGTGAACCTCCTGACAAATTTGAAGGTGATCCGTCCATCCTTCCATACTGGAACATAGTGAAGTGAACCTCCTGCAAATTTGAAGGTGATCCGTCCATCCGTTCTACTGGAACATAGTGAAGTGAACCTCCTGACAAATTTGAAGGTGAGCCATCCATCAAGTCCTTTCAGTTCAAAGTCAAAGAAACTCTCCTTCCATATCCCAGTACCCAGAGCAAGTGAGGCTATCCTAGGCCTAAGTAGAATCCACAGCCTTTTGAAAGAAGTAACGTAGACATGCAGCATGTTCATGTGGTTCAAGCCATGATGATTTGATAACAAATAGCCAGTTGTACACATTCTGGTGATACAAGATTCTTGAACCATATTAGATGCCCATCACAAACTGAACAGGGCTTAACACTGACCAAGGGCAACAGTACCATGAAAATTCTAGCTCCAATTCTAGCTTCTATTTGATCTAATTAACAGAAAAAAATAAATTAGCTCAAAAGCAAACATTGTTATAATGCCCAACATTTCTCCCCTGCCAAAACTGATATACTTGCCAAGTAAAAATTTTTGGCAAATGTTTGTTATGTAGTGGGTAAAATTTTAAAAATATTAGAAAATTAAAAAGCTTTTTCAGAGTTAGGACAGCTACATGAGAAGTAAGCTCTCGGTATTATAAAACGATCACAAAATTTTCTGTTTTAAACAAAAAAAACCCACCTACCAATCTTTGCTGCAACATGCAGATATTTTTACTCAAAGTTATTTTCCACAGAAAAACTGTTAAGTTGGCAGATTGACTGCTAAAGCAAATCATATCTGTTCCAATCAAGTTACACAGGACTCGAGAAAACGACTCACATGAACTAAGTATAAGCCATTTTATGCAACATCTTTGTTTGAACTGCATCCCAACTATGCAAGATAATCTTCACTTGCTTTTTACTCAGAGATAAATGCATGTAAGTAGCTTTTAATGAAAAGAACAAAATCTCAAATGCTCAAAACTCAAAAAGTCAAGTAAGACTTGAGTTCTTCCTTTGTCTGTAAGGGACTACCTGGAAATACGGGTACGTCACTACTCCACCTTTAGCTTTGACACTTCTCCTGTAAATGGTGAGCTGCAAATTTGACACACGACCTTTCACAACTATATCCATAGGAGAGTTCTCCATTCTCAAGAAGCTTAAAAGAAAAGACTGAAAGCCTAAGAAGAAAACATTTTCTTAAATTTAATTCTACAATTTCTGCAGCAAGAAACTGAAATCGTTGTCTGCAGACATGATTAACTTGATACACACACTTCAACAGCAGTTGTCAAGCTCAAACCGACGAGTTAGCAGATTTGCTCAATCTGGTTATGTATGGTTTCTTGATTTTTGATTGCACTTGAGAAGGTTACTGTGCACCTGACAGTATTTAAAAGCAGCTATGCCATATCCTCGTCGAAAGTGGAGCTCTGACAACTTAGGGTACTCTGTGGCTTAGCATTCTGGTGTTAACTGGGTATCTGAGTTTTGCTGGAGGTGCTTCTTATAGATGCTCAACTGTTCTTGTATAGCCTCAACTCTTCCTTGTATGAAAAATCTTTCTAGAAATGAGTGGGTATCTGTATAACATTTTGGGTGCAATGTTCTGGAAAGTAAGAGATAAGTGATGCATTTTGACTTTCCACATAAACTATTAAAAAAACACAAGAAGGAAAACATTTTACTGCATTAAATATGTTCACCAAGCTGCTGTAACTCGGTATTTCCGCAGTTTAATATTCCATAGCGAGTGCTGTAAGCAAGTGTTTTATTTGCTTGTTGAAAGGAGGAGTCTTAAATCTGAGGCTGCTGTTACTGAAGTCTAATTTTGGCAAAGAGGCCTGAAACAGCCTGATAACAAACTTATTTAGTCTGACTTGAGAAATACTATGGAAATCAACATCTGACCTCCACAGTTTCTAAAAATAGTCACCTTTTTTTTCAACAGGGGAAGTTTCCTCCATTTAAAATCTTGCTTACCTGATGGAAACCGCACTTTAATATTTCATGTCTTTGCTGCACATAGCCAAAGAATGGATAAAGAGTGGAAAGTCAATCCGGTGCTTTCAGCCTTGTAGTTGCAGCATTTTTTATTCATAAATTCAATTGCCTGACTTCATCTTCAAAGAATATTTTCCCAGTTGCCACACTAAGTAGCCAGTGTGCAAATACTGAAAGGTCAAAGTCAACAGTTGTTTCTCTAATTCCTTGCTACAGACGCATATCCAGGAGTTATGTGTATTTCCAAAATTGACCTTCAGTCACCAAGACATCTCAAGGCATGGAAGGAACATGAAAGAAGTGGGGTGAACTATCATTTATTTTGTCTTTCTGTGGCACGATAAATTTCATTGGCTGCCTGCCCTCTATCTGAGTACTAAGTTTTGTTTAGGGGAGACAAAATATTATTTAAATGAAAAAGTGCTATTATATCTTTTTACTGAAGACCAAAAAATACGGTGAATCTGATTTTTGGCAAGATCTCCAGTTTGTTTTTGAAAGAAATTCTGATCATGTTCCAAAATTAAGACAATCTAGCTATCAGGTTCCAAGACTTATTGTTTTCTTTCTATAACTGATAGAAAATGATTAGCAAGACACACATGGCAATACAAACAATACAGTCTGTATTTCCTTCATTATCATTGGCACCACAACCAGTATCAAACATCCAGGTGTTATGAATACTACAGTTGAGAACTCAGCTGAGTTGTCTTTAGTCTCCAATAGTTTACTAAGTGCAGTGAACTTCACACAAAGTAAGAAATTTGGCAAACGTAAGATTTCTTTAGAGTGCTGTAATAACACCTGTAGAGAAACACAAAAGCAAGAACATCATGCTACTACTGAAAACCACTAAAATAAAAAAATGCAAGTACTACTGCAATGGAAAGAGTACAGCAGTAAAAAGTTAAACATCTGGTAAGAATTTACAAGACTTGACAATTAGAAAGCCACTATGAAAATGATGACCTTAGTTCTTCCACAACCACTTTTTCAAAAGAGCCAAAATAAAAAAAAATTGCTTTTGAATAACTGTGAAACTAAAACCACAATACTATTTCTCAACAAAGACATGATACTGCACTTACCAACTGGACTGGTACCAGCTCCGTTTGGCACTGTGAGGTCAGTTGTCCCCAGCATTCCACCTAACAAAAATAAGCCAGAGCATTAAACTAACTTGCTCTTATTACAGTATCGTATCATTTTGTACTTCAGAACTTAAGCCACTAAGGGAGCTGTTTGGAGGTTTTTTAAAATAAAAAAAAAAGTAAAGCAGGTATTCCATGAAAGCACAAGAGTACTGAAATCCTACCTGCGTTGCCAGTACTGGGTGGTCTCTGAGGGGCCCCAGGTGATACGTTCCGATGGAGGGTGGTCTGAGGAGGGGAGAGCATGGTCGTGTCCGTTAACGATGAACTGGCTGCCAATGATGGGGATACGAGGGAACTCCCTGGGTTACTGTAGGTTAAAGTGTTGGGATTGGACACTGGAACCGTAACCGACATCGAGAAGTTCTGAGCAGGCAAGCCAGGCTGCAGGAAAGAAGACAGGGAACACACAGAAGACAACAATGTTAGCTCCAATTATGTTCGCAGAAATAGCACATTATAAAAGCACACATTAAAGTTTGCCAAGAATTACATGGGTTTAAAACAAGAAAAAAAAAAAGTGAATTATGTTAGTTTTAAAATTTTAAAACATTCATTTGTTGTAGAGTATGGCATTAAACTCTTACACATCATATAAATACAGTCCCAAAAGAATTACTCAAACTTCTAAAGTACTCAAAATTCAAATACAAAAAATTGAAGATATTTGTATGAATCTGCAAGCTCACAAATACAACAAATTTACGAGTTAATTTGGATTATTACAATGCAATGACAAGCTAAACATGTCTAAAAAAATCATTGAACTGTTGCACCTTCAAAATGTAAGCATAAACATGCACATTATAAAAGAAACAGTCAGTTATTACACAAAAAAGAAAAAGTTAGTAATAACATTTTCTATTAATAACCTTGCCAAAATTCTGCTAGTAATCTCAAATTTTTTCAGACCAAAAAAAGTACACAGATCTTTAGAAAGTCGCTAAGTTCAGTAATTTGAATTTAAACATTTCAATTGCCATTATTTCGAGCTGTGTTTCATTAAATCTCGCTTGAATAACCACTCCATCTTTCTTTTTTGCAAATATCATTTTTTAAAATTCTAATTTTTACAGCAATATTTAAAAGGCAACTATTTTTCTGAAGCATATTTATTTGTTATTCAACAACTATTTGAATCAAAAGCTTAGATGCCTGCCCATCTATGGTACTTATTTGGTTATGACTAACTTCTTTGGCCTTCTCTCATTCCTATCCTTTGACGGTGATGATGACAGTTTCTGAAACAAAAGGGACTATTTTCTTTCACAACTCTCAATTACTGGAAATAAAACCATAACAGGTACAGTTTAAGGGTAAAAATCCAGTAGTATTTATTGACAGCATAAGGAAATAATAGTTTCAATTTAGAGGTCAAATCCAGATGACAAACATTTATAACCTAGCAAATACACATGAAAAGATGCACTTTTTTAATATGTACCTTAAAATTTACTTAGAATGATACTGTGTATGGCAATTTTGGTAATATTATAAATAAAACAATAACTATACTAATTAAAAGAGCAGAATACATTTTCTACAACAGACAATCTCTTACTAGTACGAGCCAATGACAGCGTCCCTGCTGAAGAATTCTAAGAATAATTATCAATTTTTGGCAGACATGGAAGGAAAAAATAATGAAGCATAGCGACGTAATGCTAGCAAATCGCTCACAGTATCTAACTAAAGCCAAGCTGTACTGGTATTTGTTTTCACAAGAAACTACTTCAAGAAACTACTCAATATGTACCCAAAAAGGTTGTTTTCAAACAGCATGCTGTCAAGTAACTCAAACTAAACTTGAAATACCTGAAATATGTTTAAAACAATGGTAGAAGTTAAGAGCTGAAACATTTTTTCAGTAGGTTTCTCAATACAGAACTGACAGCTTCCCCCCACACCTCACAACAAAGGCTGCCTCTGCCCATCTACGGCGCTCACTTGGTTACGACTGGATTCTTCACGCTTTGCCTCATTCCTGTCCTTTGACAGTAACGAGTGCACCAGAACAAAAACTATGTTCTTCTACAGACCCATAAGTACTGGAAATAGAACCACTACAGGTCCAACTTAAGATACGAATGCAGAGCTATAGAGCTAACAAAATAGTGGGTTTTTTTTATTTACACAGATGTCTGCATAGACAATTTTGGCTGTTCATGAAGACCGCAGAAAATCAAGAGAGAGCAATTTAGCCTTAAGGAACTGAGAGGCGAGGCCTGAAGCAGAGGTCTCAACATAGAAACGCTGAATATCAAAAGCTTCAAAACAAAGCAAGAACAAAAGATACTGGCTTCATTCAAGTACAAAGAACTTGTTAAAAGAAGCAATGCTGGGTGTCATGACAGTTTGCTACTAAGTCATCTGGGGACCCTACTCAATTGCCCCTTTGTCTGTCCCAATTAACCTATACAGTCCATTTACTTTAACTGCTATGAGATTTGCAATGTTTAAAAAAAAAATAAAAATTAAAAAAAAAAAAAAAAATATATATATATATAAAAAAAAGGCTGTGGTAGAGCCCTGAATTAGTTTTCCTATAAAATACTTCCCCTGTAATACTCAACACTGATTGTTTTTTGTAAATGGAAATTAAATGTCATCATGTATACCTCCATGAAAAACATGCAAAATTGATACTGCTGTTATCCCCAAACTTCTTGAGTTCTGGGGCCAACTGACTTATGGCTGCAGATGGGTTAGGCACCAAAATATTCAAAGATCTTTCAATGTCCATGGAGTCTGTTAGAATTTCAACAGGAGTAAGACACCAATCTTTTGAGGTGTCCACCACTCTATCTTTAAAGTCTAAAATACCTTTTTACATCCAGTCTTCAGCAAAACAAATTCCATTGAGTTGATGACAACATAAATCCAATTCTATTTGTCTGCTGTAACAGACTGTAAAATCTTGATCAACAGACAAAAAGCTACAAGATGTAAATAAACTATCTTACATCCCACAACAAAAAATCTATCTTTATACAAATATTTTAGGTAGGATTAGGCAATGCAGCTAGGCTCCTGAAATTTAGAAGTGTTACCTCATGTTCACAAGGTATGAAAAACTGAGTGCAAAGAGAAGCTAGAGATAAATGTTATTCTTCAAGATAAAATGTATTTTAACAAGATCAAGCATCACCGTCTAATTTGTCCTCAAAAATAGATATCTCCTCTAAACCATTACATCCTCTTGTCTCTGCAGTGGTTTTCAGTGGTAAGCAAACACCATGAAAATTCTCATGCATGTAATAGAAGCACAAACCATACTTTAGTACTCACTGCGATTTTATGATTCCGCATCATATTATCAAATTCTTCATTAATTTTTTTATATTTTTCTTCTGTATGTGGCGTGAGCACATATGAAGTGTCAGGGTCTGGGCTGTCGCACCCTCTGTGTTCCTTCTTGTTCAGAGCCTAAATAATGAAGTTAATAAAAAGGATCAACAAATAAAAAGTAGAGATAAAATAAAAGTACTTACAGGGGCTCGCTTGAAAATAAAATCACTATCTTCATTTAGTTTGCTGAATCTGTCCTCCGATAGTGGACTGTGCTCAAAGTAATCGTCAGCATCAGGGCTCTCACAACCATTAAGGCCTTTCTTTCTTAAGGTCTGAAATACAATTGGAAAATTCACATACAAATCATACTAACTTGCCAAGAAGTTTCGTATACTACTGAATCATTCAGAGCCACTGAAACTACATGAAACTTTCCCAGACAAAACTCACTGTTCAACAGACAGGCTTAGTCTTTCAAAATAGTGGCACAGTATGCAAAGAGAAAAGGTTCATTCAGAGGCACAGACTTTCCCAGGTGCCATCTCACGGGTAACTTTAACCTACAACCACTTCATCTCCCCAGTGTTCCATGCAAAACCATTTTTAGATACTGGCTGATGGAGTAAAGTTGCCTGACGTACAAGGAACATTCAAGTCTATGGCAAAGGAGTTAATGTCATCACTGGTAATTAAAAGCCAGTTTACAGGATCTTTAATAAATTGATTTTAGCATCCCAATTTTAATATTCACATTTTTTAAGAGCATACAGTTACACTCTGAGAAACACAATGGCTAAATTTTTTTCTCAAATTCAACAACTGCAGAACATTAAAATATGCAACATTCAGTAGTTTATAAAGGCAGGATATTCCTGCACTTCTGTCATCCTGCATGATAACAAGAACTGCAAAAAGAAAACTGTATAAAAAGAAATTACATAATCCCTCTCTAAAATGACTTAGTTAGCTAAATATAATTTTTTTCAGACTCCTTTAGACTAACTTGATGCAACTGCTTTACGGGGCTACTTCCTGTTTTCTGACAGAGAACTCACATCAACATCCCCTAAAAAAAAAAAAAAAAAAACCCAAAGAAAAAAAACCACAACCCCCAAGCTTCTCTATAATCTAGGCATTACAAATAAGCTACTGAAAGAAAGGATGGGAAACTACAGGTCTCGTGATCAAATTTTAAAATATATTTGTATTCCATGCTGGTTTTCACCCTATTACCCAATCATGAATCTTCCTTTGCAAGTTCTCATTTATATTAAAAAAAAATATTTAAAAAATTACTTATGGTAAAATCTTGAATGTTTTTAAAAAGTTTGAAAAAGAAAGTATATACATTTTTGAACAGGTACAACTATATAGGCATGAGAGGAGTTCTGAGTTTTCTTTTTATGAAAAAAAAATCTATATTCTCTGAATTTTACATGAAAAACACTAAAGATTTGAAATCTGCAAGCTTACATTCTCAGTACCATAAAGAAATCGCATGTGTTTTCCTACAAAAGCTCTGTTTCCCTAAGACACCGAATTTCTGTTAAAAAACAAACAATGGTTCAATTTAAACTACAGTATCGATCAGCATTTTTTCTTTAAGTGCTACCTACTTATTTTTAGTACATTAAAAAGTACACAAGACTTTCTCACTATTCATATATGCAAAAAAACCCCTGCCTATTTCTACTTCAGTATTAAAGCGGTACTTGAAAATTCAATTATGCTGTCTGATTTTTTTTTTTTTTTTTTTTTTTTTTTTTTTTTTTTTTTTTTTTTAATACCCAGGTCACCATAAGCTCTAACTGCTTCTCAAGTTTCTTGGCTTGCTCTGCACATCCCACCCAGTATCTGGAACTCCCACCAACGTGCCGTCGCTCAATCAGCGGACGGGGCAGACAGGTGTCGCCTCCTCCTGTCACAGCACCCATCACAGCACCTGTCACAGCACCCATCCTGCGCCCCTGCCCAATCAGCTGGGCACACATATGGACTTGGCCATACAAGGGCCGGCCGCTCGGCCTCTCAAGGTCAGAGCCCCTTATCCCTCTCCCTGCCCTCCCTAACAAGTCAGCCTGCCACTCTTCTGCACTTGGATATCAGTAGGAAAATGTTAACACTGTATAATCCAGATTACACCTCACCCCTGCAACCCACGGAATTCTGGAAATAGAATCCAAACGGGTCTTTACGTGGTGCTCAGCATCAACGTGCACGGAGACAGGAGCAGAAGTTGTATTTAGATACTAAAAAGAAAGATCTTGCAAGAAATACACATACTGTTCACTTCTGCGAAAAAATTAGAGCAATTTTAAGTACTGCAGCAAGGGAGTTTCATTAGTGCTCCTTTCAACGTTCTAAAGCAATCAAGTGACAGCTTTTACGCATAATGCTGCCAATTCACCCTCCTGGATCTGTCTGAAAGTTCCCCTCAAAGTTCTAATATAAAGGAAGATATTTCAGTTAAATATAAAATCACATCCTTCCTCTTGGTGACCGGTTATTTTTATTTTTGATAACAATGGGGTTAACTCTGCTTTGACTCACGAGGAAGGAAAATGCCTCGGTATCTCCCATTTAAGATTCTGGAAGTCTTCACTCCAGATGGGGTTCCTGTCATTGTGGAAGGATTTAAGCCATGGTTCACTGTTACAGATAATAAGTCTGGGTCTGATATCCAAAGCTCTGTCTCCTTATCACTAAAACACAAACCGCCACTTAGAGGACCTAACCATAAAAAGACTGCCAACCTTATCGCTGCCCAGTAACATAATAGTAAAACATTTCTGCTCCGTGGCTCACACGAACAAGTGGAATGCTGTAATCTGTTCGCGCGGCCAGGCGAAGCCTACGCAGGACAGCCCAGCCTCAGCTTTCTCACAGGCTGCAGAGTGAGACCTGATAACGGGGCCCTGCTCAAGGGAAAACAAGGAAGGCCGGGACCACTGGGAATCGCTCCGCCGGGACACAGGAAAGCCAAACTCCGTAAACAAGTGCTGACTCCACCCTCAAGATTCTCTATAGCTAAAATTTGTTACTTCTGCAATTGATGTCAATAAGTCCCCTTCCCTGAGCTATTTCCAATATATTATCATGGAGACTGACATTTTAATAACTCTGTAGAGAAGAGGGGGTGGGAAATGCCAATTAGTGAGACCAAATAGTATTTGTGTAACAGAGTTTTATTTCTCTGCTGTGATACTTGCTTAGAACAAAAATAGGTTTTGCAGTTAAGGATAATAAATACAGACCATAAGTTTTCTTACTACAACAAAAGAGAAAAAGAAGATTACATTTCAAGTTTTGCTATTGGATGTTCACTGCAATTACTTTCTGGTGTTAAGCCTTATTCTCCAGATCATCTAAGGGAAAGCACAGCCTTTGGAGTTAATCTGTATTACTTTCCACTTCCTCTAAGACTTAGCCAAAATTACTGGAAGTTGTTCCAACATGTTTGCCAATGCATTGTATTGTGCCTTCAGTAATTGGAATTGTGCAGCTTTGATATTAGACTGGATTAAGTAACTGATGAGAGAAAAGTACTGATTTTTGCCAGAAAATAATGCAAAGTATCTATAAGGAACAAAGGCAGATATGAAATCTTTTTTAAAAAGAATCAAGCAAACACAACAATGTAGTTTTGCGACATACAAAGTTGCTACGTAAGTATTCAGACAGCTGTGGCCACCGTGATATTGCAGAACGACCCAGAAGTTTTAAACTGCTTTTTTCCACCGTCTAAAACTGAAATATGCTAATATTACCGCTATTTAATATTGATTTTTCTTTTAATGGCAAAGCTTAGAAAACATTCTATGAGAACAGCTGGACCAGCTATGACAGGTTTAAATATTATATTCAAGCACATGGTACAAGAGACCCAATGTTTTCTTGAGCTTCTCCACACATATGCAAAGTACTTCTTAATTGCATTGCATTTTGCTAATTTAAGAAAAGAATCATGCCTTGGCAAGAAGCATCTAAGGAACAGAAGACTGGCTTCTTGCAAAACAACAACAGAAAAATAATTACCTTCTGTCTACAATTCAACATAAATTTTACTAAAACTGATAATACAGATGCCAAACAGTTAAAAATACAATGAAGTTATTTATTGTATGATGCTTGAGGAAGCAAGTGATCCATATTTGACCATCACAGTATTACTATCTAAGCATAAGTTTCCTTCCACAAAATCCAACAGAGAAACACGAAATGCAGGAGCTTTATGCCTGCTGAGTCTCCACAGCGTGACACTAAGTCACCACCTTCTCCAAGGCTTGTTCCAGCCCAGCCGCACGCAGCTCCTCTCACACACACTTACACTGGCTCCATACACTGGTCATCAGCAGTTCTGGAAACCAGAAACTCTGAACTAATAAACACAGATCACTGCTACCAAAGATAACGTTAAGTGACAACCCCCAACCGTCCTCCTCCCCACAAAAGATCCTGGTTTTTTATATCCAGCTCTGAAAGGACACGTTGCTAATGGTTAAAAGAGCACAATCAGCATGTTTTGTGCTCCGATTCAGTGAGTGGGGTTAAAAAGCCAACACTTCTGTTCTGGGCTCCTTACCAGCTCTGGCAAAACTGTAGAGAACTTGATTATGTTCATTGTCACCTCAGGAAATAATATTTTTCTGCCTTAAAGCATGAAAGTAGGATGACCTCATATTCAAAAAGTGTTATGAAGTGCAAAAAAGTGCCAGTTCATTCAGAACATTTCCAGTGTTGGGTTTCTTGTGGTGTTACACAAAAAGGAAATGGTTGTTGCTGTCAATGCTACCACGTATCATGTTAACGGCTCTATTTTCACACTTAGTATTAAAGCTGGCTGAACAGGACTTTTGTTGGTGTTTCATCCCAAATTATGAGGAAAAACATTTCCAAAATTTGACTAAGATTGAAATGACAATTTATGTCCTCTGGGAAAGGTAAATCTTTCACTTAAAATCAGTGGCTAGTTCTGTTTCTGCTGTTGCAAATGCGAAGCAGCACAAAGCTGAGAGTAAATATGTTTTTAAAACATTGTAATTTGAAAAAGCGTAAGTATTCCTCAAGCCTGAAGTAATGAAAAGGCACCACTAGTACTGTCAAATATTACTGCTGCTCCAGTAGGCATGTACACCATGGTTATCAAAAGGATAACTCAACAAACTATTTCCTGATGCTCCAGAAAGCTGTCATGCAATAGCGCAGTGGGAGAGAACACTGCTGCCACTTGCACCAAATTCCAAAGTCTCCTCACCCACAGAAGCAGTCGCCAAGCGCTCACACAGCTCTGTGCAGGAAGGACCGGACTGAGCATCACTCTGTCATCTGTGATAGGAATAATGACAAGGTCACTGAGGCAGAAGACTGAAGTTGCAGCCTCACACCAGTAACACACAAGTCAGTACTGTTAGCCCAGGCTGCAATAGTGCCTTTCCTATCAGCCTTCAGGAACAAAGAAAAATAATTCCTGAAACAGAGATCCAAGGATAGCTGAGAGCTATTTAGCCATACCATAGCCTTCAGGATCGGCCTTACACTCCATCTGTGAAGATTAATAGATCAGAGATCCACGCTTTAAGATTATTTCCTGTGTTTTAAAGGAACTGCTGCAATCTCTGTGGGTGCTGTCTGATAAGCTGACTGACAGTAATAATTTGCTGTCACAGGAAGTGCAGGATGCTAGAGACCACCCTGCCATCAGCTCTGACGTTTGCTCGAGCCTGCAATAAGTCATTTTTTTTCTTCACTAAAATCACAGAAAATTCTCCTTGGCCATTCTTTATTTAATTTATTTTTGCTGGGTTCTCAATTGTAGCTGGAATAACATAGACATAGACACAAAGCAGGCAGGAGGAACGGCCCGTCCTTTCTGGCAGCAGCAAAGCATTGCCTCAGCCATCACTGATAATCACATCCTACTTAAAAAGCCACACCTTTTTTCTGAGATGTTCACAAAACAAAGAACAAATACAGTAGTCACAGCACCAGACTCCTACCCAGTTTTCATTCTTATTATGTGAAACATCAGTGAGAGAAAAAAGGGCATAAGCCTTGAACGCAGTTCAGCTCCCTTCTCACAGCAGCGAGACTTGTGCTGGCAGGAACTGCGTGTATCGCTACAGACTTCACATACAGCAAAAAGTCATGCTGAAAGCATGAGAACTGCTTTATTATTTGCTTCCTGTACATTCTATTATCAAGAAGTTGAGCCTAAAACCAGTCTGGATTTTTCTTCTTTTATAACACAAAATATTTCCCTTTCATCACCCTGAACAATACTACAGTATATCATCCTTTACATATAACCACTTCTATCCTATTACGTATAAAACATATTCAAGTATCTGAGGAGTATTCTTAGTCACTGAAAGATATTTATAGTTTTTAAACTTCCTGCAGGTCAGCTTGGCTTCAGAAGTATCACCATTCCTGTTTCTTTTCTCTGAATAACAACGTGGTTCAGCAAACCAGGAGCTTGACCCTGCAGTGTTGGGTAGGCAATTTTTACCACTGTCTAAAACACAAGCAGGAGTGAATCCTAAGCGCAGCATACACATCAAAAGCAAACAGCCAGAGGGGGGAAAAAAAAAAAAAATAAAAAAACCCAACATATAATTCAGCTTGGTAACTGTGGTTTGTGTTTGAAGCTCATCAACATTATTTCTGTAGGCTTCAAATTCTGTTTTCATCATTAGATGTACTGGATTAATATTCTCAACTTCAACCGGTGACGTATCTGCAGGTTTCCTTATGAAGCTGTTTTCCTTTCCTTTGAGTCAGGAGGCTACTTAAGTTTAGCCCTAATACTCTTTCTTTCAGTAACCTGAACACATTTTCAATTACATTTTGCTATGCTATCAGTTAGAATTTCACATTCAATTATAGCCACAGATACAGACATCACAAAACAGCACAGTAAAGCGGAGTGGTGTCCAGCTTTCAAAACTTCAGTGAAATGCACAGGAGGTCACATTAGATTACGACAGACATTTCCACAAGCTAAGCAACTTGGAGAGCTTAACTTCTTAAAGTTAAAGGCCTCACCTCAGGTAAAGGCTCACTTAGAGAACAAGGCCTCACCAATCTTTCTCATAAGCTCCCCAACCAAAATAACGTATCCTAAGTAAAATCTGAAAAACTGACATAAGCTACTTTTAGCTTACTTGAATAGTATTTTCCATACTTGTGCTCAATTAGTAGTGGTATTTAAAAAGTAAGTAATTGATATTACGCAAAAATATCTAGACATCAAAAATTCTGAGTACAGTACTTCAAACTTTGCTACAAAGATTATATTTCTTGGCCAAATACTATCGTATGTTATTAAAACAAACAAACAAAAATATTACAAGTCACCCTAGCAATAGGCCATAAAATACAAGGAAGAGCCCCCCAGGCAATGCTCTATGTTCAGTTTTAGACAAAGGTATTCATCATTTACAGATGAAAAATGTTCATGATTTGAAATTTTATCAGTGTCCCTGCTACATACCACTCTAAGAAAAGACACAGTCTTGTTTCAAATGTTGGAGCACTTCCAGTATCTGGCAAATTTTAACATGTATCCCTTGCTTGCCAAACATGAAAGCTAGCTGTCAAATTCCTCCAAGATATGATAAAGATGGCACTCAGGATTCAAACTCGCATTTATATATAACACATACAAAAGGTTTTTAGGCATGATATCGGATGAAGCTTAAATTCTAGCTCGAAGCATCTTTGCTGTGAAACATTATTTTAAACAGACAAACCACAAGCAGTTCCTAAAGAAACACAATTTTACAAGCTATAAAATCCACTCTTCTTTTTAACCCCCAGAATATTACACAAGGCCCTCGACTAGAAGATGTAGGAAGGGAAGCTCCTTACTTAAATATCTCATGTTAGAGAAACACTATCCATAAACTGGGGACTTCATAATGCAGCTGCTGACCTACAAGCAAGGTGGATTGCTCATTCCTAAATGAACTTCTTGAGACTTAAAAAG
Source organism: Tetrax tetrax (assembly GCA_009806455.1). NCBI lineage: Eukaryota > Metazoa > Chordata > Aves > Otidiformes > Otididae > Tetrax > Tetrax tetrax. The sequence goes on along the minus strand of WHYT01016627.1, from coordinate 253,101 downwards.
ATTAGCAATCCATTAGCCCTGATAATACTGTTTCCACAGTGAAAGCTAAGCCAAGCTCTCAAAGTCTGACATTTGATGCATTTGTCTTTGTTTCACTTGTATATACAACTTACTAGTTTATTAAATTTCATACCAATGAGCAGGTTTTCATTTTACCTGTTTTATAGAGAGTACCATCAACTAGATTTTTCCATTAAAGAGTACTAGATTGCCAGTCTAAGTCAATCTTATCTAATCTTTTTATTAAAGACAAAAGACAAAGTAGATCTATGTTCATCTTCAGAAAGCAGAAACTATTCCTTAGCGTATAAATTAAATGTATTTTATAGTCCTTTCCGGGATTGGCAGTTTGCAACAAAGAAGCAAAACACAGTTCCATGTCAGAATGTTCAAAGGGATATTTTGCAGTACATAAATGCTTTTTTCAATTCTTACTTAAGTAGCAACGTATGTACAGACACATCCTCCCATCCATACCTCCTCACATACTTGCAATGGTTAAAATATAAATCACCAACAGCAACAGCCGACTGAATGCCTCCTTTGAGCAACAGTATATTGCAGATAAGCCATATGGAACATGAAAAGTTTCCAAGTGTAGCAACCCATCTGCATAATATCCTTCGTAATCTTTTAGAAGTTCTTTAGTAAAAAATACTATCTCCTACTCATGGCTTGCCAAGAAAAATTTTCTAAACTGATTACAATTCAATGATATAAAAAGGATGGGTTTCTTTTGGTCGACCTGCCTATGCTGTAACATCAAATTGCTATTTCAAACATTTCTTGTCCCAAATTTCTCCTTGCAGCTTGAAAATTATAACAGAAACTATTTCAAAGTTTAAGTACTCAAGATAACTTAGCATTATCAAAACAGTAATTAGAACACAAATAGCAGCTATTCCCAGAGAAAATGTTTAGTGGATTCGAAGGATTTATACAATTATTAAAATATTATTCACATGTAAGATTATGGGAAGTGGCTGCACTGATGTCTACCAGAGCAGCTTCAAGTACCTTTAATACTGGTATAGAAATGCCATTTTGTTTCACCTAAAAGATGTGGCCAACTGTACAAACAAATACTATAAGTCTGTGTGGGCACGTGCGCACTCTGAACAGTGTGGTCCGTGGGCGTGCACACATACAAGTATTATCCCAGTTCATAACATTACCACAGAATATTTACAAAAAAAAACTAAAAAAAAAGAAAAACAAACCACAGGCTTAATAAGAGAACTGAAAGAAGGCACTTGAAAATGCCAACTGAGATAAACATGTATAACAGGAAGCAGTGAGCCTCCCCAGAAATAACGAAGTAGTGTACACGCAGCGACATCTCTATTTTTACTCAATTCAAATAATTAGAATGTAGGACTTCAAGACACAAAGCTGTAATAAGTATGTCACAACTCATGTTCTGAATACTTAACCTCTCAGTTACGTGTCAAAGGAATACACTTAATATGTTTTTCCTTGCATAACCTTCACTCAGAGTGTATTATTCAAAAGCCAATGCACTCCTTTGAAGACTCCTTACCTAACCTGAGAAGGAGGTGGGAAAACGAAGGTGGGACCTAAAGAGGTAGAGAGAAAAGACTGTACGGCCATCAGGGACAGTGAAATATGAGTAAACTTTATCAGATGTCATTCATGTCAATACTGGATAAAGACTGGCTCTGGTACGCTTTTTAACAAGTCACTATACTCAGCAAGTACTGAATGGTAAGGTAATGAAAAAAAGCACTGGCCTTTAATTGGCATCAGTTTGTTACAGTTGGAAGAGCTTTCAGTGAGACAATGTCTAAGAGCTTTGATCTAAAAAAATCTTCACAGTATTCCCCATGAATTTGGGAGTTTTTAATTAAAAATACGTTATTAATTTCCAGACATGTAAGCTCCCACATGAAATATTACATCACTGATATGACATTAACAAGATAACTATCACTGGTAAGTCACAAAAAAGATGTTAACACTGTATACGTATTGATTTTTAAGTATTACAAAGAACAAAAATGACATATGATTAATAAGGGCTGTTAGGAGATTCGTAGATCTGTACCACAAGACGTACCACCACAAATACTTCCTTTATTCAGGTGACAAAACAGTTAACATGCAAAACAAACCAGTAAAAAGTATCAATATGCAGTCACCTGCTCAGCTCGGTGTTGAGAACGTTACAGCCTTGATGGGCCACGCTACCTGCAGCAGGACACCGGCAAGGAACAAACCACCATCTCCATCACATGATCAGAAGTAGCTCATCACACTCCTGTGTCTGTGACATGACTGGGAGGTTTTCTGACAGTATGAAGATCTAGACCATTTTTTCTTGGGAGGCTAGAGACCCCTCCAGCCCTCTTCTACAGACGCACCATCAATTTGATGCCCAAACATTAAGATTACTCAACAGTAAATTATTAGAAACTTCTCAACAGAGAAGTAGTAAACATGCTTAGGTCCAAAAGGCAATTTGGAGTGAAGGATCCTACAGATGATGCTTTCCCACCTTTCTGACAGTTTATGCTAAAACACTGGTTGATGAAAAGCAATGATTAAGAAGCTAGCACTTCCACTGTCCCTTCTACAAAATGGTTAATCCCTGGCAGATTAGCAGGGTTGACAGCTGAAGACACTACCAAACCCATGAGCTTGAAAGTCAAAAGCTGGGGTTACATTAACTCTTCACTGAAATAAAGAGTATAATCCGAAAGAACAGTTATTTATCTTACTGTAGTTCAGGAGATGTATTGTTCTGGGGTCTATTCTTTCCATGCACGGCTTGTATCTAGTCACTCACTCTTGATTAACAGATGTCACAGTCCTCACTTTGAAATTGCAAAGTAAAAATATACTCTGTCAATACAGAATTGCAAAAGCACCAAATTCTGCAGCAACACAACGGCTGCAGAACACGAGACCAGCACAGCTTGAAGAACTTGTTAATACAAGTAAATAATTATGTCTTTGTGTGACTGCTTGCAGGAACTCCAGCATTAACAAGCAGTGAGCTGTTACAGATTTTCTTAGAATCTATTTTCAACCCTACCTGACACGTCTCCAAAACAGCTAAATCCAGAACCAGATCTTTGATGTGTGTTTCCCAATCAGTGGGTGTGAGAACCGGACTTCGTGTGTCTGCCCTATAAATTTCAAAAACGAAACCATTCTCCAAACACACTGCAGAATCAGTTGGAAAAACATCACTTGCATAGCTGGGAAAATAAATACAGGATTTCAGAACAGAGGAGAATCACTGTTTTTATGTAGCTGACCGGCAGCACCTATTTAAATAATAAAAACAGTCTCCAAAGAAAATGAGAGGTATGTGTTACTCACCAAGAATAGGAGCTATATGCAGTATTAAAAAAAAAAAAATCTTCCTTGATTAAATTTTGATATTTTGGAATGTGTTATCGAAGTCTGTACTCCAAACAAATACACAGACATGGAGCCTTAATCGCCCCTGGCTTCTAAAGGAGCATGGCAAGTAAAAGGTATAGGAATTCCAGCCAAGCATCCAGCTCACGAATCAATTAACCATTTCATTAACACAACCAGGTCAAAACACTGCTAGCTTGTAACGAACGAAGATTTATGTATTTTCTTTTTACTAACAATATTTGGAGCTATGGTATCATTCATTCCCCTTTACTGAGAGATAAACATAAATGGGGAAAAGACATTCTCAAAGAGAAAAACCACCCTGTTATGACCAACTCAAACTCCTGGTGTGCCTCCTAGATGAAATACAAAGTTAACTTGGTTGTTAAAATATATCCACTTCATCTATCAGCAGGGCTGCTTCTCCGGAGTTTTTGGTAGACAGGTACCACACAAAGGTCTGCTACCAGTACTGGACATAGATTTAAGGTTTTGGTCCTCACAGCAGCACAGCCTCCCGAAAAGCCATCTGATTAGATTTGAGATTCTACTGAGGTACAGCCAAGTAAGCTGTCATTCATCAATTAAGTGATTAGTTTTTTCTGTTAGTTTATTAAAAAAAAACGTAATGAGAACATCACAGCAAATTTCATTTCACAGTTCAGATAATCTCAATAGTATAACTGTCATAGGACAGAGAGAAATCTGAACTGGAACTACGCAAAATAACTAGTGGTAATACAATAGCTAAGCACAACCATTATTAGCAAGAGACTTCAGAAAATATATGTAAAGATGCATTCTAGACAAACTTTATATATATATATATATATATATATATGCTTTAATTAGTGACTAAAGCTGGTATTCGTAACAAAAAAAAAAATCAGAATACTAGTACAGCATGGTAAGCTTAAAACACCAGCACCATTTTCAAAGGTAGAAGAAATGTAGTATTCCTCACTCTAAAATACTAAATTTAATCACTGGTTTATACAAGAGGAAAGCATAGCTTTAGACTACTTGCAGGAAAACCAAAGCTGTTAAAAAAAGCCTATCCTACTTCTGGCAATTGTTTATATATTGGAAATGAAGGAATGCAAAATAACATTAACTACGAACAAAAACTAGCACTGTCAGCTTTCTCAAAGTCACCAACAATCTGTCATTAAAAAAAAAATAATAAAAAAAAAGAGCACGTCAACATCAGTCACCAGTATGCCCAAAGCAATTTCAGCATAGCTGAAAAATTAAAAGAATATTTTAAAGTAGAACAAAATTACCAAATGTAAAAATGGACGAATTAATGATAACAGTAAACAGCTCAAATAAAACAACTTTGGAGATGAACTGTTGGACTTAAATCTCCCATACTAAAAAAAAAAATAAAATAAAATAAAAGAGAGAGAAACAAGAGAGACCGCATTACCAGGGGTAACTGCACAAACACACAGACAGTCCTCTGTCACTGTATTCAAAACAAGTATTTGCTACCTTGACCACATTTTACCCTTTTTAAGGAAGCTTCCTGAACTCTGAATGGCAAAGTGGGAAATAAAACCCCAAAGTATAACCTGTTTACAAGCCAAGTTTATAGTAAACACTTCTACTAGAAAAAAAATAGATACAAGCTACTACATAGATATATATATTTTTATATATCTTTCTGATAAATTCTATTCCAGACCACTTCAGTTTTTATACAGTTTTTTTCTTTTTAAGGCAAGCTAAAAGTGAAATTTTAGTTCTTAACCATACATAAATCCTCCTCAATCACCTCCTTAAAATGTCTCAAAGGCATTTGTGCACTGTCTCAAATCATCTGAAAAGTTATATGCAGTATAATTACATCTACATAATCATTTAGCAAATCAAGGCCAATAATGCCTACATTTTCTCAGCATCAGGAGTAGATTACAAAGTCATTTCCTTACTTCACTGATACTGTTTTAAAGCTTCTTCCTTCTTTTAAGCGTATACCACTTATTTCCACAGCGTGATCCACGATATTTGGAGACCAAAGCAAATGGTCCAAACAAAAAACAAAAAAAAGCATGATAAAGCTATCCATAGTACTCATACCTATTTTCCTACCAGCCAAAAGCTTTATGCTTTTTCCTTTTTTTTCTCCTCCCTAAGTCTAGCCCACTTCTGGCTATTTTCCATCTATCAATATGAAGGAAAGCAAAACAACATTAACTAATCAGCATTGTCAACCTTCCCACCATCTCTAATGTGCGTCTCACCATCACCGTTGATGGTACCGCCTCTCAGCACCATCTCAGTTCTATAAAGCTGTGTTGATATTTCATGTAAATTTGGAGATTTTAGTCTGCTACAGTAAGCATCAGTTTTCATTTTCAACTGAAGTGGGTTGTAGAGCATTCTCTCCCCTTTTAAAAATATGTTTCAAAACTTACTATATAACTTCTCTTATGAAACATTTCAAAGAAATCTTTTTGAATCTTACTTAGCAAAATACAGAAGCCCAATTCACTTACAAAATTAGTATTGGAATTAGATACACCAGGTATCTATCCACCAAGGAAGGAAACAGGATCAACTAACTGAACATCTTTCTCATCTAACTTTGTATGTGTGCACCCATGCACATTGAGACAATTCCTAGATTTTCAATTTTCTGTGAAGTTCATCCAAATTTAAAAAAAAGAAGCTAGGAATCAAACCAAGTGCTACCAAAATACCGTAACATCTCATGGTTAACAACCTACTATACTGTGTGACATACTAATAACAGTTCAAAATACACGTCGGTAATCCACAGCCTGGGAAAGAAGCAATGCTGGGGAGGTGGAGAAAACTGGATAAAAACACAGAACCAAAAAGCCTCTGGTTTATCAACACAGTGTTTCACCACCAACCTTTCTGTTTATTCTCCCCACACTGTACACTTGTCTCCTGGCATATGCTCCATCTGGCTGTGGAGATGCATCTGCTTCTTTATGCTGCAGGCTGTACACGTGCAGATGAGCTGAACACGCTTCCTCCAAGCTATGATTTGACAACCGCATCTCCGATACCATCTATGTCTATGACTAAAGAACACATATTGCTCCTCTAACAGCCCCTTCATGAAAATTTTGTGAAAAGGCAGAGAAATAGAGCGTTTGTTTGGTATTTTACTACAAGACGGTGCACTGGATACAGCTTCTGTATCATTCAACTGGCTTACTGTCACTACTGGAAGCAGCAGCAGCTACATTTACCGGCTTTCTGGCTTCCTGCTGTCAAATCTATGACACGACCACTATCGCACCAGCCATCACCAACGTTGCTTCCTATCAGAGTCAGCACTCCCCATGTTAAGACATATAACAAACACCCAGATCACCTGCTGTAACTTAAACAAAACAATTACGATTATTCCAGTACAGCAGGTTGTTTCCACAAGAACGGATGTGTTCACAGTAATTATATCATTTCGGACAGATTTTTTTTAAAACACCTTTTAGTTACGATTTTTATTATAGATTATTGCATATTTCAGGGACAGCTGTCAAGATGTGGGGTATAACCTAAGCCTTACACAGCACACGACACTACACTGAAAACAGCATTAAACTCTCCAGCACAGAAGCGGCTCATTAACTGACACCTAGCTGAAATTCTCATGGGCACAGATGCCAACCTAAGTAGGTCACATTTTAGACAGGCTCCTAAAAATCAAATCATGTCAGTTTGATGATACGACAGAACATCCACAAACCCACCCATGCCCAAGTGTAGGTTAAAAAAAAAAAAAAAACCCAAAAAAAAACAAAAACACCCACAACCCTGTTTTGCTGTATCACTCAAGGAACATCAAAATGTGACAGAGAAAAAGTGGAGCTAAACAGGCAGGAAGAGCCTGTCTTCAGTCCTTGACTCTCAGAAAAAGCGAGGCTGGAAGAGAGCAAACAACTGAACAACTGCTGCTTTCTGAGGTCCTCTTGAGGGACAGAAGGACCCAGGATGGAAGCGTTACCTTGTAGAGAATCTGTAATAGTCTTAACACTCCCTACACAAAAGACGACTGAGTATGAGAGCCTGTTCATTTCCATTTTCCCTTGGATCAAAAAAGGATGAACGTTCAAAGTCTCAAATTGTCTTTTATACATTAAAACATTCTGTCAAGCATATGGATATAGAATCCAGATAAAACCTGAAATTCTTCCCATTTTACTCTGCAGAACTACCCTATTTCTTTTTTCAGAAAAAAATAATTATTTGCCATTATTAATTATTTTCTGTGTTATAGAAAAAGTAGTCCATGAATATTAAAGCATTTGATGCTTTAACACCTATGGCAAACCCTTCAAATCACAGACAGTACTTTGATGTAACAATCTTCAACTGTGCCACTACACCTCTGTACAACTAAATGCGTGGAAAGGAAACATTCTAGAAATTAAAAAGAAAAAAAACACGTAAAAGGGACAAAAATTAGAAAAGAATAGGTACAGGACAGCAGCAGAGCATTCACACCTACAAGAACACGTACACTGAAAGACAAAAGGGCACACATGAAAAAAAAAAAGTCTAGTATTCATTTAAGACACCAGTGCTCTCCCCTCCTACTATGTTTTCACACAAACACTCCAGCAGCAGCAGAAGATAGCAAGCTCTGGGCATATAAAAGCAATTCCTCTGCCAAAATTGAACAGGAGGCAACTATAAGGGGAAGATGCCTCATCAATTTCACTTAATCATTTGCAACATTGCCATCTACCCAGTACTAAAAATAAGTAACAGTAGATTTGTTTCTTCCCTTACACAGCTTCTGAGCTGTGTAGAATTAGTCTTCCTTCTAGCACAGCAAAAAACTCTCCTGTCATGCGTATGAGGAACGCAGTGGGTCAAGACTAGCCTCACGGTGAGCCTACACCACAGTAAATACCACCTGTCATATTCAAGGAGGCAAGTGAATTACTAAAATGTTAGCTAAGATACATACATCAGCTATAACACCACAAAATGGAATTACATATTCTAAATTGGTTTATCATATATTGGGCAGATTTTTAGGGGCCTTTGGGTAATTTTTATTTGTTAAAATTGTATTTCTACATCAGCAAAATAAAGAGAAGCCATTTCATTTTACACTGTTCTTTCAGAACATTTTCCAAAACACTGGTCCTGTAGCTTCTCTGCTATGCCACAAGCAGCCAGCAATGGTGTAATTATGTGAAGTAGTGAGCTTTTGGCAACTTGCTGCTGCTTAAACACAGGAGTCTCACTCTCCCCATCTCATCTCTTCTCCCGTGTTCCTCCCTGCCCATGCTGTACTTGTCATTCCATCTGCTCCAGAGCACATCGTATCCTCCACTGAACCCATCCAGCTCTGTTGTAAATCAAAAAAGTAGGTAACTTCCCACCTACAAGGAATGTTTTTCTAAATTAAAGACATTTTTTACTTACAGTGGAAAGCAAATCATCCAAAACCAACCATGAGTTATATCTCTTAATTGTCCAAAGAACAATGGCTAATAGACTACAAAGTCACTATACAAGTGGAGCAAATCTGAAATGCAATCAGTGGCGAAAAAATGAAACTGTGGAGTATCTCTCTGAAATAACTGTACTCAATTTTTTTTTTCGCTGGAATCCAATAGAGAGAAAACACCACTCTAATTGACATGTATTGGGCTTTTAAATACATCATCCTACCAATTTAACTTTACCATCCAGAACACAGCCATAGACTTAGAGACCATCTTTTCTCTGCAAAAAGGTACACACCCCACTCTCTGGCTAAATAACTTTCCTAAGAAAGAAAAAAAAAAAAGCAAAAACATTTTAAGTAGACTAAATAGCACACAGGGTTAATCTGAAGAGACTGAGACATGCACTCCTAAATTATACTATGTTTAAAAAATGAAAGTAAAGTACCAAATCCCACAACAGTATACTACAGTAAACCTACAGAGAAAAATCAGAAAGAATCTGCAGATGATTCTTCGCATGTTCCCCCAGAATAGAAACCATATGTGCCCTTGGGTACTAACTGCTCTTTTTAATGTAGTTGCTGGGGTCAAACACTTAACGCTAGTTAAAAAAAAAAAAAAAACCAAAACCTACAGGCAGTCCTGCGTAGAAATTATTTTGGAAGAGGTTCTTAGTCCTCATGATGCCAAGAAGCACTATTAGCACAAGTCATAACACAAAGAGGGCTTAGATGCAGAACACACAATCAGCCTTGCTAACCGACTTGCTTGCATCCCTATCTCAAATTCATGTCTGTCACAATCAAAAGCTCATCTTGAAAGAATGAGGTTTTCTGTTCCTCTACAGTGGCTATCCCTTATTTACACTAATCCAGTGACTAAGTAATACTCCTTCAACTCTTCAAAGCTTGTATTATTCCTCTCATTAGTACTCAGCACTGCAGAGAGAAGCTGGGGGTTTTCTTTCTGATCATAAAAGGCGGCTAACAAATTAGCAGAGAATCTTCTCAGAAAAATACAAGGCATTTCTCAGTGTTGTCAATCTGATTTTTGCTTGAAAAGTTATTTACAAGATTAGCTAGTATCCTCCCCACACTCTGTGATCCCCTTGGCACTAGACTCTTCAGCTATACAAGGCTAAGCACTATTCCTAAATCATTCCTAAAAAGCAAGGCATTTGTTCGGAAGACAACTTCAGAATTTAAATTAAACACTTAAGTCAGCCACCTGTTTTGGTCTATTTACAGGACTACTGGAGACATGACTCTTATCCGAAATGCAGTTACAGTACATAAAGGCTCCAATTGCCAAGAAAATCTTTGATTTCTACTGCACCTAATTTAGAAATTATGTACTGGAAAGAGTTTCTATTTAAAGCAGAAGTATAATAAAAGCAGACTAAACCAATACCTTTGAGTAAATATACTCATGCTATTCTATTACTGCAGAAACTGCAGTTGTTCTACTGCTGTTTTAACTGACATACAGTGACTGGAAAACAAATTTACTTAGTTTCATTTGCTCCACAGATTCATGGTTTTTTGTTGAACAAGGGGCAGCACAGATTGTGGCTGATATGATCTGTGTGCAACATTTGACTGGTAAAGTGGCTACTACCTCAGAAAACAGGCCAACCGTAATAGTCTGTTAGGCTGAGGGCACTCTTTGGACCTTGTTCTCCATCCAATTGATTTTTTTTTCTTGAAAACCTTGAACACCTCCCCCCACCTCTCCCAGAAAAAAAAAAACAACAAAAAAAAAAAAACCCCAACATCTTTCACACCTCTATTTCCATTGCCAAATGTGGTTGAAATTAAACATGTTTCCCAGAAGCTGGCCGGGGGTGGAGGGCAGATAGGAAAACAACATGGCTGTGAAAACAACTTATTGCCTTACAGAAACCAGACTAAAAGCAGTAGTTTACATTTTATGACAAAGTTTTCAAGTTATTAAATACATTTGGTTCAAAATATCTTAAAATACTCTATATTGCTCTACATTTGAAGTATTAAGGAAATAAGAAAACTGATGGGTCTTTTCAAATTGTTACCTCAACGATATCTGAGTTGGTTCTGCTTTCATGGGGCTCGTTGTATTCTGTGTATTTAAGAAGAACTTTGTCCATATCAGTGCTGGCATACTGAAAGAGTTTGTTAGAGCTGTTAAAAATGATGAGTGCTATTTCACAGTCACAGAGTACACTCAACTCATATGCCTTCTTCATTAATCCGAACTTCCTCTTTGTAAAGGTGACCTAGAGAAGAAAGAATAATGATTAATTCTTTTTAAACACATGGCAAGGGTTTAAAGGACTATAATCAATTACTCAAGGAATACAGATTTGAGCCTACACTATTTATTTCTCCTACCAAGTGACATAAATGAACACACGTACAAGCTTAAAAGAACTGGCTATCATATTTAGGTGTCACTTTTAGGGTCAGTGCCCTGTATTAGGCTAAGCTAAACAATTACACCCCCCTAGCTCTTCCACTGGTATGGGACTGCCAAGAAGAGTCAAAGTTCATAGGATCCTCAGCTGTATTTCCTTCCAACCAATACCGGCATTCCAGGTATCACAATAGTTTCTTCTGTGATGATTACGTATTCCGTAACTAGTCTACAAGTTACTCACACCCTTAAGTCTAATAAAATCGAAGAAAATAGCAATACCAAGGAAAGCAACATTGTTACTAAGCAATATGATTTCTAATTATGCAAAGCTAAGGAATATGCTTATTTTGTTGCTATTAAAACATCTCACCAAATTCACTTATACTTCTAAGTTGTTTTCTGCCCCTTGGGAAAATCATGACATAATCATTCTGTTCAATTAGAACTGCTGTGGGGAAATGAATCCATTAGAGACCATCACAAAGGAGCATTTGCCCATCATGGAAGGGGGAAAGACACTTAGTTATAAAAATCACCATCAATTATGAAAAAAAAGTTTTAAAAGTTTATTCTTTTCACAGTATTTCAGTTTGTTAAGGGTGTATGAGTATCAATGTATTTGACATCAAGTCAAATCGAACACAACTCTGATGCTAATGCCAACTTTTCTTAAAGGACAATATTTCTACTAAATGTCCTCTTAAGTGTCTCAAAACAGCACTTAAACTATGTTCTGCTTCCTCTTCTTCTGCTATGAAGTTAATGTTCTGAGACCTTTTAAATAAAGATGCTATTTTTGGGTCTAGCCTTTCCATCTGAGCTTCAGTGTTGAATGGAACACCTCCGTCTACGGCCACAGTCACACCCCCATGTTACAATTCAAAGAACATCTCTGGCAGGTGTGTGACCTCTACATGTTTAACAGACAAGAGTGAGAATACTTCTACAAGATAAGAATGAAGTAAAATACAAGAAACAAAACTGGTTTATGGGTTTCTATAATTTAATATATTAATTACCTAGGTGTACATCAAGTTTTTGGCAGATGGATGCAAATATTCTCTGGATACACACACCTCAAGTTTGTATGTCAGGCATATTACTTTTTTAATACTATCCATAGTTAAAAAAATACACTATCCGTCCCACTACCTAAATAGTCTCAGAGGGATTCAGACAGATACATGAACATTATGTACATAACATGCTGACAACAATTGTATTATTTAAACAGTATATGCATACCACAAATGTTCACAAAGGTACTGTGGACCTGAGATTGCTCTCTACCTATAAAACAATACCTACATCCACAAAAAAAAAAACAAACCCACCCATCCCCTTGTCTTAGCATGTGTCCCTTCCCCCAAAAAATACACTGTGCCTATAATTTTTGAAGCCCTGGATCATTACCCCTTTGCCAGAGAAGGAATGGAGATGGTAAACAGAAGACCTAGAAAGATGAGAATATGGAATGTCAAGTATATTACGATAATCATAGTTTCACCAAAGCTCTTGTGTAGTGTTTCCAACTTAGAAACTTCTTAGGGTTTACAGACCACTGATCAAAGCCTTTTGTGAGGTTTGAATAATCCGTGCTCAGATGAAAAGTGACTACTTACCATAACATTTTTATTCACCCCTCTTAAAGCACGTTTGGTGAAAAGCTCCATTAAGATACAGCACTATCTCAGAAACAATTTTATTTAAGAGCGCTGAAACACAGTCAAAGTTGAACTAGGGTAAGCAGATTGTTTTACCTACTTATTGTTTAAAAATAACAATACATTAGTGAGACAAAAGGCAAAAAAATCTGACAGAATTTACCTTAATGCATCTTCTGTTAGTATCTTATTTTCAGTTATCAATTCAACAAGTTGACTAAGTACAAATGTAGGTTTTACTGGGTTGTACTCCTCCCAAATGCCGGTGCAAATTTTACTATGCACATGTAATACAACACAGCTGCTTTTTAAAAACAGATCTTGTCTAAGTCTCCTAGCAGTTCTGTCACTTTACACACTCCTCCTTTCAGAACACTTTGGATTTATTTATCCTATCTCGAGTGGGACTTTACCAATTACTCTGTCTGGATTTTCTGGGGATTTGAGGAAACTGTGGGGTTTTTTTAATAGCTGGAGCCAAGCCTTACTTTAATACATACAGATTATTATAAACTCAGTTTTCGTTTAAGAACTCAGAAAGTGAGTATTAGTTGTGCAAATTGATTTTTTTTTCCTTGCCATTTACTGTGCCAATTAGGACCACCCTAAACCCAAAAATACTTATCTTTATTGCAGGCCAACAGCTTCCTCAGCACTATTTAACATTGCTTAGCAAAAAAGGGTGGGGAGGAAAGAACAACGGCAGCAAGACCAAGCTCCTTTGATATCTAATTTACTGTACTTTATTCTATTCAGCTTAATGAAGATAAATGTCCTACAGCTCATTCAAGCAGATAAGACTGCTTAATTAATAATACAATGACAGTCTCATGACAACTGTAATCCTCCAGAGTAACAGTCTATATATTGTTTTGAGCTCTCATACAATCCCATCAGAAAAGAGATGCTTTGACAAAACAACAGCTTTTCTTCCCACATAAGTTATAGGAACTTCATCTGCAAGCAAAGCTCTATCCCATTCTACTCACATTTTCAAACAAAAAAAAAAAAACCCATGAATATCATACTAAACATCTAAACAGGACATCATATGCATGCTCATGAGTGACCTACTAACCAGCTATGTATGCCAGAGAAAAACTGGCAGAACACAACAGAACTATACTTTCCGTCTGGCAAAACAAGCCCTAACGGCCCTCCTTATCTGGGTGAATGAAAAAAATCCTCAGGAGTTAATTAATACCTAATAAATACCCTGTGCATCAGGGCATTTTAGTATGTTAAAACTCAATATACTAGCTACCAATACCACAGGACACCAGTGGGGATAAACACCATCGACACCTACAGACATAAAAAAAAAAAATGTGGGTCCATTAACAAAAGCTACTTAATCTTCTAAAAAAAATTTTTAAAAGAAGATGCAGTATGTTAACATCACTGAGTTTCCACAGAAAAAGGATAAGGCAAGCCTAATTCAATTTTTAAGTCAGAGCTTAAAGCCTCTTTCTCATCACTAAAAGCCCCAAAAAGTGCTAGCCAAAAAACAGCTAGAAACAAAAAATAAATTCCCATATGTTGCTTCAGTCACAGCAATAGTACAAGTGGGTTAAATTTGATACAAACGCGCTAACTCTCCTCTTCTCCATTGTTCCAATCTGAATCTGAATGATGACATGGAGATAGGAAAAAAAAAAAAAAAAAAAAAAAAAAAAAAAAAAAAAAAGAATTATTTTAAGAGAAAATAAGAAAACATGGCAGAGATCCACAGAATAATAAGATGGACAGACAGACAGGGAGTGACTGCTGCCTCTTTCATACAAGAACTAAATAACCAGCAGAACCACGACTAAGCATAAATGAAAAGGTGTTTCTTGAAATAACAGGTAATAGACTTAGAGGAAATCCTAGCCAAAAGATTTTGTAAATGCCACAACTTTACAAGGGCTGAAAGGATAACTGAACAAGTTCACTGGGGGGTGGTGGGGAAAAACAAACAAACAAAAGAAAAATCCTTTAATGGTTATTAAATACACGGAAACCACATCCAGCTCAGGAAATCCCTGAGCTAAGAATAGTTAGAAGCTGGAAGAGGATTACAGAGCAGTGTAGTGTGCACCTCTATCCTACTTACTTCCTTATGGGCATCTTTGGTCTGACTCACTATGACTGTTCTTAAAGATCCTAACTCATTCCGACAATACTTTTCCTTAAAACCAGTAGCTTCCAGATACCCCACTATACATTTCAATACCCAATTAAAATTTTATTTCGTATCTTATGTCACAATTTAGAAGTCAAGAGGAAATGCTTTTTCTGCACAGTCGTCAACTTTCAGCACTTTGCATACTCACAGGACACCTCTAAGAGCAACCACGTAAGCAGCCTTCCCTAAAACACTGCATTTTGAGTACTCTTCCCTTTTCACTGATTTTTGAAGACCATTGTAGTAAACAGCTCTTACAATTAATATAAATCAATGTTTTTAAATACAATCACATTAACAAATTTCATTACTATATCCAGACCACTGTACATCATTGTCCACAGCTAAGTCAAACTCCTCTGTCAAAGAGGCTGCAGTAAATACTTTTATTACATCCTTTCTCAATTTCTCATCCTTTCTCCATCTTCATTACTAAGTGTTTCTAGTAGTTTTAAATCCAGTAAGGTGTCTGTTTCAACATGATCCTCCAGTCTATTGGAAGTGTAGACTAGGATACCATTTAAATAGGCATAGTAGCTTTACAGTCAATTTGATTTAAAGTAGTAATTTATATTAGTTACAAATAATTTCACCTAAACCAGTAGTAAAACCATTGAGACATTTCTTATTTGTATCCTGGTAATGCCATCTGCAGATAAATGAAGACAAAGCTCAGCTTTATAAGAGAATTAAAATGAATGTATTCAAAGTTTCTATTCATTTTTCAGATTACTGATGAACTTGTTCATGCTGACTGCTTGTTTCTCACCTGTCTGTTTCGTTCATCCATTATTCTTGTGATCTGTATTTTCTTCCTCCCCATTTTTAGCCTCTTCTTTCTTTTGCTTTGCAATCCAGAAATACACTAATCCAAGAAATTTCACTCTTCAGTACTCTAACACATGATACAGTTTTCTTTTACTTTGTCTTCAGCTTGAGAAAAGGTTCCTATTTCTTCTTATAAATACCTAAAAAAAAAAATTGAAAAAAAATTAATTCACTAATTATTAAACACTTGCAGAGTCATAAAGCATGGGCATGCATAAAATAATTCCAATTCAGAACCAAGTATTTTCTTTAATAAAACATTATACTACATACTCTGCTCCAATTAAATTAACTTCAACTAGTTTGCTAGATCCTAAATCTGTATTGTAGGTAAAGTGCAAAAAAAGTTTCATACACTTTCAACTTAAAAATTTGCAGTGGTCAAAGGGAGTGGTGCTCACCACTGTAAGCTTTAAGGCCTTGAGTCATCTGAGGTTTCAAAAATTTACCCACAAAGTTTTGGTGAACTCCTTTCTTTATTTCAGGAAACCTTACAGAGAAATCACTCTGTTTCCCATTTGTTTTGTACAATTATCATCACAATAACGGAACAAAGCCATGAGAATATCAAGTTTCTGTTCCAAAACTAAATTACATGTGATTTCGTAAGACAGTACTTGCAGTTTCACTGGGAAGCAGGAGGGAGAAGAAAAGAGGGAATACCTTTAAAAAGGATAAAGACCACAGAAAATATTTTCTCAGCAGAACTATTTCACAGCTACCAAGATACCAATGAATAATTAAGACATTTACACAGTTACTCTCTCTACAATAACCTCTAAGTTGCACATTTGCCAATAACCAATGACCAGTCCAGCCCTTGTTTCATTCCAGTAAATTGTTTAGAAAGATAGGAGTGCAATCAACTTTTAAAGCCTGTGTGCTATCATAATATTTTCATCTTGTCCTAATGCACCAAACTGATTTGTAAAATACTGCTATTTAACAAACTTCAAATGCATTTTTGGTGAAAAAAAAATTACTATGCCATAATCCAAACATACTGCTTGACCTGTAGGATACTATTATTTCAACCAAACTGGAGAACTACTGAAAAGAAACAGCCTCTAGAACACCAACTGTATACTGGAATGTATAGACATGAAACAGGCACACCTTATTCTATTACCACCTAATATTCATTAAAATAAAAGCAGTAAAACCAGCCACAATGTTAGCTTATAATCTCTAACTTTCCAATCCAAAATGTCTTCTGAAATCAGGCCTTGCATATTTGAATACGAGTGTCACGATGCCATAACCTTGAGGCCATGTGTAGAAAGCGGTGCAAGCACATCACCATCAGACCGCTAATAAGCGGAGACGGCAAGAGGCGATTAGTCACAGGCTGCACTTCACAATACATTCCATCTACACTGAGGAAACAACCATGACATTCTGATGCAGCTTGGGAGAGCGAAAAGGAAAAAAAAAAAATAAAATAAAAAGAGGTGGAGGAACATCACAAAACGAAGGGATGTCATTTTATATTTACCTGATATCAACAAAGGACTGCTCTGGCAAAACACCATAAAATGCCCAATAGTATTTAAAAATACTATTCCATGGAATTTAAGATGAAATCAACAGTAAAATTATGTAATGGCCACCAGTCAAAAGGGTATGGACTACACATTGTTTATACTGCAAAATGCTTAAAAGCATGCATCAGTGTTGCTTGCATTCCTTCTATTTTCTTCAAGAAAAAAAATTTCTTCCAAGGTGCAACTGAAAAAGTACTAATAGCTAGCTAAGGCCAGAAAAACAAGCCTCTGCAGAACCAATAGCACACAGCAAATATTTTACATGAAAAGCAACAGTTGGGATGTAAATTTATACTTTCTTGTTTAAAAAAAAAAAGCACCAAGAATATCCACTGAACTCCAAGCTTCAATTCTTAAACGCAGAGTCTTAAGTCAGCTGCCCCACCCTCTTAAAAAAGAAAAAAAACCCTAGAGTGAAACAACAACAAAAAACAAAGAACAACCCCAACATAACTCAGCTCATTCTACAATCACATATTAAATTTAGTTTGGCAAAAACCTGGTTGCATTCCTTGAACATACCTAATAAGAGTCTCTATAAGCAGCTTTTAACATTTGTTTTCTCCTTCATGTGTGGCTTCATTTTTTAAATATCCCATATACTATTGACATAGGTCTCTGAATATAGAATTACCAGATTCCTTCCTCTGCTTTTTAAAAGCACTCACCATCCTAACCAGTACATACAAACAGGCACCACACGTGAGACCAAAGATGCACCTGGTCCAGCATGTTACCCACAGCTATCAGCAAACGATCACCAGGATAGTAAGGAGGGACATAGCCGTAGGATAAACATGTATAACTTAAAAGTAATATTTATAGAGAATATTCTCCAGATATCCAGTGATTTTTCCATCAGAAACTTCTGGAGTCATACACGGAACCTTCCATGAATAGTACTTTTCAATCTGTGCAAATTTTTCGCACCTAGAAGCAAGGAGCTTCACAGCTTAGTTACACAGCAGAGTAGAAGATAGATCCTTCCATTTAAGCCTGATCCTGCTAGTTCTATCTGGTATCCACAGATTTTTAACTTGACAAGACAATAAGCCAAGTCATCTTCACTTTTCACGCTAGTCCTGATTTTGATGCCTATATTGTATCTCCCTTCAGCTACCTCTACTCAAAACTGAAGAATCCTACTCCAACCAAGCACCTCTTACACCACAGTCATTCTCTGGCCAGCCACCCTGTCCTCCTCTCTGCCCTTTCCAGTTACGCCCTGTTCTTTCTGAAACAGAAGGACACACAGTATGTACACTATACAAGATACAAGGTATATAAAATTTTATTACGATCTACAATTAACCTATAGAGAGGCAGGACAGTATTTTATGTTCTACTGCTTTAGACATACACCTAGGCAAATCTACTAGTTCTGAAAGTAAGGAGACAGACCAGTGCTCCAGAACACAATGTTAACATCCCTTTGTGGGACCACATACTTTCTTCGTACAGTCCTATCTCATTCACTCTGCTCTTCCACCAGATACTCAAAGGCAAGTCTACACAGTGGATAAAATAAGGAGCTCATGGGAGAACAGAGTAGAGAGGAAGAGAAAGAGGACGTGAGATTACGCAATATATATAGTTAAGGATACAAAATAAAAGAGATGCATGTGTTTTCCATGAGCTAACAAAAGAAACAATAGCAGGGAAACACTATTATCTTTTCCACATAGCATCACACAAAGGGAAATGGGAAAACTGACCCTAATTTTCACCAACATTTTGTTACACTTTGGAGGTGTTACTTCAGGTCTTTAGAAATCTGTATGCTTCACCAGGCATAAACATATCAACCCACTTCCCATTTACGGCCTCTGCTTCACCCTCTCTCATCAATCCACTGCTGCCTCTCATCTCACGTCTGCTACTTTCTTCAACCTCAAGCGCTTTTCTCACTTAGCAAATTCCAAATTCCTATTTTCATGTCAGTCCCCATCTGCGTCCAGCCAGTGACAGCCTCTCCTCCCTCTCCACAGGTTGCTATGGACACCAGAAACCTGGCTTTGAAATACATTTGCTAAAGGCAACTCGGCTCTGAAATACAGCATCCCTTTCATTTTGAAGTCACATACAAGATGATTTTCAAAGCTAAGAATTGAAATATAAGTTTGGCATGAGCTTAGAGTAAAAAGGATCTTGCCACTAACTGCAAAATCACAGTAAATTGTGTAATAAAAAGTCACTTGTCATGTGTGCTCAGAACATTCCAACGGGAAGTTACCACCAATGACAAATGCACGTTACATTTCTCAAGGGAGCAATGACTTTTCCTTTTTCTAATTCTTGACCACGTCAGAGTTGCAGTTTTATTTTCCTTCCCGAGCAGCAAAAACACTCCATAAAGATAGGATATGACTCTGTTCACTATAAGGTTACATCAAAAACATAATAAGCAAAGCTTTAATTTTGCTAAATCATTGCTGCATTACAAACGTACTTAGCTAAAATTCTTATGTTACAAAGTCATTTTATCTAGATTATCAACAAACTTTTGCCCAAATAAATGAAAACTAGCAGCCATAGTGGAAAACCAATGCGAATTTATTTCTGAAAATAAACGTGCAACTAACGTTAAGTAACCTTGCTGAAGGCAAAGTTCTACTTCCTGAAGTGACAGAATCAAATTACAGCCACCAAAACTGCTTTACATTACTTTCACAGGCACATAGAAGCAAAACCTTTTTCTCTTTCTCCCCTACTTTTTTTAAATGAGAATTTCAGGCATCTATTTAAGAAAACAATAAAAGTAAGCAGAGAAAAAGAAAGAAAAAAACCTGTATGATGAGCTTTAAACAGAAAATAATGTCATCCTGCAATAATAGCAAGAAAAATTATATTTACAGCCGTCCAAGTAAAAGCCTCTGTTACTGTACACAAGTAAACTTTATTCTGAATTTTCTGGATTTATTCTCTTCCCCAACACACGTGAAAATGCCACACTAAATAATGAAAAACAACCGAACCACATGCAAAAATATACCCTCATGACTGCTTATTTTCAGCACCTCAGATCAGTTCATTTGTTGTCAAGGTAGCTTACTGTTTCATAAATAACAGGAGATACACAACTTTAGAAGCAAGGAAACTGTATTTGACGTATTTTAAAAGATTCTTTCAAGCATTCAGTGGAAACAAATTATATCTGTGCAGAACTCCACAAGGTCTTGAAGCCTTCTGGCAGAACAGGTTAGGAAAAACTGTGTCAGAATCGTACTCCTTCCATTTATTTTCCTTTTACTTCCCTCTGCCTCTCGCTGTTTTCACGGAACTTCCATTTCACCATCACAGTTACAGGTTACATTTGACAGTAATCATCTCATCACAGCTCATTTACTGCAACGCACACAAAGAAAAGAGTCGTGACATCAGGTGATTTGCATAATAACTCAAAAGCCACAGCTGCATGAAACACAGATCTGTATAAACGCATCTCATACTCATAAGCCTTAGGTAAGGCTTACTACATAGCAGACAATTTTGACTGAATCAGGGTGAACAGGTCTTTTTCTGTGCCCCTAAACATGAATGGATGGGCACAGACCGCCCAAGCGAACCAAGGCTGATCTGCACGGTCACTGGTCACGTTGAGACTTCGCATGCTTACCAAGGATGGGACCACTTTGAAGCTACATTATTAAAATTAAGATTTCAAGCAAAGGGATTCCTTATACCTGTATGTTTGCACTTAAGAGATCATGCTCAGATTCTTGCTGGGATTTTTGCAGAGGTGTGCAAAGAGTAACAAAAACATTTCCTAGAGCCGCATTTCTATAGTCCTGCCGTTATATATTGCAGCAAGTAATGTACAACAGAAGTGCAAAACAATTGCACAGCCTACCCCTTCACAACAAGGCCACGTGTTGTCATTTATCTCACACTTCTTGCTGTACCACAATATTAGGAAATGAATCCCTTTTCCATCCTCAGTTTAGAAGCCATTCTTCTACATCCAACTGGAGCCTTAGAGTACATGAGACCGGCCTCAGAGCCCCAAGGTCCTCGGCTAGCAAGTGATACACAAGCATTGTTGTAAAACAATAATACAGCCCTTAGCCAAAATAACTTTTTTTGAAAAAAAAGTGGGATAACACAAAAAACAGGAAGCCATAAACAATTCTTCATTGATATTTTTTTTTATGTATCATAAACCACTTGTTTCTTTCAGCTAGGATAAAAGAAAGATCTTTGACATTAAATCATTTAAGTAAACTGTACTCCTAATAGTGGGTTTGTGGAGTTTTGCAATTCAACATGATCCTCAGTTTCCACATCAAAATAAAATCTATTTTTGAGCTTCTAATTTGTAAATTACACAGACTTTCTAATTAAATTTTGAAGGCATATCAGAAAAGATTAAGTCCTTTCAAAAAACATGGTCTTACTGAAGAACTGCAACTCCCGAATGCTACTGAAATAGACTGTTCCTGTTCTGCCGTTCCCTTCCATGCAGGAGGTGCTGTCTAATATGAAGCTGAATAACTACACGTTCTTACAAACAGATCCACAGACGTCTAAGCTGTATGAAACATGAACTAAGTTTCTGATATCTGTTTTTAAAACAAGCTTTATTACTCCTAGAATGCACATTTTCTTTCAAGAGAGATTTTCCCTAGCTTACAGACCAAACAGTTTTCGCAAACGATCAGCATCACCTATGACAACACATGCACTCCTAGAGAATATGACAAATGTGGCCTTGTCCAGGATCAGGGACAGCCAGGAATTCTGCTCTAGTTAGTTATTTACAATTAAATGGGTTCACATTTCAAGTAAACTCAATACCCAAATATTTTTCACACTGTTGCATTGCTATAAACGTCTTTTCTTAGCCTCCTGCATAAGTTAAAAAAAATATGCATCATTCTATTCTGGGCATCTATAGTCTCTAGAAGCAAAATAGTCATTATGAAGCTATCTGTAAAAGCATACATCTTTACCACAAACCTTCAAGTGATATTAAATTCTATTTTATTATTCCCATCCATAAATCTGGTCTTCGTATTTTCTGAAATAATTGATCTTTGCATTTGCAAAAATACATTAGAACATAGCTGGAAAATAAGATCTGGAAACTGAAGAGCTAGAGGTGGAGAAAGAAGACTACTGAAAGAACCAAACTTTCAATACTGGATTAAAATCCAGTTTTGCATAGAAGGAAAACTTCTACTAAGTAATCCCTAGAATTCTGTTGCCAGACTTCTACGAACAGATTAAAAAAAATAACTCCGTGACTGAATAGCAGTCTGGAAAACATGCTCCAGAGAGTTTCTCAAGAAACTTGTTCCTAATTTATCATATAATTTGTTGCAAGATGCAACTTTTCCATGGTATACAAAAATAGCCACAAAGAGGATTCTGAACACTGTTAACAAAACAAACCCCAAAATTTAAACTATGACCAGAAAGACTAATTTCCCAGTGAATGAACAAGCTATTACAAGAATCATGTCAGTCTGATCACAATTTTATATTTTTTGACCAGACAATACTCCTTTTTTTCCCACCCTCCATATACAGCTCTTGGAAAATTAATGAACTGGATGCAGAAATCTAAACTTAAGTTTAGATACTATTACTCCATAATGAAACAGAAGAGCATTGGCAGGTATTTAATCAGTTTAGAACTCATTACATGTTTCATAACCTTCACATTGACAAGCTCAAAGTGCAACTAAAAGCATTTAAACACAGGTTTTAAACCCAAAGACCTGTGTGCAACATAAGCCACATAAGGAAGGTTTCTTTCCTGAAGTAAAATATATATATTAAATATTAAATATTTTTCAATGTCAAAACCATCTGTCTCAAGTGTATCATCGATTCGTAATGGCTGATGGAACTACCATGTAGCAAAAAAAAAAAAAAGGCAGAGCCACATGTCTTACCAAAACTCCTTTCTGCCTTGAAGAGGGGAACCACCAGGATGCACACTCCAAAATGCTGGTAAGAAAATGTTCACTAGAGATGGCTTTAAATTATACATTATTTCGTCACCCACAACAAAAAGCTGCTACAAAAGAGCTCCCCATCACAGAAGACAAAACAGAACCCTGTAAAATGAACTTTTTAATGTTCATCTCAGAGGGTGTGGAATATCACCGAAACCATGCTGCTATTCTCAGCTAGGAAAATAACTCCCTTTCTTTAAAGCCATAAAGTAAGAACCAGCTGAAAAGCCATCTTCACAAGCATTGAAAATTAACTAAATAACAGAAACTTAACAGTGTGGACAATTAATTAAAAGGTTCATTTTAATGTTTTTCCTTCATCTTTCAGTAAGAGAGGATAAAATACATACACCAGACTGTTCAGTTCCCAGTTAATAGATGTACCAACCAGAAGGGAGCTTTCTTCTGGTTTTGCAACATCTTAACACATTAATCAATCTTCTTCAGGCTCAATGATGGATCTTTAGGTACCACTTAAAATGTGTTACACACAGCTAACTTAAGTTATGGCTTTAAAAGAAACAGTATTATCATTGGGAAATCTATTTTCAGAAGTCTTCATATTTCACCAATTACCACAGTGACACTCAAGCTTTAATTACTGCTATCTTGGCTCATTACTTTTCTCACCTCAAGTTAAGTTTATCAATAGATTAGAGAATACAGATAATCTTATTTGGCGTAAGGACACGCATTCGGCAGTGATACAGCTCACTATCTCCAAGTTCTCACAATACCTCTGCCCCACTTGTCACATCTATATTTATCACTACGGAAATCAGCGGAGCAAATCAGAGCACGGACAGTGAATAAGACTGGAGGCTGCATGTGGACAGAAGATGGTTTCACAGTTACAGCAGCTGAATATTGTTCTAAAGT
This sequence comes from Tetrax tetrax, assembly GCA_009806455.1. Lineage (NCBI taxonomy): Eukaryota > Metazoa > Chordata > Aves > Otidiformes > Otididae > Tetrax > Tetrax tetrax. Next base: position 228,831 of record WHYT01016627.1, on the reverse strand, counting down.
ACTAAATTGATTTGGTCAGATTTCTATGAAATTCTAGACAAGCTGCACCATCTGGGTTTTTTTTTTCTGTATGCGGTCACTCACTGTTTTCATCATTTTATACAAAAGTAGACTGAAAGTATTGCTCTGACTTTTTAACACAGCCACGTCAGGCTGAATTCAGCGAGAGCAGTACTTCGAACACAAGCAACGTGTCAAAGTAACCTGAAAAATTAAGGTTCCTGGCATTTCTATTTGGATATCCTTATCCACAAGGAGTATTGTCCTTTTTGCCCCGGGAACTACATGATTTACATAGATTACCTTTTCTGAGGAGTACTGAGATTTGTAGCAAGTGGTTTGGGGCTTGGTTTTTTTTTTTTTTTTTGCTAGTTTTATAATCATTTAGAACCTCAAGAAATAACCTACATGTAAAGAACTGAACATTCACAAACCAAGAACTAGACAAAATTATCTCTCTATGTAAGTTCCGACGTATCAAACCACTTCTCACAGCTAGAGAGCACGAAAAAAAAAAAAAAAACCAAACCAAAACCAAACAACACCTGAAAGTAACTTGAATATAAATAAAACTTACTACTTTTACACGTAGTTCAAAATTAAACAAGATGCTAACTGAGATAAGTCAATCAGCTTCCTGACGTAAGATTTAAACTTTATAGAAATGAAGACAGGAAGAAGAAATATTCAAAACACAGCATGTACTGTAAGGCAGTGTTATGAGATTTATTTCTGTAATCCTGCAGAAACTCTCGTTTAAAGTTGTATTCAAATTTTGCAAGCTGCATTTCAGTTCCCTTGTAGCAAATGCCAAATCAGCAATTCTCCAGCTAAGTAAAACAGTATCTGTTCTCAGTATATTAAAACTGACTGGTGTATAACTGGCACAGTTTCCCAAGGCAAGAGTAGAAGCCATAGCAGATTTTTCCTTAGGAAGTATGTACATAAACAGCATTTGATTGCCTCTGTTTTTCAGTTTCTTCTACTGGAAAAAACAAAGAACGTAAATTATGAGGTAATTTTATTCAGCACTGATTTTACCTGATGTAGAAAACTAAGAGTTGGGCACTTCAGCAAGCCGATATTGTGATTTGCAGCATAACTTCGGTAACTCAGTGAAGTTCCGAACACTTCTCAGTAACTAAAGTTCTAGTAATTAATTTTTACTTTTTACTAAGTGGAAAACTGTTCACTCTGCCTACAAGTACAAACTGTTGAGGTAATATAACAAACAGCCACAGGACAGCAACTTCAACACATGTTACTGAACAAACATTACAGCCAAAAACATTTACAGCTGACTTCAGGAATGTAACGGGATACAAAGGCAGCCATAGCTTCCACATGACTCTGCTTACACCTTCTCCTACAGACAGCCTCCTCAAACCAGACTCCAAACTAAAAAATGCCAGGTTTTATTAAAGTTCGCAGCAAGGCACAACCGTGAGATGACAGAATGGAAATACAGAGGGATTATAAACAAGATTCTTCCTTGCACATTGTGTCCTTACAAAACGGGTCTTGGTTTCCAAGTTTGGCTTCAGTTAACAGTGGCTTCGTGACGCAGAGCGCTGTACACTCCCATTTTGTACTTGGGAAACTTCTTCCCAAGGTTGAGCTCATTCTTAACTATCTGCTTCTCCCTGATCCTAGATACCAGCTTTTCTTCATGCTCTGCACAAGCTGCAGGCTCTAAGCTTCTTGCCCAACTTCCTTTTCCTCTCTCTTTTTTTTTTTTTTTTTAATCTGCTAAGACAGGTAGTCTAGACAACCATTTCCCTCCTGAGCATACTCTCTTTCTTACCAAATACACATTTCCAGTCTTCCAGAGGATTCCACATGATACGGGGACTCCCGCTTCTAAAGGGAACAGGACAGGAAAACCAAGAACAAATAGAAGAGATATCACACATCAAAGAATCTATAAGACGTTTTAAACCACTGAGTAATTATCCATAAAGCTTTCTTGATAATTTACTCCATGTCTGATTAAATGACAGCATGCAGTCACATTGTTGAAGTGCAACAATTACAAACCAGACAGACACGACAACATAATGCTTCAAACAGCCTGCATGCCCCAGTAAGGCATTCCGTAAACCATGAAGACACCTACATGTTTCTAACAAAGATTAGTGGCAAGATTCTTCTTCTGCGGCTGCCACAGCCTTTGTTCAAAACTCGATCTCTTCTTTTAAAATTCAGATACACGACCAGTTCAAACTTCTAAATAAAAATTTTTAAGGACCCACCAAAACCTTACTCTGTACTTCAGAGACATTAAAACCAAATTTCAGTGAATTATTCCCTTCCCCACACCCTTTTAAGCAAATAGTGATTTTATATTTATCATTACTGCTGATAGAAGAGCTACAGCAGAGCACATGGCAGGTTCTTTCCAAACATGCGTAGAGACTGTTACTTTACAATCTAACGGTTTCAGAATCCGAGGCAGACAGGTGGCAAGTAATAAAATAACATGTAAGTAAGATTACTTGATTCAGCTACATCTCAGGAGTGATATATTGGAAAAAGATTAAATACAGGCAGAATATAGGCAGCATCAGTGAACTCAGGAAGATGATGCTAGGCACCCGTGGTCAAGAAACAGTCTAATTCCCACAAACTCTCCAATTTCAGCAGCCACTTTTAAAAGCAGCCTAGAATGAGATTCCCTACATTCTAAAACATTTTATTGATCCAAGTATTTCATACCCTGCCCCTCCCAGGCTGGTGATACTGCCCTCCCTTTGGATGTCTATATGCTTAAAAGCAATCACAATCCCAAGTGCAGGGCAAGCTATTAAAAACAAAAGCTAACTACATTAAGACACATACCTGAAAGTACTGTAGTAAACTCAGCTTCTACTAAGAAAAGCAGTGAGAACATCATTCAGAATATTTTCTGCTCCTGCATATAAATTATTTCCTTTATTGGCAGGTGATGTCTGAAGTCTGGGCATTCATACGACACAAACATCACCCTAGCCACTTTGATTCACTTGCAAAAATGTTTCCTGAACTACACTGATTATAGTATACTGAATCTTCAGGTAAGGACTGTTTTCTGAACAGAAACCAATTTCTAAAACTAACTAACTTGGAAACTATTTTTTCCTTAGCAATGGCAACAAACCAGCATACACTGTCAGTTAATAAGTGGGAATTCATGATGCTACAATAACTTCATGACTTGCTATACCTGCAAGGCAGAGCAAATGGTAAAAATCTCACTATTTCACCTTTCTTGCAGATTGGTGCAAATAGAAAGCTTAAGTCATTTGACCCTAACTAACACTACTGCTTCACATTAAAGCTACATGATTCAAGTGGTGGACAGCAAGATGTACTAAACCATCTGTTTCAATAGCTTCTAAAGTGAAATACTCAATGACTATAAATAGAAGAATAAAAGAAAAAAAAATTGTTCTATTATTGTATTAAAAACAGATAGCCTCAAAACTTAAAAAAAAAAAAAAAAAAAAACTGTTTCCTCTTCCTAGTAGTCCCTGACAATATGTTATATTAAGAGCCATTAAAAAGGTCTGAATAAAAAGATAGTTGACAGAAGTTTACACAAAGGCCCAGAAAAATTCACTTGAAGTCCCAACAACGAACCAATTAAGTGATCCATACATAAATATGCAAAGCCCTTCTGATAAACTACTACATCACTGAAGAGTTAAACAAGGAATACTCATAAAAGATAGCACGAAAAGCTGGATCGTAATGTATTTGCAAGGCAGCTGGCCCATTTTCAATTACATTAAGTAGCCAGGAACCTGAAGCAGAAGCCCAGACAGGCACAGATTATTGTAGACTTCCCTTACAGAAAACCTCTTCCATTTAAACAAGTATATTCACTTAACTTTGACATGAAACATTAGAAGCAAATGCAAGCTTTTTGAAATTGTAAGGTAGACATCTCTGTCTTTACTACGTAGTCAGCCAAGTACTCTCTGATGCAATGACTGCCTAGACTTGACAATAACCAGGATCAGTCAGGAGTCAGACACTCTAAATGCAGCTGGCCATTGAGATCTGCAATTGTGTATTAACAAAAAAAAAACCAACCCACAATCATACACAGTTTACTATCCTGATTTGAGAGAAGGGAAAAATAATTATCCTCACTACCAAAGAAACCACCAGAAATGCCAAGAAGCAGCCCTGGAACCACTTCAGAAGGGAAGATTGCATGATCAGCCTCAGTCTCTTGCATTATTAGATGGTCAAAGTGAGCATCTTAGCATTTAATTATTGCATCAACGATTTAAGCCTGCTAGGAAAATTACAGAAGACAGTGCCCATTTCACACACACTGCTGGATCCGTTCCACCCGTGCTGTCTTTTTGTTCATCTCCGACAAAACCCTAGCTAAGAGACCTAGGAACCGTATTTCAGTTGTAAAGCAAACATACAAAATCAGATCTGAATGACCCTCCTTGAAAGTATTCATTCCAATTGTTGCACTTGATGTTAACAAGTAGTATCTGATTTTGGTAAAAGCAGTTCCATCACACTATGAAACTTTGATACTGCCTGTAGCCCTGGTAACTGAAAGCATACAATGTGGAAGTTAAGACACTTCAGCCCATCTTTGAGCTTAAAGAAATTTAGTGTTAAATTCCTGAATGTGAAGTGAAAGACTTAGACAAAAAAAAAAAAAAATCATTTTTACTCTAACAGCATCACTAGAGTACACAAGGAAGAATCTGCAACCTTTCCCATTCCTTTCTGTTATGACAATAAAGCATTCTGTCTTCATTAAAAACCCTATACACTTACTTACCTAAGCAAAAAACCCTCACATATTAAATGCATTCGTGAAAGTGGATTCTATATAGAAGAGTCAGACACTAGCTAAAGTATTTTACAGCTTCTTATTTTATTCATTTTAAGTAAACAATCTGTGAACATGAGTATATGGAGTTATATGAACAGAGAAGTGAACCCCAGAGAACTGGCATGCAGTTTATACACAACTTTAAAGAATCTGGCAGAAGAATTCTGGCACCTGAAAAAAAATGCCTCTTTAAAAAGTTATTGTTGAGTACCCCAGGCCTTCAGGACATTAAAACTGTCTTTCTCTTACATGCTGACTGGAAGCCTTGCAGCAGCTGAAGCAATAAATATTGACAGCTAGCTGGCAAACAGCAGAGATACCAGTGCTTGGAGTCTCCAATTTCACCTGCATCAGCAGAGACAAAGCCTGGAAGGGACAGTATAACTAGGGCCTAGTATGTTCATCTGTATTACTGTTGCTTTTGCCTATATTAAAAGTGTATTTTCCCCTCAATAAAATCGGTGTATCTCCGAACATACCTGCTTGTGTACACCACCCTGAAAACTTCAATTATGTATCAAATCTCATTGCAATATACAGCTATGTGGTAACAAAGCTCTAATTCTTGCTACAAATGAAAGCTTCCAGCACCCAGTTCCATCCTTTCACGCTCTTACATAGCTCAGCTCCTTCGTGTTAACAGATGCTTTGCAAGTTTTGCATATGAGGCCACACATTGCTTAACAAAAACTAAACAGTCAGCTTACAGCAAACACAGGAAAAGCTTTATGCCAAAACATGAGATACTCCTGACAGCACATAAGAAATGGAAGAAACAATTAGTAAAGTGGATTTCAATTGAGTTCTGAGTTCTACTTTTCTGCCAGTTCTCATCTCATATCCTCTGCTTTGAGGCAGGAAAGGAAATGCGCTCAGCCTTGCTTAAAGGAAAGAAAACTAAACAAAACGAAGCACAGACTACAAAATTCTATCTGTCTTCCAACCGGAAAAAAAGGTATCTTTCCAGCAATTCACTTTGTAGTTCAAACTGCAGATTGATAGTTGCTTTTTAGCAGACTTCAACCTGCTGCCAAACTAAACAGATTTTTAAACTGAGACTTGAAACAAAGACTTCTTAGTATAACCCAAAATATTGACCATTGAGTCAAACCTATCTGTCAAAACTTCAGCTTATGATTTCATCTGAAGTGAATGGATTTGTACCCCTGCACAGACACACCTATGATTACGGGCTATGTTTAGATTTGTAAGAATTCACCAGCGTACAGCGTCATCGTTTTCCCCAGCACACAGCTTCACCGGGGGAGGGGTGGAGACATCCTTCACACTATAAACATTTGCCAGCTTTCAAAAGGAAGATATGAATCAAAACAAGCTTACCCTGTACTTCTAGCAGGCAGTACTCTTAACATGTTACATCAACCCATACTTGTGGAGATTCTTCCTTCTAGCTTCTTGTAGATTTTTCCTTCCTTTTTGTCTACCACTGAATAAATTTAATTTTGATGGCAATATCTGATTAATAACTTTAGCAAGCCTTTACAGACAGTAGGCACTCCCCTTTGTATGCATTACTTAAAAAAACACAAACCCTTTAGGACTCCACATCGGAAAAGCTACCATATAAAATCGCAAGACTACCATAAATGCACAGTTCAGTAATAGATAAGCACACATGAGCTAGGTCTGTTGCCTAGGCGTGCAGCACCTAGAAAGCAGCAATGCACCAAGCTTTGATTTAAACAGAATAAATAAGATTCCTGCTCTCTCATTCTAATGCTGCCAAGTCAGACCATTTGCTTTATCGGCAAGATGTCGGTTTGCGCACGGAAAGAAGAAATACTTAGTCTATCTAGTGAATCCTCAGACTCAAAATCTCATTTTATTCCAATGGGTGCCCTTGCCTAACTCTTTCAGTACATCAAACTGAAGTCAAAATATTCCCGAACAGGATGGTAATATTCCCAAGAGTATTTCCATATGGAAGTGAGCTAGCTCTCAAGCCTCACTGTTTGTTCTTTTCTGGAATGAGTCCAAGTTTGCTTCAGTGAAGCTGCTCACCCCATACAGTTGGAAAAAAGGCATTTAAGAGAAGAGGAAGACCCCAAAAGCAAGGGAAAAAGCACAACGGAGGACAGTAGCACACAGAGTTAATAAGTTTATCTGTAGGGAGTTTCATCTGCGGCATTGTATGCCAGAAAGCACAGAACAAAGACACGGACATGGCTTTTTAAGTTTAGTAGATTCAAACAGATATTAAAAAGAAACTGGTACTCATTCACTTTTAAGGATTTCACCTTAAGGGAAGGTCTTCCAAGGATACACACGGTATTCTTTGGCCTTCTGAAAGCAAAATCAATTATGCACAAGACTCAGTTCTTGTAACAAAAATTGATTCAGAAGAGCCATGAGGAAAAGCAAGACAAATCATGAAACTGAAATTAATAAATATTTGTGAATAGCACCCACAAACCCACTACAAACAAATGGCAGCCGAGATCTGAGTTTTCACTAGTGGTTCTGCAGTGTCTCAGATCTAGGCTGCTACGGAAAAACAAAACGGGAACTCTAAAGGGACGTTGCTGCTTTCATATGCTATTAACTCAGGAGCTTGGGCAAGAAAATTATTGGTATTTTTAAACATTCAGAAAGACCAACCATAGCTTCCAGCACAATTATATTCTGCAGGGCTAGGAAACAGTATGTGTGCTAAGGTATGGAACTCTGAGCGCACAATATAGTTTTGCTTTATGGAATAATTTCAGTTCTTTATTGTGTTTAAGACAATTTAATGCTGCTTTACTATGGGTGTCCTTGAGTACTCAAAAGCAAATCCACTTGGGCTTCCTTGTAATCCTTCTGCAAAGGCAGTATCCACCACAACTCGATAGAAACTATCTTCAGTCTTTGAAGGGGCTTATAGTCCATAATGACAGTGAGTCTAGAGAAATACTAACAAAAACCAAAGTCCAGCAACCCATTATCTGGAACAAAGCACCTACATAGCCTTCTCAACGGGAAGAGGTGGAAAGAGTTACCAGCTGCAAGATGTAAAAGTTGAATCACAGCTGGGGAAGGTGGAACCCTGTTCCTCTGCTTTTAGCCAAGCCTCACTGGCATGACATGCGACCACTGGACCTGAAGAAAAAAGGAACTCCCAAAGCATTCACAACCCACCTGAATCTTCAAGCTTAAGGAATGCAATCATGCAACTCTGAGACTAAGTAAATCGCTTAGCAATGGGTTGTTAGAAATACGTTGTCCTATATTCAGCACTACAGCTGCACTCTGGCACTTCAGTCCAACCTAGGACATTTTTATTTATCTGGGCCCATCGCTGCAGCACAAGAAAAATCCTGTTACCGTATGCCAAATGGTATTGTGCAACAAACAGGATAACAAGCAAGCCATCTCGCTCTTTCTTCTCAGAACAAGACATGAAAAAACCTTAAACAGTAAACCAACATCAACATCACACTTTCAGCAACAAACCAGCAGAGAAAGTGGTATTAAACTCTATTAGGATTTTGCATAAGGGATTATACTCCATTAAAGAGATTATCCACCTTGTAGCATCGTCTTGACAAAGGACTTAAGTATGCCACTCTTCCCTGCATATCATCTCCCAAACAGTGACCTGTTAAATCTGCAGAAGACATGTAACTGACACAATTAGCTTTTGAGTGCAGATGAGACCAAGACATTCTGACAGAATCATAGCATTGCTAAAATTTACATTTGTAGCTTTTCTTAAAGATTAAATACCTGAGGATCTGATTGCTTTTTTCAGATTTCATTTTTAAATTAATCTTTAATCATCACAGCAGCAGAAAAATGAATCGTAACATCCTAAAAAAATAAAATACTCCCAAAATTATGGTGGATTAAAAAAAAAAAAAAAAAACCAAAACAACTGAATTGGAATTCTCAGTTCTCTCTTACACAGATATGCAGACACAATGCTGCAGCATCCCAAATTCTGCAGTTAGTTACATCTCAGTAACAAATGGAGTCTCTCCAAATAGTTTGGTAACATTTTATTTAGTTAACAGAATTTTGACAACATTCAGAGAAATTATAACTTTTGAGAGTTTCACTGTTTTACTCACTTGCATAAGATCACATGCTTACAAGACACATGCACGCTAAATATATTACATGCTATCATGGCTGCAGGTCAGTTCTGTCCAAGCTGCTTGTATTAAATTTCTCCTATAAGCGCCATGAGAGCTCAGCTCTGCTACAGCAAATGTATGAAGAGGCCTCACATTCCAAACAACCATCTCAAGGGAAAAACTATGCCAACACAGTACTAAGTATGCCAGTGCTACTTTAAGCCATTTACTATTTTAAAACACACATGTAACCCTTGCATTTGTGTTATCTATTTTATGAACTTTTAAAATTCAAAACTCCAAAGCTAATTGGTTTGTCTTACTCTCTTGCTACGAAAATGTAAGGAAAAGGTCACAAGATTATAGTCTCTAATATGTGACATGCAAGAGTGATGAAATGCAAAACAGCACCTGTAAATTAACTGGGTAGGATATTCGACTACATTTGAAATATTTTACTGGGTTATTAAACCGAATACACAGTAACTAGAATACTAGAATACACAGTAACTAGAATACACAGTATTAGAACACATTTTAAATAAGTGTCATTGCATACTGTTCTAACAATTTCACAGCAGATGTTCTCTATAAAAGATACTGACATATAAAAACCCACATTGTCTCTACATATATTGACATACTTAGAAATATACACACTGGCATATAAAAAGTACAAACAAATCTGAGTTGTCAAAGTAATGGAGCAGACACTGGAAATATTTTATCAACCTCTGTCACAATGCTTTCCTGTGTCATACTACCGAAGAGGATAGCACTACGGAGAATGCCACTCTGATGGGGAAAGGAAGGCAATCTCTTCTAAAAGCTGTCTATAGGCTAACACAGGGGGATATTTCGGATAATGTGTTTCATGGCTTCAGACTGCTGCCTTGGAAAAAAGTAAAATAAAAGAGGAATAGACTTGATCACAGAGGTTAAGAGAGATTAGAAAACGTATCTGTATTCCACTGGAAGAATACATAATAATCCTTTTCATAAGCACAGAGGAAAGCATAACTCAAACTCGAATACTGACCAGCAAGAGCGTAAGCTTCAGCACTCAAGTTGGATACAGGTGGAATCATACAGACCTTTAAGTATTTAGGCAGCTAGCCCATATAAAAGTCCCAAACTGTTGCTACTTTAATGAAACCATATCTCCAGTGGCTAGTTTAAAGTTATCACATATACCTACTTAAGTTAGAAGTGCATGTTTGCCACATACTATAAGCGCATCCTGACACCATTCCTCTTAAGTAGAAACTGTGAGATTGCTCACACATTACTTGGTCCTCCCTTTCCACTGGATGAGGGACACCTGGAAACCAGATAGAACAATCAATAAATAGCTGAGCTATCCACAAGAATGATATGCTACAGGCAGATCAAGAGAACAGAGAGGTAAAAGGTACGGGTATGCTGTAATAAATTACTGGATTTTGAGTAGATAATACTTTAAACTAGCACATTATTCAGAGTCATTCCTTAATTAGCCCAACACTAATGCAGAGAACACTAACATTTATCAAATAATACACTGACAGAAAGATACAGAAGAAAAATATTATAACACTTGCAATTTTAGACACTCAAAGTTTAAGCAAGCACCAAACTATCTGAAATCTACAGTACAGTCCTGACACGCTGACTAGGTTCCGTTTTGACATAACTTCTGCACTAAGGGACCATGTTGGAAGCAACAAGTCAGCTCTCATATAGGAGATTGTTTAATGAACCAGGAAACCCTTGTATTTGCCACATGCAGAATATATATTCATATGGTGTCACACGTGAGCACGTGATTGAGATACTTCATCTGGTGGAATAGCATCACACACAGCTAACACACAGCAGTACTCTGCCCAACAGCTTTAACACCCAGTCTGGGCCATCTTGGCACTTACAGGTTTCTGTGCAGCTGCTGGTAAGGATTCCCCACTCCCCAACCCAGAGGAGCACAGAAGTTGTCACTGCAAACAAAAAAAACACAAAACCAAACCACCAAACCTCTTCAAGAGTCATACTTCACCTCTGCATAACTGTCAAAAACACAAGCCTAGCTGAATTATCAAGTTCCAATTGTTTACTTTGCATTTGACTTGTTCCTGCTCAAATATTTAAGCCATCGCTTCTTCATCTGCATCAGACTTGAATCAATTTTTACATTACTTTTTAAATTTTCTTTCCCATCTTGATGACTTGAGTTACATACCATTCTGATCTGCTATTAGCAAAGTTACAGCATTGAAGAACAACACACACACACAAAAAGTACCAGCCCCTTAGAAGTATACAAGTTAATACATTTAGAGCAGTCTTATACCAGATTCCTTTCACACAGAAAAAACCCACGTAACTAAAAACAAGAGCTACACTGATAAAAAAATAAAAAAACCACAGAAAAGTAATGAAATAACTGAACCAGTAAGCTTCAATATGAAGACAAAATGAGGAAATGGAATCAAGAAATACAACTTATCAACAAAAACGATCTTTTTCTTCCTTCTAATTAACACGTGTTTGCACCATTAAAAACACCATTTCCAAATTTCATCAATGTAGTAAAAAAATAAAGAAACAGTGTTTATACTGCAAACAAATAATAGTAGGGTCCTACAGAGAAAAGCTACGGTCTTACTGATCTTATGAAACATGTTTTGAGTAAGAACAGTAAACGCTCAATATCATTAAAAGTATTTATAAAATGCTGACCTTGGTGGACAACTTGGAATTAAATTATCTGCAACAGCTCGATGCACTACAGATTACTCTTATTTCAGAAGCAAACCAAATGCCAACAACAACAGAAATCAAAACATACATGATTATCAACAAAAGCACAGCTTGCATAATGTAAAACTACGCAATGCTCTGTTTTTAAGATTAGATAGCAATTGTTTTACTTCTCCAAAAGCGTTGGTACATAACTGGTCAGTTTTGGAGCATTTACTTTTCAAGGCATCAGGTGGAAAAAAAGGAACAAAAAATCTGTTCACGCAACATACCCAGCTGACCGATAAACTGACACAGAACTTAATTCATGAGAGCATTAGAAGACAAACCAAAAATGGAAGGGAAGACCTTAAGACAAGTAAAAAGGAGATACTTACTTAGAGTAGAATTCACAAGACTTTCTTCCTCAGGACAAAAACACTAGCACTTAAATAGACAAATCTGACAAAAAACTCATCATCTACCCTCTGGGAAGTGAAATGAAACCTCAAAAAATAGCAGAGAAATACAGAGGGGAGGCAGAAATACTTCTGGTTTACTTGCAAACATCTCTCTCTCAAAAAAGAAAAAAAAAATATAAAGACTAAACAGCTGAAGTCTGACATATTCACTCTTCCAGATTCTCACATTAAAAATCATATGCAACATAGCTTAAATTGTTTTACGTCACTTCATTTTAGCCCAGTTACACAGCATGCCGTACCTCCTCTTCAAAATACTGTTCTGCTCTGTCACACTGACAAAGAACAGGACAAGAGACTGCTAAATTACACCTAGGCAGGAAGACCGGGATTAAGGCATTTGCACCAGGGTCAAAAAGCAATCAGCTAACTTCAAAGGCAAAGCAAGGCACCAATCTTAAAGTTACCTCAATGGCAAAACACTAAAAAAAGGCAAAGTCTGCCAATAAAAGTAACATTTGCTGCTAAAGCAACAGATGAGCAGGCAAGCTTTGAGGCACAGAAGTCCTCAAGATCACAGTTTAAACTTTTAATTTAACCTACAGTTACCGACTGAAGAACAGAAAATAGATGCAAAAATGCAGCACACACACCAGAAAATAATTTTTTCTCTTCCATATTTATAAATAGCATGAGCTGATGGAAGTTACACTTGCCAAAACAAAGTCCCCAAAGATAAGGCTTCTCACAGGCAGGCATCCATTTGGTGAGACCAAAAATACAACAGCGTAGGAACTACCACCATCATCATCCAATCATTATCAACGCCACGAGGTCCCTTCAACCCTAACCATTCTATGATTCTATGAAACCTCTGTCACGCATACAGATCCAAATGAAACAACATTTTTTACCTCCCTAATTTTCCCGATTTGTTAAAGGCCACTTGTGCCAAAACTTTCTTCTTGGAACAGAGGCACCAATCTAGACCACAGACACATTTTGGAACTACAAGTTTTGTTGAAAGCCACACACTTCACTGTAGTCTAATCATCTAAATTATACATGTAAACAAAAATAAGATTTTTTAAAAAAATTTGTCACACAATAATTACGAAGAATTTGACGCCTACTTTTTAAGGTAGTTTATGCAGCAAAGCTCGCTAGATCAAAGACTCTTAATACGTTCTCACAATACATAAAAATGACCAAACCACATTTAATAAAGAAACAAAATGGAAAAAGAATAAAAGTTAGTGGGTGCTGGCTGTCATTTGTTTTACTGGAACACATCAAATAGTTTCAGTACTCTTCTGCTAAAGATATGAAGAAAAGCTGAAACAGGAATTCACAGCTACAAACCACACGAGACCATGTGATAAAACATACCCAGCTCAAAAGGCAGGTGCATTGCCATCCACATCTCGCTAGTGAATGCTCATAACTGAACTTAATTATCAATTCAGTTTCTCAAAGACTTAATAGATGATAAATATGACTCTCAAGACATGTTCTCCATTAAGAAACAGGTTTGCCCCATTAAGGTCCTACAATTAAAGAGCATTTTGCGACACCATGGATTTTCAAGTGGTAGAAAAAAAAAAAAAAAAATAAATGCTTTCTCTGTGTGAGTATTCTACCATGCCATTGCCTTACACAGCTACATTACGCTAGTTTAGGGATAGCCTGCATGCGTCTATCTACACGTCTAGCACAACTTTCGTGCTTTACCGTTAATCTAAGGGGGGAATCTGCGGAATCCTAGCTAAACATTTTCCTGAATTTGGTCTCTAATCTGAAAGACAGATCTGATTTGTAATGTTTCTCCCATTTTGTTGTTCATTATTGTACCTTAGCAAGTCTTTCAAGTGAATGCAATATTAAGATAAGCCAACAAAGCTGCTGCATAGGAAATATAGGTAAGGCCCATAAGCTTGTAACATGTCTAAATAATATACTGCACAGACCTATCTGAGACACAGGTCTAAGGTCTGGGTGAAGAAACTTCTGGTTCTAGGAGATATCACACATAAATCGCCCGAGACTAGTAAAACAGCACTACAACCCAGAAACACCTTTTAAAGAAAAATTATCAAAACAATATGGATGTTATCTTCCTTCATTATCAAAATGACTCTAAGCATCTCTAGATCCAGTGCATCTTCCCATAGGCAGACTATGAACCCCGGGCAGCAAGGGAGCAGAAACCTCCAGTAACAGGCACAGCCGACAACGCAGGAGAAGGGCTGGCCACACGCCGACTGGGGTGGGCATGCGGACGGTGCTACTGAACTACAGCCAGAGCTCCCCTCACCTTCACCCAGGTCCTGGAATTCTAGAACAGTATCTCAACCCACTGGGGCATTCTGGAAATTGAGAGTGGCAATGAAAGTGCACATCTAAAGCTGCATTCATTAGACTGAACAGTGAGACTTTAATATTGGTTGTAGCTCTCAAACAGAAATCTACAGTTTTGCAATAAATGATTGTAGGCATCTTCTCTAAACAATGATAATCCAAGTAGGTATTACTCATTTAGACAGATATTTTAGTTTAATTATGCTCAAATTGTCTTCTATTGTTAAAATAAAAGTTAAATAATTTAATTTAGTATGGGTATACAGCAGAAGAGAAAGAGACAAAGACTTGGATTAAAAAGCTTATGTGAATGCCAAAAAGAGAGAAAGATGGTTGCTTACACGTGCAGGAACCATGAAAATCCTTTAGCATTTTTTTGCCAAAGATGGTTTTAAGTATTTTTTTTTAAATAGTGTTTTAGAAAGGTTTGCTAAGGCAACTTGTGTATTGACTATAACACAGCCAACATGCTGCATTATAAAGACAACAACAGTAAGATCTGACTAATGTGTATTAAAGACAACACATTCACTACCATGGGAACTCCATTAGAATTCACCACTATTTCAAGTAGTCTGCAGGAAGCTTTTCTGTGCTAGACTTCCTCTCCTAATAATCTCTCCACTAATACTTCTAAGACATAAACATTAATACTACAACAAGGAACAAGCACACAGGCAATGTCATCTGCTTACAGCATTTTCATATAAATAGGTCTAACGGACACAAGGAATCACGGCAGAAAGAATACCAGGATAAGATCTCTCCCACTTACGCCATCATTACAGCTAAGGATTTAGCTGAAACAGTGAAAGTAATTCACTGAAAACTAACTGTAAGCACAATTAATGAATGCGGGAGAAACAAGGAAAAAAGGGAAAAAACAAACTCAACCCCTCACACAACACAAAAAACAAGCATTACGAGAAATACACCGAATTCAGTTGAAAGCAAACTTCATCTAATCTGGTATAGAAGTTTCACCAGAATAATGCTGTTGTAGAAAACTGAACCATACCAAAATGGTGCCTATACCAAGTTTTTGGAATGTACAGATCTAACAGGAAGAGAAGAAAGTTCCACCTCCCAGCCTCCAGTTATATTGCAACTCTACCTGTATACGTAACAGCTCCAGACCAGCAAAATAAAACTAGAGTTAGTTTAAACATTAAACGACATATAGGACTTGCCAAGTTACTGCCGTTTACAGGAAACGCTCAAGAAATCTTGCAGCACACACAAGACTAACGTACAGTTAAAACTACTTTTCTGACTTCTTATGTGGAAGTAGTATATTAAATCCATCCTGGAAACAGAACTCAAATATTACCAGAATTTGGTTTTAACTACATCTTACAGAGTCCAAGTTAGTCTTTCAATGATGGTCTGCAAACTCAAACGCTACATAATAAAAGCATTTCCTACAAGGTTTTTTTCAGCGTTTGAGGGATCAAAAAAATAGCGCCTAAGAACATCAATGTAGAAGTTTTATTAGACTTCAGAATGAACAGACCTATCAACTCAAAACCAAAACAAACTTCCCCAAAAAAAGCATTTTACATGTTGAAATAACAGAACTACATTTTCTGCTTAAAGTCAAGAGCAGCCAGTATTTGCGCACCTAGCATCAGCTACCGAGGATCTGAACTTTTCACCAAATGTCTAATTGTATCACACTAAATGCTGAAATTATTTTTAATCAACAAAAGACATAACAACTTGGCACTTTGTTTGGGGGTTTTTATGAACTTCAGAAAAAGAGGTACTCTTCTACAGAAATCCAAACAAAAAGGTGTCTTCCAAAATATGGAATAAATCACATCACAAGCAGCAGCCTGGATGTGCTGTATATCAAGTTCCTTCCCCTGCATAGTAACAAGAAACACAAAGTATTCTAATCCCTTTCTCAATATTGTAGCAACTACACTAACAACTAAAGCACAACCTCTTCCAAAAATACGCATTTTAAATGCAGAGCTTACCCTTCAGAATTAATACACCTACAACAATATTTTTGATTAATATATGCAATTGTTTCCTCGCTCAAACTTGTATTTGGGTCTAATTTGTATTTGGACAAAACAATTACGGAAGGTAGTCAAACCCAGATACACAGTTTGTAAGTAGATACATTAATGGTAGGACGCTTCAAAGTTTAAAGGTCAGATCAGAAATACTCATCAGTTAGAAAGGAGGAGTTTGAAGTAAGACGAGGCTCACTCACTCTCAAGCATAAAAGTTGGTAAATCAAGCCAGACACATTAAAGCTATAAATACAAAAAAACCAACCTAGGCAAAGGAACACCCACGGAATGGAATTTTCTATCTTCATTCCACTTCATTTGTACCATAGTACAAACAAAACAAAAACTGTTTTCTAGCTACTTTAATTGGCTGTCTTCAAAATCCTGACTGAAGTATCTGTAAATCCTAACAGAGGTGGGCTGAAGCATTCGTGTTCAAGAACCACCTGTATCTCAAAAATTCTCACCTACTCCTTCCTTCCTCCCCTGTGGCCCGAACACTGACACATCTCTGTGGGTTCACTACGTGAACGCCAACGTCTGGGCTGGCTGTCCCTTCACTGTGCCAATATTGCTAACAGATCAGACTATTTTAAGATAAGCTAATTATGCCAGGGAAGTATCTTATAAGCTATTAAGATTAAGCAGAGGAGACCATGACGAATTAAAAGCAGTGAAGTACAGATAAGACAGAAGCAGGAATTGTGATCTCAGCTGTTCAAGATAAGAAGCCTGGAGTATTCCTCGTCAGATTGCAACTCTGAATTTTAGTCTGTACTAATCTTCTCCTGCTTCTAACAGTTGTTACAAGCACTAGAGAAACTTTGCATGAAGAGCTGTTGTTCATTACACCTTCAGAAAATTAGTCATTCAAACCTTAGAAGAACAGCATACCAAAGTCTTTGTGGTTGCTCAAAGGCATTATCTATATGCATGCAAGACAGACAGCTACAGAAATAAATACAGATGCCTTAAAAGAAACAGATCTGAAGAAAAATCCTCAGATTTTAAGTGAGTGTGTTGCACAGAAAGTCTTCAGGAAGTTTATCTGATCATCTTCTCATTAAGATTTCATTAAAGAAGTGCATGACGGAAAAGCAGGTTGAAACCTCTTTTGAGAACCAGTCAGCCAGTATCTTCAGGAATATTGTGGTAGGTCTTAACTGAACAATTCAGCTTAAAAATTACCACGTTGAGAAAAAATAGGATCCAGAAAGTCCTCAGTAAAACACAGGTATGAACTTCAGATGGGGGAGTGGGATTTTAGAGAAATTTATTATTATCTCTTAAGAACAAAATAAGATATTTCCTTTCCAGAGCGGGAGGGTGGCAGAAGGGGTGCCGAGGAGATTAGACACAAGGTGTTAAAACAGAGAAATCTAAACGATTCTTGACAAACAGGTCTTCTGACTTTCTTTGATGCAAATAAGCTCCTGTTCCCCTACCTCCAGAACAAATGCACAACAGAAGCAAACTGCTGTCTGAAACGATATACAACCCTGGTCCAACGTCCGGCAAGGGAAAAATAGAGGACAGGCAGTTGCAATCACAACCCACTGAACTTCCGTTCTAAATCACAAGAATCAAATCCCAAGTACAAACGTTGAGGAGTCAATTCCCTGCACAAAATCCCCAAATCATTAAGAATTCTGCAAACAGCATTCTGACCAGACTCTCTGGGTCTACACAACTATCTTCCCATGTACTTACAATCGGGCATCATCAAAATGAAGATCCATTTAAGATTTAACTTTATTCTACTGAACGAACGAATCGCAGCCTAATATGACATTTAGATGAAATGAAATAAAATATGCTAAAAGGAAAGCAAGTTAAGAAACTGCATGCAAAGTTTTAAATCATCCTACACCTTTAAGAGTTATTTACATAAAATCAAATAAAAACACGTAAGAAAATAACACTGTTTACTGATATAAGGTTAGGGTATTATCAATGATGGCACTAAAATCTTGAAGACAGAACTACTACACACAGCTTTCTAAACCTGCTTTTCTAATAAAATGAGGTTTACGCGATCACAGTCTATTCTCCCTCATTAACAGCTTCTGATTTAATTGGCCAGTTTCAACCAAGTGCAACAGTAAAACTACCAATTATTTTTAAGACTTCATAAAAATTGCTGTGGAATTTTTGACCTGCGGTGACACACAGCCCCCAAGCGAAGCGCCTGACCTGCAGGGACCAGAGAGGCAGCAGGTTCTGCTGGACCACCCAGGCGGTCAGCGGGCGCCCGTACTCGGGCTGGCCACAGCCAGCAGGCCATTTCAGATACTAAAGAACTTCAGAGAAACATACTCTATAGAGAGGATGCTCTCAAAGATCAGGGAGTAACAGAAGAGGTGAAAAATAAGGGAAATGTTAAGTTCTGTAAGTTTTATTACTCACAAAACCACTACTTCACTATTACTGTTCAGACTAATTTTGAATTTACTTCCACCATTTCTATGTCATATTTTAATATCATAAATAAAATGGGCTGTAGTACATAGAATAAAAATTTTCATACAGATATTATCTTTGTTCTTCCCTCTTCCCCATACCATGCTTCATTTGCTCTTCAGCAACCCAGCCATAAAGCTGGAATCCTTTTAGCTCAATGCAATCACACTGGTTATGCTTGCCTAGAGCCAATATTAACAGGACAGTCTACAGATCCTTTAATGACTGCTACCTCCTCTTTCCTAGAGGAAAGTTAGAAAGTGAAAAGAAAAAAAAAAAATGGCACCAAAACCTAATAGCACCCACTAGCAACATCAAGCTGGTTGTAGCCGAAAGCACTTCCTTCAGTCCTGCAACCAGATCTGATGGTTACGCTCATTCAGAAGCTCAACCAGGACCCCAACTGCTGCACAAGCATGTCTGGATCACCAGAGGGTGCTGCAGGGGCTCATAACATGACTACACAGTAGATTTGGGCTTGGATCATATCTAACATGGGGCTAGTTCTTTTTTTTTTTTTTTTAAAAAAAAAAAGAAGGTTTTACTCAGGTTTCTTAGCAGTCGTAACATTTCCATCCCCTCTCCAATCACCTCTTCTGAAGTGAATGATTCTGTTATTTTCTGACAGAACCTGGTGCAAGTTTTATATAAGCACCTTGTGCTAACACACTATTTATTGTAAACACACACGTACTTGACAAAAACAGAGTTCATGGACTAATTCTAGGGCATCCTCAAAAGATAACTACAAAAAACAAGTACATCACCACAAGGCTCAACTAGACAGTTGAGCTCCATCTCCTCAGCAAAAAACATATGGAGAATCTACAAATAGAGAAAAAAGACTGCAAGCCACTGAAATAAAGAAGACTCATGTAGGGCATGCTAAAAGTATTTGCAGAAAGATTTACTGAAAAGCAGCTAGTGAGATAACTGTAGGCTATCAGGTTACATTTCATCTTACTGTGAATATAAGCCTCCTACATAGATAAGCCTGTAAAAAACACTTCAACTAGCAGTCACTAAGAGCATCCTTCAGAACACCAAGAAAGCAACAGCAGTTGAAACTTTCAACTCTCCCATAACCCTATTTCATCTCCTGAACAAATCTTTAACCTTTTAAAGTACCTTCCTCCTATTTTGCAAAAAGCACCTAAATGTCTCCAGTATTCAGGAACATTAATCACTTATGTTTTAAAGCCCAGAACTTTCAATCATTTGAGCACCACATTTTACTAGTTCCTTGAAGCTACTGACTTAACAGTGATAAACAGAAACATTGACCAATAGCTTTTTTTTTTTTTAAAGGAAAAAAAATATTTGACAGTTACGATGACTATTGTTGCTTCCCCCCTCTCCTCAAATTTCAACTTGTATTAAATCCACGGCAAAGCCTGGGGGATTTTTTGGATTTATCTGTGTCCTTCATTGAGAACAAGTGTTCTGTATTTCTATGTGACTTTGTAATATAGGTTTGGTAAAATAAAATATTTTTAAAATTTCAGTTAATTCAATTCATGGTTTCCCATTACCTTTTTGATGGCTATTCAGGTTAGCAGTTTCCATATTTGTGACAAGGAAAACAACAGACTTAAAACTAACTGAAAATTATTCTTTGATATTCAACAATATTACATGCTCTACACACTCCTTGTGAATTTTTAAAGTATGTGTTAATAACTAGAACTTCTGCAAATATACCTATATTCCATATCTCCAATATCCAGTGAATACCTGCCTCCACCTACTGATCACATCTCTCTCCAGCCATGCAGGATTTTGTCTCCTTCCCCTGAAGGAGTTCTAATTTAGTGCTTCCTAACAGAAACCATAAATACTGCTGGCACTTGTTTCATAGTCGAGCCAAACATCTCTCAAAGCTAAGATCTTTATACGTGTTTCAGTGACAGAAAGTTAAGACATCACCATCTGGAATGCTAGGAGCAAAGATAAGGAGAACAACAAGAGGACAAAACAAACAAACAACCCAACAATGCACAAACCACAAAAACCCAACACTCCAAAAGAAACACAGGATGATATTAAGGAAGTCTCTCAGAGGAAATCCTTCTTCTGCACTCGTAAGCTTCAAATCCCAAAAGCCAAGTAGCCAAGCTAATAGAAGTATTATCAAAGCCAGACTAATAGACATAATTTGACAGCCTACAGGCTCAAAAATTTTAGCAGAAAGTGCTTTTCACTTGATGTGCACAGAAAGGAAACTGTATCTCTTGCCACCTCTTTTACCCTGAAACCAATGGGTTTCTGAACATAAATTTAAGACACCTGAATTGCAATTAAAATCTTGCATCAATATTTTAACAGCTTGAAGGAAAAATAAAATCATTTAGTTACAAATAAACTTAAATTACCCTCACTGCATGACAACATAATACAAGCATAGTGATGATGGAACACCCCATTTTCTCAAATATTCTCAGAAGACTCGGTGCTTTGAAAGCTCACACTTGAAAAAGCGACATTTTTGAGCTGCTATATACACCAACTTACTAGCAGCCATTCTTGTCAGCTTACAGTTTTTAAAACAGGATGCATGCAGTCATATCAGGAAGAGGGCAGCTGCTGTGAAAGAATGATACCAAAAACAAGATGTCCTTAACGTTGATAGCCTCACACAGTGTTTCTGAGCTATACTATACAAGTTTTCCACAACTGTAAGATGGTCAATTAAGAATAATTCAAAGCATCTGGAGAAAGATGCCCGCTTAATATTACTGTAACTTTTTTGATAACTGAGGAAAAAAAGTTCTTCCTCAGCCTTCCAGACTCAAGTATTGTAGATTTTCTAAGATACAGGGGGAAAAGTCACCTTATCCTGACACCTTTCCATGGTTTCTTTAGTGGAGGCTGCCAAGGCAAGTCTGTTCTGTCCTGTATGACCCTTTTTCGTATGTGTGTGGTATATTTGTGAGTCTCTCAGTGTTCAGGTACTTGCTTACTAACTGTTTGTAATTCTTCCATATCCCATTGTTTTACACTTACAATACCTTCTTAAGCATCATAAAGGACACCAAAATTATCTCCTCTGAATTTTCTCAACTCTGTACGCCCGTATCTTCACAGAAGAAATGTTTAACAGCATAGCCACAGCACAGCTCAGTTATAAATGTGCTTACACAATTATATAGCTAAAAGTTTAATAATTTATCCCCCTTGACCTTCCAAACATTATAAGTGATCATAGAAAAATGCAAGATCAGGCCTGTGTATATTGGTACAGCACTCAATGCTGGTACTGACCACAGCGTGCAAGTACTACTGCAGGTATCAAGACAACATATCCGCTTTACATATTCTCACAGGTCTATGGTTAGCTTTCAAACAATAAAAATAACATTAGTCCAATCCAGGCAATCCTAAATTACAAGGTTGAAAGCAACCTGGTTTTCAAATGAAGCTGAGTTTCAAAAAGACTTGAAGGGATTTTAAGTAAATGGAAAAAAAAAAATCCTTCTTCCCCTCCATTATCATCATTAAAGTATCACGAGCACACGGCCATCCGTTCTACACCCCATCCTTTCAGGTGGTCTCCGACTACCACAGTGATGAAGGCAAACACTAGTTATTTAGGTATTAAAGAAAAAAAAAAAAAAAAAACACTTTGTCATCAATGCCTGGTACACAGATACTTAATTCAAAGCAAGCACCTTTCCACGGCTATGCTTGGCTGATAAGTCCTAACACTCACTTTTAAAGTTAGTATACTTAAAATAGACATGCAACAATACTACGTAACTACTAGTGAAATCCAGCTGAGCACAAAGCAGTACAGAAGCACTTTTAAGTCTCTAGGTTGGCCCATAAGGACTTGGGCAGAATTCAAAAGCTCTTCAGGGACAGAGACAAATATAACTGGGAGACCTACCTAATTAAGCATCACTAACATTTTGAATATAAAGTAGTTAATCCCCTGAAAAATAATTCAATTAATCACACTCTTATTAAGGGGGATGTATTTTCTTCTCATCATATAGGCACGCTTGAACTATTGCAGCACATGGGGAATAAAAATCATAGTGCTTTCTGCAGAAAAGGTTCTGTATTCCCCTGCATCAAAGATTTGTAAAAAGACCAGTCACAAAATTTAGCTGTCTCTACTTGACAGTCATTGCTGCCTAATTCTTCGCTGCAGCCTCAGATTAAGGAGAAAAGGAGAAAGGAAGATTACCATACAACTCATTTAAAATACTCCAAATCAGTGACTGTTTTGGCGGGGGGGGATTTAAATCTCAGGAATAGAGTTTTTTTGCGATATATTAATTCCTCTTAAGTGTCAAATGAAAATGAGAGTATACAGTACAGGGTTTATGTTCCTAGAGAAAAACACATTTGAGTTAAGGATAAAGAAATCTAGAAAAATTCTCACAGAACCATTAAACAGAAGACTAAACAATACAGTTGATAAAGAAAAATATAGAGTCCTTTAATATGCAAGACAAAAAATCCCCTCCTTTCAACTCCATAAGCAATAACTTGAAAGATGAGGTGTTAAAATAAGAAGGCACCATATGAGGGGGATTGTAAGAGGTAGAAATCTAGATCAGATGCTCAGTTTAAAATAAACAAAGCAAACTACGTTACTGCAGGCTATGAACTTAACCCTCCATGGCATTATTTATTAGGTGGTGTTCCACCACAGAATGCACGCTGGGGGAAGGCAACTGTCCTATCACACAGTTCAAGTCTGGGTTTAACTCTTCGTAACATTACTTCGTTCATTCATTAGATACTGTATCAATCACCAAACCTGTACTGCCATTAGCCATTGAAAAAAAGCTCCTGAAGTCTTTTTACAGGAAAGTCAACAAAATTAACTTGAGGGAGGAAAAAAAAAAAAAAAATTTAAAAAAAATTTAAAAAAGAGAAAGAATGTCTTGCTGTAATCTTACAGACTTCATAAGACACCAAAACCACTTTGTAAACATCCAGGGAAAAAGTCGGCTATATTTAGTTAGTTCAGGATCTGACTGCACCTTTGGAGACTTAATTCATTCGACACGACAGGGCAAAGAGTTAAACTAAACCCACATTCAGTATCCCTTCAGCAATGCAGCAGCTACTGCATTCAGGTAATTATTGCATAGCCTTTCAAGACTAGCAGTAAAGCATACAAGAGAAAAAAGGAAAGGTGCATTTATCTTCCCTGCTTACTCTGCCAGAGCTGAAGGAATCAAATTTGAACGTAAGACAACAGGCAACAAAATTCACCCATACTAGTCATGGGCAGAGATTCTGACTTCCGCTCCATTCGATCAACTGAAGAACACATAATTACACATGTGAAAGAATATCTTTCAAACACAAAAAATGTGAAAACGTAAATAAAGACACTTTGCGCATTAAGAAGTTACACAGCATATATGTCGCCACATGATGTTCAAATTAATTCCAAGTGAGTTTTGTTTCAATGAGAAGGAAAAGTATTTCCCAGGGTTTTGCACACATTATCAGGCTGCTGTCATGGCTGAATAGGCCCAAAGCCTAAGTTTCATGCAGAGTATTTAATCCTGTGGTCCTTAAAAAAGGAAATTAAGAATTCGGTGAGGTGAATAAAAGAAGACAACGTTAATTTTTAAAATATTTACCTGAAACACAGACATGTCTCATGCAAGGCATAACAAACTACGGTTATTACAAAGGTAATGCAAATAATACAAGTCAAAGGTATTTCTTATTCAGGCAAAAAACTTAGTTCCCAAACTAACACAGATTTACACACTACACAGCATTATACTACACTGCTTTTACTACTGTTAAAGAATTAATCAGCTGAGTTTTGTTATGCACAAGCATGATCGAGAGCAGGCAAGGTAGCAGGGCTTTGTTCAGGGACTTGTGCCATGCCTCTACTCTCTCCGAAGTAGCGCTTGGGCCCAGAATACGCAGAATGACATCAACCAGTTATCTGAGAAACTTGGCTATCGTTCTAAAATAAACCCTGTAAAAGCTTTGCTGCCCACGTTAATCAGTTTAAGGTAAACCACATACACTTCAGCTCAAATAAAGTTTCTAAATAAGATAGATCTTCTGTCATAATAAGCCATTTTAGTTTTCTATAATTATTTCCAGTTTTAATTCAGCCAAGTCCTTCTCATCTTACTAGTCCAACATGGCTAAATCCGGTAGGTCAATCTACCTATCTTCATAAAATTCAGTGTTCCCTTATTTCTTCATCCTGTTTCGCAGTGAAAGAAACTAAAGCTATGTGAAATTAAAGAACTCTAATTTCAGAGATCTACGCATATGCAAAGCATTCCATGGGCCCACTCATTTATAGAGTTGAAGTGTAACCATATTGGTTCAAATACACACTTAAAAAAAGAAGCAAAACAAGCATATATACAAGCTAAAGGCTAATATACTTCTACTATAGCTTACAGTCTGCAAACTCCTTCTCACAGATAAATCATTAGAAATGCCAGAATATTAAGACTGGTTTAGATGAGTTGCACCAGCAGAGAGACTGCCTTCTACGCTAAAATTGTTCTGAAGTAGACCCCATCCCTCTCATTGAGGGATTCTTCTCATTTAGCGATTATACGCCTCTACTACTACTGGTGGACTACGTCAGCTACAGATTTAGAAAAGAACTATGCAGGAGAAAAATAACTAACCAGGGCACTGGGTTATTTTCCTTCCTAAATTCCAAACCGAATGCCCTCAAACAAGGCTCATCTCCAACTGGCCAGCACTGTTATAATCCCTTAACATCAAGACAAATTGTTCCATTCTCTCATTTTTGTTTTGCCAGCTAAACAAGGAGAGAATTTTAAAATATCATTATGTAATTATGCCCTTTAGTGACCAAGAGTGTCAAAATGACATCATTTATTATAATTCTTCTAAATTATGTAATTGAAAGACATGTCATTATGCATATATTGTAGCACCTAAATAAAAAAAAAAAAGTTTAAAAGAGGAACCTCACACTTCTCCCCCAAATGCAAATCACTTGTTACAGAGGGAAAAAAAACAAAGACTATGTTCCTATGTGTAAGAGATAAACATTTTAAATAATTTTTAAAACAGACAGAATATATTATTGAAACACTGCTCTGACAATTTCTGTGCAGGTCGTTTAAACACTAGCTAGCAATAACAAGACAATAGAAATATCAATCAAAATACAGACAGCTAGTTCCTAAAAATGAAAAAAGACTCGTATAAGGAACAATTATGTGCAAACAATTAAGATAATTAAGTTGGCTTGTAGCCTTCCTTATGCTACATTAAAACTTACTAGACTGTGGAAAAGATTTAAAATAAATATTGTCTATATTATCAATTCCATACCAAACCACATTTTTTTTCCTTATTACTGTCTACAAATTATTCTTTTTTGTTGCTCCTTTGTACTTCCCAGAACCCCTTTCACCCACTCACTGTTCAGAATAAATTTAGTCTTTTATGACCATGGGACACAATGGTTTTACACCTAACTCTAAAAAACACCTCTTCTTCAACTGTCTTTCCTCCTCTATAAAACTCCAGTTTCTCAACTCTGAAATTAATCACCTGTCAAACAAGTCACTATGGTTTAGATTTTCTAAGCAATTCCATTCTCTTCACCACCTAGCATCTCAAAAGCAGGTAAAAATTTATGGGAAAACACAGCTCCATAAACTCAAAGAATTTACTGTCTTTCCCGTCAGAAACAAAACGGTCTCTTCCCTTATCCTCACGACTTCTGCACGGAGCTGGTGAACACAAAACCCTACTTCCAACACACCACAGCTGCACCTTCAATCTTTTCCTCCTCCGGACAAAAACATCCTTCGGTTTACACATTAGCGAGCAGTTTTCTCCTCCCATCCGCAACACACCTTGACGACTACCCGGACAATTTCCACCCTCCCCGACCCCCGGCCGTTTTCCCCAGCGCACACCGCGGACAGGCTCCTAGGAGAGGTGGTTTTTTTTTTTTTTTTTTTTTTCGTTTTTTTTTTTGTTTTTTTTTACCCA